>CM047517.1:2713816-2716316 GCA_026122265.1 Ammodytes dubius
ACACACACGGCTGCTAGCGAGTCAGTCAGTCAGTCACCATTTCCCACATGGTAGCGACAGTGTGTGTTTGGAATGACCCCTCGTTGCTTCTAGTGCAGACAAACTTTAAACTTTTTTGACTATTTAATCAATTTAATCAAATCTTATATATTTTTTTTTACCATTTTAAGAGTTTTTTTATTAGACGTGTGACTTTGCTGTGTTGTTATACATAAGGTAAGGAGCTACGCTTGTTTTATATGACCTCTCACCTGTTTTAAAGTAAAAATCAAAGTGTGTGTGTGTGTGTGTGTGTGTGTGTGTGTGTGTGATTTTAACAGCTGTGCACACAAAGGTTGGTTCTGTTTTAGAAATGCAATTTTGGTGTATTTAGTGAATTAAAAATTAAAGTGAAAATTACATTAAGTTTCCGAAAATGTGTGTGCGATTTAACCCCTTTAACAGTCCTATAACATTTGTTTGGAGTGTGTGTGTGTGTGTGTGTGTGTGTGTGTGTGTGTGAGAGTTTGCGCGCGTGTGTGTGTGTGTGTGTTGTGTGTGTGTGTGTGTGTGTGTGTTTCTGGGGAGTTTTATGTAAGGCTTTTTTAACAGACTCTACTCATACATTTACTATGTTCAACTTTACTCAAGTTACAGTACGTGTGTGTGTGTGTGTGTATGCAGTTTACAGTATATGTTACAGGTTGTGTGTGTGTGTGTGTGTGTGTGTGTGTGTGTGTGTGTGTGTGTGTGTGTGTGTGTGTGTGTGTGTGTGTGTGTGTGTGTGTGCTTTTTATAAATGTGATTTTGGCCTATTCTGTTTACTGATGTATTAAGTTGCCACATAGATGTTTTGGGCCATTCCTCAGCATCCATTTGCATTTACTCAACTTAATAAATAAATAAAATGTACATTATTTACTACAGCGCTCAGTCATGTAGTCTGCTAGACACTGTTACATAAGATACCGGCTTACAAGGCAGAAAGTTATGTAGTGTGAAGTGCACAGATATCCTATGACTTTGAAAGCTGTGTGTGTGTGTGTGTGTGTGTGTGTGTGTGTGTGTGTGTGTGTGTGTGTGTGTGTGTGTGTGTGTGTGTGTGTGTGTGTGTGTGTGTGTGTGTGTGTGTGTGTGTGTGTGTGTGTGTGTGTGTGTGTGTGTGTGTGTGTGTGTGTGTGTGTGTGTGTGTGTGTGTGTGTGTGTGTGTGTGTGTGTGTGTGACTTAAAAGGAATACTTCACCCATACGGAACCGGCCTTCTATCATTATAAAATCGCTATTATAATGTAATGAATGAGGTTTTTCTTCCCTCAGTCTTCCCTTGGCCCAGCTGTCGTAGGGTTAGAAACAGTGAGACCATAAAACACTCTTTCTGCCTTTTCTCAGGCTAGGATGAACCAATTTCTAAAACTTTTGCACATTTATACTAAATTGGATCTCAGAGTTCAATACACCTTCATATTTCCACCGGTGAAGTAGGCCTTTAAGCTTACATTCTGCATGTGTCTGTCTGCAAATATGGGTGATTTTATTGCAAGTTTACATGAATTAAACATCTACTAATATAGGTATGTTCAATAGAAGGCTGGCCAAAGATAGTTTGATCAAATAGTGTTTGCTTGGGGCGCCTTTAGCTCAGTTGGTAGGGCGTTTCCCTCCCGGGCCGGGCCCAGCAGCAGACCTGGGTTCGATTCCCACCCGCGGTCGTTCTCTGCATGTCACTCCCCTCTCTGCCCCATTTCAACTCTGTCTCTACACTATCAGTAAAGCATAAAAATGACAAAAAAATATCACAAAAAAATAAAAAATAAATAAAAAATAGTGTTTGCTGAAAAAGGCAAAATGCACGGGGAAGCATTTTATAAATGTAGAAATTAAGATTTGTTTTCAACCCTAGACATGTTCCTGCACAGAGTAAAATAGAATTGAAGATTTTGTGCTTTCGATTTTTGGTTTTAATTCAGTGTTTTCTAAAAGCTGCTGTGCATATTTGTCTCCTAAACAAATAAGTGTTAAAGGTCTGTGTGTGTGTGTGTGTGTGTGTGTGTGTGTGTGTGTGTGTGTGTGTGTGTGTCTGTCAGTGATTCTGGAGAACGCTTGTTGTCAAAATAACTTTTTGTCAAAATCAGTGAATATCTCCTCATGATGTGCTACCTGTGTGTGTGTGTGTGTGTGTGTGTGTGTGTGTGTGTGTGTGTGTGTGTGTGTGTCTGTGTCTGTGTCTGTCTGTGTGTGTGTGATGAAAGAAAATCCATTGCTTATAAACAGCCTAGACTTTGAAAATGGGCATTTTGCTATAGTTTCAGTTGGCCCCTTTGTGTGTGTGTGTGTACATACTAGTTTACAGAGCCTAGGCAGTGTGTATGAACACCAGATTTCTTAAGTACACAGTAAGTACCATAAGGTAGTGTGGATCATGAGGAGATATTCACTGATTTTTGAGAAAAAGTGATTTTGACAACAAGCGTTCTCCAATCAGAAAATGCGAGCAAGTTCCTACAACCTTCACAAGTTAAAAG
>CM047517.1:2721316-2733816 GCA_026122265.1 Ammodytes dubius
GGCAGTGTGTATGTAATCAACAAACTGAGATTTTTTTTTTTTAAAGCATTTTTTCCAGAGCTGTATCTTGTGTTGATGTTGTTCGTAATTGTTACATAATAATGTAGTTTTCACAATGATCATTTGCTGACGGTGTATTTTAATCTTGACCTCAGTGAACCTCTCTAACCCTGTGTGTGTGTGTGTGTGTGTGTGTGTGTGCCAGAGGAATTATAAGCCTAGTTACAGTAGAATTAATAGCATGGCTGATGCAGTATTTCTGTTAGTGGTTTCCTACTGGAGTCTGTCTGTCTGTCTGTGTGGTTTCATAACATCTTAATTTAGTTGAGTAATATTGTACAGTAATAAACTGTGTGCGCGCACACACACACACACACACACACACACACACACACACACACACACACACACACACACACCAAGAGGTCCCTCCATGTTTTTAACACACAAACCTAGAACTGATTCCACATGAAACTGACTCACATTTCAAACTGGAAACATGACGTCATAAGTTCTGCTTTTAAAGAGGTGTGTGTGTGTGTGTGTGTGTGTGTGTGTGTGTGTGTGTGTGTGCAACTGAAACATCTCTTCTTGTGATTTTTCTGAGCTCCTGCACCAGTGTCAGGGGGGGAGACCAGTTTTGTGGATCTGATAGGCTTAAACAACTTTGTGTCAACTCACTTGTACTGGAGTGCTGTTGACTTACCTCTTTGTGTGTGTGTGTGTGTGTGTGTGTGTGTGTGTGTGTGTGTGTGTAGGATATCTGTGAGGACATCTCAGACCATGTGGAGCAGATTCACGCTCTGTTGGAGACAGAATTCTCTCTGAAGTTGTTGTCCTACTCCGTCAACATCATCGTTGACATTAGGTAAGTCTTCAAACCTGTCTATTTTGGTTTGTGTGTGTGTGTGTTTGTGTGTGTGTGTGTGTGTGTGTGTGTGTGTGTGTGTGTGTGTGTGTGTGTGTGTGTGTGTCTGTCTGTCTGTGTGTGTGACACATAAGACTAGACACGGTAGGCAAAACATTGTATTTCAAGCACTTGTCCATTTTTGAGATTTGTGTCTATTCTGCTTCCATAACATGTCTTCTTTCATACTAGTATAAATCAAAAGGTCCAACATGTACATTCAGGTGTTTATTTGACTAAACCTTGTCTGTTTGCGTCTGTATATTTCTCCTATACAACCATCGTTAACGGACTTTATCTCAACATGAGTTTTTTTTTCAATACTCTGAACCAAAAATCTCAACTTCTAAAGCACTTACATCAACTAAACTTTCCATAATTATTCTCAGCACTATTCTGAAGGTTATTACAGAAGGATTTGTTCATATGTCGTTCACTGTCTGATTTACGAGACATTTTCTTCTTAAAAACATGATGAAAATAAAAAAAATTTGTGTATGTGTGTGTTTAGGACGGTGCAGCTGCTGTGGCACCAGCTCCGAGTGTCTGTGCTGGTTCTGAAGGAGCGTCTGCTTCAGGGACTGCAGGACTCCAACGGAAACTACACCCGACAGACGGACATACTGCAGGCCTTCAGTCAGGACCAGAGCCAGGTAGAATACACACACACGCACGCATACGCACGCACACACACACAAACATGACACACCTTGAAAGTGGCCTTTCACCTATTTTAAGTAGGTTTACCCACAAAATAAAAGCTATGTGCACTGTTATGTAAAGTAGAAAAGAAAATCTTTTGTGATTTATTTATTTCATTTTGACTTATTCATTTTGACCAACCATGACCCAAGTGGCAGGGCGGGAATCGAACCTCCAACCCTTCGATCATTGACCGACCCGCTCTACCACCTGTGCCACAGTCGCCCCAATCCTATCCTGCTGAATAACACTAACTTCCTTCTTCCCCCCAGACCCATCTAGACTTTAAATAAGACTATCTTTATCATTTCTTCCCTCCCCAGACGCGCGTGGACGCGCTGACGGAGGAGGACGACCTCGGCCAGCTGACAATCCGCTGCAGCAGAGACTATTTCTCTCTGGACTGCGGCATCACGGCCTACGAGCTGGGAGACTACAGCCCGGGGGAGGGGCCTGTAGCCACGGAGACAGGAGACTACAGCCCGGGGGAGGGGCCTGTTACTAAGGAGACAGGTACTCAACATGTTTATACTACATACTAAAAGCCCTACTAACGTCCTCCCTCCTACATACTCAACATGTATATACTACATACTGTCTACTTAACCATAAAGCCCTACTAACGTCCTCCCTCCTACATACTCAACATGTACTATATACTACATACTAAAAGCCCTATTAATGTCCTCCTTCCTACATACTCAACATGTATATTCTACATACTGTCTACTTAACCATTCATTGATACATTTCTTGCCCCCCAGACCCGTCTAGCCTGGGGGAGGGGCCTGTTACTAAGGGGACAGGGTCAGACTGTGAAGAGGAGGAGGAGCCTGTTGCTAAGGAGATCCAGTCAAACGGTAGGTACACTCGCTCAATCGACACACAAATTTACTTTTTTTAATTAATTTTTTTTAATGAACATACACACTGAAGGGGACGCCCTTAGCTCAGTTGGTAGGGCGTCCCCTCCATGGGCCTCGGCCAGCAGCGGACCCGGGTTCGATTCCAGCCCGCGGTCATTCTCTGCATGTCACTCCCCTCTCTGCCCCATTTCAACTCTGTCTCTACACTATCAATAAAGCATACAAATGCAAAAATAAAAACATTAAAAAAAAAAAAATACTTTAAACCCATTTTCTTTTTAGATGTATTATGGATTTAGTTTTTTTTCAGACATGCAGAGGAGTCAGAAATACATTTTTATCATTGATTGATTGATGTGTGAAAAGGCAGAACACACTCTCAATCAAGACACAAACAATTTACTTTCAACATTTTTATATATTATTATTTTGTTTTATCTATTATTCATTATTTACTTTTCAATGTGTTAACTGTGATGTAAGAAAATCACTTTCTTTGTATTTTGAAAAAAAAATAAAAAGTTAAATTTCTTCATGTCCATTAGGCCTATGCCATATTTTTTATGAAAATATTTAAAAAATCAAAATTACTTTTTTAATTTATTTTTTTGAAAAAATAAATTTGTTTTTGTGTTTATTTATTATTCATTATTTAATTTTGATCATTTTATACAAATGCACAATTTCACCGCCCCCTTGTTTTTATGATTTTCAATTGTGTGTGTTTAGTGTGATGTATAAAAAAAATCTCTTTCTTTGTATTTAAAAAAAATAATAATAAAAATATTTAAAAAATAAATAAATACAAATTAAAATGTACTCTTTTTTGTATTTTGAATCCAGATAACCCAGGTCCAGATTTAAAGCCAGGGCCAGTGGAGAGCGAAGGGTTACTGTCGAACTGCGAGCTTCACGCCAGTTTACCTGAACTCACCGCCATGCCGGGAAATGACCCGATAAACTACAACCATTCTCCCCCATTCAACACAACGCAATGTGGCCTCTCCAACTACACTGAGCCAGGTATGTTCGATCCCCGCCCTGCCACCTGTGTCATGGTTGTTGTGTCCTTGGGCAAGACACTTCACCCACCTTGCCTTGTGTGAATGTCGATAGTTAGCCTGCTGCTATCGGTGTATGAATGTGTGTGTGAATGGTAACGTGGGAAAGGAAAACAGGTCTCCCTTGCAAAAGAGTCTTTGGTCTCAATGGTATTAACCTGTATAAATAAAGGTAAAAAAAAAGAAAATGTACAGATTTTTATTTTTACTCTGAACCAAAATTCTCAAATTCTAATTCACTTACATCAACTAAACTTCTCATATTCATTCTCAGCACTATTCTGAAGGTTATTACAGAAGGATTGGTTCATATGTTGTTAATTGTCTGATTTATGGTGGTTTATGAGACATTTTGCTCTTTAAAACATGTGTGGTGAGTACATTTTAGACCTTCAAAAACACACACATTAAAAATCAAGCATTTTTAACTTAACTTTCCATAGTCATTCTCAGCACTATTCTGAAGGTTATTACAGAAGGATTTGTTCATATGTTGTTAATTGTCTGATTTATGAGACATTTTGTTCTTTTAAACATGTGTGGTGAGCACATTTTAGACCTTTTAAAACACACACATTACAAATCAAGCATTTTTTTTTGTTTGTAGTTGGGTGTGGGGGTGGGATATGGGCGGGGTGTGTTCGGGGGAAGAAGAAAAAAGGGGAAAAAACTTAATCATTGTACTGTAATTGCTTCACAAATCTTTTGTTGAATAAAAAAAACCTTTGAAAGAAAGAAAAATCAAGCATTTTTTCGACTTTCCCAGATACTATTCGGCCCCTGAGTGAGAGTGCAAAGCGGCCCCCCTACAGATTTTTGAATTATTTATTATTATTATTTTACACATTTATTTCCAATTGCAATCATACAAAAAATAATACATATACAACAATCACATAGCACATGTTCGCTCCGCATTAACCTTTCATATCCAAGTTCCTATTCCAATATAAAAAAGACTACACTTTGAGTCACAGGATCTCATGACGTGGAAACTATTGAAGAAAATGTTTTTGTTTTGTTTTGTTTTTATTAAAATAGACAATAAAACAAAAAAATAATTTAAATTTTCCAAACTTTTCCAGACACTATTCGGCCCCTGAGTGAGAGTGCAAAGCGCCCGCTGCAGGGTGTTAGCCACAGCACGGACGTTTCACCCACACAGCCGTCTCTGCCCAAGAGAGCTGCCCTGTTCTCGGACGGAGGAACCAGGGGCCACGGCTCGAGAAGAAGCCCGATTTCAGGGCTCCAGTTTGGGGCAGAGCTCAGTCGAAGCAGCCCCTCTCTCATGGATCCTCCAGACAGATCCAAGTTCTGGTTGGAACTGGACTCGGTTTATCCAGAGAATGTTTCACAGTCGTATGAGAGTCTGCAGGTTGGTCACATATTTAATTTACTAGTTTTTTACTTTTATATACAGTATAAATGATCATATTTTTATTTTTATTTATATATAACAACTTACAGTAACAAATTAAACTAAATACCTTCATACCCTTTAACCATTTTAAACAAACTATCTTAAATCTGCCAAACTCTACCTGTAACTGTTTTAATTAGGCTATATTGTACTTTCACCCATTTAATTTTAATTGCTGCCACTCTTCACCACTGTGTAAATGTTTCAATTGTTTTTTTTTCTCTTCATCTGTTGTTGTGTATTTGATGTATTTTGTATGTATTGTTGTTTTTCCTTTTAATTTATTTTGAACTCGACGTCATTGTACATGAGGTTCACCCCTCAATTGGTCTCTCGAGGATAAATAAAAGTTAAATAAATATATTTTGTCATTTTTCACTTCAAGAAAATAATCTTTAAATTATAATTTTGTGAATAGAATGGACAGTACCAGACTGTTGACAGATTCTAACTTCCTGGATCTTATTTCACAAATTAGTATTTTTACTTTATTATTGACATTTTTACTTTTTTCTCAAAGAGTATAACAGAAAAAAAAATATTTAGCAATTTTTTTTTCTTCTCTCTCGTGCCCCTTATAAGTCCGTAAATAAACAGACACCTTTAGAATAAACCAGGCGCCTCAAGAACTTCTCATTTTAACACTGGTTCCATTTTAACCTGTAGTTTTTATTTATTTTAAATGTTTTACTTCTTTTCATTCGCTTTTAAATGTCTTCTAATGTGTTTTATGTATTTTAATCTTGCCCCTGTAAAGCACTTTGAGTGGCCTTGTGTTTGAATTGTGCTATATAAATAAACTTGCCTTGCCTTGCCTTGCCTTTATCTAACCAGATCATGAACGGGCGAAACCTGCAGAGGAACCACAGTAGCTCCAGGCCGGGTGCCCGCTCTCAGCGACCTCTGACCGATTTGAGGAGCTCATCTGGGGCTAGACTCACAACCAACGCCCCCCTCCCTCCACACGCTCCACAAACTCAGTATGAATCGGCCAGACACACAGAAACACATGGGGAGATACACACACACAGTGAGGGGGAATCCTCACTGCCCTCCCCCCTAAGGGAGCAGTACTTATCCTCGGATATGGAGGCCTCCGGAGAGGAATCGGACCCCCAACCAAATCACAGCAAGGCAGCGGTGTGGATCGTCAAGCGTCAGGGCCAAAAGGTGAAGATTTATTTATTTTGTTTTGTTTTGTTTTGTTGGAGAAAAATAAGTTTGTATGAGTTGTGTTGGAGAGAATGGTAAGTATGGACATGGGAAAGACTGGATTAGTCTGCACTGCATTGGGGCGGCAGTGGCGAAGTGGGCAGGGAGGTCTTCTCTGGAGTGCAGGGTCGGAGGTTCGATCCCAAGTCTACCCGCAACATGTCGAAGTGTCCCTGAGCAAGACACTGAACCCCACATTGCTCCCGATGGTTCAGAGAGCACCTTGCATGGCAGCTACTGCCATCGGTGTATGAATGTGTGTATGAATGGGTGAATGTGTTCAGAAATGTAAAGCACTTTGGGGCTGGGAAAATTGGCTAAAAAGCGCTATATAAGTCCAGTCCATTTACCATTTGCAATTTGGAAATGACCAGCAAGGGGCCTGACTTAATAAGTGTAGGATAGTTTAGTTAGTATTTTAGTTGTTTTGTATGAGAGAATTGGAAAAGTTTGGAGAGTTGGAGAGACTTAATGGATGTGAATTAATGTGAGAGTGTTGGTACATAGCAGATGGGCAAAGTCATTCTGAATTCAGTCAGTATGGACATTGTAAAATCTTAGTCTGCATTGCAATTTGGAAGTGACTGGCAAGGGGCCTCATTTAGTAAAACTATGTGTAAAATGGTAAATCTAAAGTTTGCGTGTGCGAGGAAAACTAAACCACACAGGGTTTTTCCTGGCTCATTATGGGCCTTTGGGGGGTGAGAACACGGAACAACTTTTTTGGGGTCAGGACTGCAACAGTAAAGGCGCAAAGTTTGTGAATTTTAAGAGCGGTGTGGTTGAGAAAGGAGAGTTTCAATGATCGTTTTATTACGATTATTTTGTTTTCATGATCGAGGGAAGCAGTAATATAAATTGAAATGCAATGCATCCTCCAGCCCTACAAGAAGGATGACTTGTATTGGGCTGAACTAGAAACACATTTGGAGAGGTTTTAAGTTGCTAAATATATTCTCAATTTTTGTCATTATGTAAAATGATTTTCCTTTGGGGGAGGCATAAAACCACTTTGGGGGGCGCCAAATATTTCTCTATGCAGGAAAAACCCTGCACATACACAACACAAAATTTGACTAAACAACTTTGTGTGCCTCATGTTCATGTAGGTAGTTATGGTTATTAATTACTATAATTTTGAAGGGGTAGGATTAGATTAGCTTCTTCCTACTCCTTTTCGGACATGTTAAATGAATATATCTATTTATAATTTTTTATTTTTTTTATTCGCTTCTGTTATTTCTTTTGCCCTTTTATTGTGTTGTGTTTTTTACATGTTAGAAATAAAACCTTCATACAGTATTTAATGTTTATTTTATTCCTCCAGGGGGCCACAGTTCCCTCCAGATCCAGCCCAGAGAGGGTGCACTGGTTTGGGTCGGAGGAGTTCCTGGCGCTCCCCTCTCAGCTCCACAAGACAGAGATGCTCACCATGAAACTGGAGAGTCTCGCTCACTCCTTACCACTGGTGCGTCCACAATTTAATTTAGCTTAATTTTCTTATTTCTGCATTTGATTGATTACCTTTTAAGAATAATACCATGCCTTTTAACTTGAGTTTATGAGTACACAAATTTTAGATTTGATTATACAAAAAAAGATACATTTTCGTTACATACGAATAATAATTTATCACAAAAATGTTTCAAATTGAGGCAGTTTTCCCATAAAACTTTTGGTTTTATCTTCAAAACCCAAAAATCTAGTGAAAACGTTTGTCATTTTTGGTCTCACTGATGCCTATGTTGACCCTTTCACAGAGGCCGGGTGGCGGTGACTCTACCCACAATGCTTTGCAGGACGTAGACGACTGGGATCTGACGGAGATGAACGCAGACTGGGAGCTGGGGGAGAGCGGGGACGAGTTTCCCTCTCCTCTGCCACCACTGGTACATAACACAACTCTCTCTCTCTCTCTCTCTCTCTCTCTCTCTCTCTCTTTCACTCGCTTTCTCTCTCTCTCTCTATCCCTCTCTCTCTCCGTCTCCCCTTCCCTCTCTCTCTTTTTTAACCTTTTATTTACTATGATTTAAAACAGAATTATTTTTAGAGTGTGGTTTGAACAGATTTCTGTTGCGAACACATTAATTGCCATGTCTTTTTATATTGTTTGTATTTGAAATAAAAACCAAACTCAGGTCTCCCGTTTGTCCCTTCTCAGCTTCCATACAGACGTAACCTGGTGAGTCGGTTTAGCCCCTCCTCCTCCAGCGACCGAGCTCCCTCATTGGACGAGAGCCTGGAGTCCGGACCAATCAGTGAGCTGCAATCTGAGGAGGACGAGGGCCGGACGTCTGCGGACAGCCATCACTACCGCAGACAGCTGACAGCACCCCCGATGGACATACACGGTGGTGCGTTATGCAATTTCACTCATTTTTCCCCTTAAAGCTGGGGTGGAGGATTTGGGGAGAAAATGGCAGTTGGGATAGAGATTTGAATCCAAATACCTCAACCGCTCCACTTGTTCTCTTTGGTCCCTCCCCTATGGTCCCTCCCTGACACGCTCTACACCAACAAAGTCGTGCCAAAGTGAATGGATAGTCCCAACAGCCAATAAAAATGTCGTTGTTTGCTGCTAATTTTACATTTCTTAAATTTATTTATTTTTACTTCCAATTGTGTAACATTCAAAACATATTTTAGTGTGGACTTTAAAAAAAAAAAAAACTTCCTCCTAAAAAAAGCGAAATCCTTCATTTTTTTTCGAGGAAAAACATAAAATTTCGACTTCATTCTCGAAATGCATACTGAAAAAAAAAATTCCTCTATAAATAAATTAAAAATAAATATATAAATAAATACTCTTCGAATTGTTTTTCTTCCCTGTGGTCCTTATACTCTTCTGTATATATATCTGTCAAAGTTATAGCCATATAACTAAACTTTCCCTACTCACTCCCTCCACAGCTCCCCCGGTGGACAGACACGGCGGTGCTTTCCTGGTTCACAAGCTACTGGAGGACATAGAGAGACAAGACAAAGACCCAGATGTGTGGAAGAAAATAGAGGTAAGGACCGTTATACTGTGTGTCTGTCTGTCTGTCTGTCTGTCATTCTGTCTGTCTGTCTTTCTGTCTGTCCCTCTCTTTCTCTCTCTCGCTCTTTCTCTCTCTCTTGCGCTTGTTTTCCTGAACGTAAATTTAATTTGATAAAGGTTTTATACAGTAAAATCAACAACTGAAACATTTCTTGAGCTCCTGCACCAGTGTCTGGGGGGGGGACACCAGTTTGTAAACGCTGCCATACTGAGAAACACAGAGAGAGTTTTGCGGAGCTGATAATAGGCTTAATCAACTTTGTGCCAACTCACTTTCCACTACTCATGTACTGTAGTGCTGCTGTCTTACCTTTTTGTGCGTTTGTGTGTGTGTGCGTGCGTGTGCGTGTGTGCGTGCGTCCGTGCGTGTGTGTGTGTGTGTGTGTGTGTGTGTGTGTGGGTGTGCATGTGTGTGTGTGTGCGTGCGAGTGTGCTTAGGTGAGTGAGAGTTTTGTGGAGCTTAATAGGTTTAATCAACTTTTCTCTCAACTTATTTTTCGCAAAAAAAGACTCAAATATAAACCAACATTCATCTATACATCAAAATCCTACGCACTATTGCTTTAAGTCAGCAGTCTTGATGGATAGCGGATTGTGAGACCTTGCTATGGATCGTAGCGTAGCGTCCGATAATACATCACCTCATATTCTAAAGGTCACGTTTGATTGGCAGGCAGTTTATTGATGAGGCTTCGGCCCTTGTGATCTAATCAGTCATTTTTCTGTCATATCGAATATGGCCAAATGTCAATAGCTACTATGGGAATGCCTTTTCTTCCTCGTGGCTTATCTCGGTTTAATTAGCGCTATAAAAAGTATCCGCCCTATCTCCATTCCTTTCTCTCTACCTCTCTCTCTGTCCCTCTCTCCCTCCCTCTTTCTGTCCCTCTCTCTCTTTCTCTCTCTCTCTCTCTCCCCCTCCCTCCCGCCACCTATATCGCCTCCTGTGATATTTTTTTATTGTTTTATTTTATTTTATTTTATTTCACTGGAAAATCTTTTATACCCTAGATATTGTAATTTTTCTGAATACCTTTTACACTGCCGGCAATGTTTTAATTTGCAGCTTAACAACAAGGATTTGTCCTTAAAGCCCTACTTCAGCAGTGGGAATATGAAGGTGTATTGAACTCTGAGATCCTATGTATTATAAATATGCAAACATTTTAGAAATCGGTTCATCCTAGCCTGAGAAAAGGCAGAATGAGCAGGGTGTTTTATGGTCTCACTGTCTAACCCTACAGTTTCCTTCTTGTGACATCACAGTAAGGGTTAGGATTAACAGGACAGCTGGGCCAAGGGAAGACTGAGGGAAGTGTATCTCTGTCTTTTCGGTTTTTTTATACTTTATTGTAGGATCATATATTACTCGGAGAGTTATTTTTTTACATTTACAACATCCTACACGGTTTAAATAAATAATAAAAAGAAAATAAATAAAATAAAAATATCTGTCTTGAGGGAGGAGATTGTAACGGCTGAAATAAGATGATCAGTGAGAATGCTCCGGATAGGTTCTACGATCAATCAGTGAATTTATAGATTTAAATATTTAAAGAGAGAAAGAGGGAAAAGGAGAGAGAGAGAGAGGGAGAGAGAGAAGGGAGAGCGAGAGAGAGAGAGAGAGAGAGAGAAGGGGGGGAGAGAGAGAGAGAGAGAGAGAGAGAGAGAAGGGGGGGAGAGAGAGAGCGAGAGAAGGAGAGAGAGAGAGTGGGAGAGAGAGGGAGAGATATTTAAATATTTAAAGGGCCGGTAGCGTGAAGGGGGAACGTCCTTGGAACGATGGATCAGTGACCCAGTGATCCCCTCATCAAAACGCATTAATATTCAGAGTTAACGATGATTTGACTGATGAAATGTCAAAGCTGTTCCCTGTTCTCTGCCACTCTCTCTCCCTCTATCTCTCTCTCCCCTCTCTCTTTCTATCTGTTCTCTCTCTCTCTTTCTCTGTCTCTCTCTCCCTCCCTCTCCCTTTCTCTGTCTCTCCCTCTCTCTCTCTTTCTCTCTCTCTCTCCCCTCCCTCTCTCCCTCTTTCTCTCTCCCTCTCTCTCCCTACCTCTCTCTCCCTCTTTCTCCCTCCCTCTCTCTCCTTCTCCCTCTTTCTCTCGCCCTTTCTCTCCCTCTCTCTCTCTCTCTCTCTCTTGCGCTGTAGAAATATCGTTCCATGTTTAACCCTCATCTTCCAGACTTTAAGCTGCAGTGCGTAACTTTTTCATATATAAATTAATGTCTGTTACATTCAAGCCATCGCCAAATGAGTTGACACAAAGTTGATCAAGCCTATTATCAGCTCCACAAAACTCTCTCTGTATTTTCTCAGTATGGCAGCGTTTACAAACTGCTGCCCCCCCCCCCCCCCTGACACTGGTGCAGGAGCTCAGAAAAATCCCCAAGAAGAGCCCAAGAAATGTTTCAGTTGTTGATTCTACTGCTAAGAAAAAAAAACCTGGACGTACAGCAGAAGGTATAAAATCCATGTGCCATCACTGAAGGCTTTACCTCATGTAGATGCACCGACAGTGTTGTTGTAATTACTCAGAATTCCTCACGGGGGGCGACAGAAGTTACGCACTATAGCTTTGCTATGTTACAGCAGAAGGTATAAAATCCATGCAGTTTTAATAGACTACTCGTTAAAGCTACCTAATGTGAGATATCTTCACACCCAAGAGGGAATTTTCTTTACGAGATAATATATTTTAAATGTCCTGATATTACGAAGACAATGAGAGAGGTGATATGAATCCATAATTTATTAAAGGTGCTATGAGGAACTTTTAGATATTTCTGAAAAAGTCTAATTTTTCCTCTGATCATCATAAATGACATGTAACAGCAAACGAGACCATCAGTGCAAAAGAATGCCATTTTTATATAGTTTTTCTTAATGCCTTTTGTCATGGGTATACGCTCACCCAGGAACAACAGCTGGCGTAGTAAAAACACTACCGCTTTTGTCCAAAGGGGGAGCAAGAATGAACACAACTTAACTAAGGAAACCAAAAGGTCTGTTTAGGTCAATTGTGATACATTTCAAAGAATTTAAAAAAAAGTTTGTTAGTAGTTATTTTCATGGTCCGCTTCAGTAACATTTTCAAAAACAAGTAGAGCCTTTTACTTTGACTTTTAGACTTTTAGAGTTTAACAAACAAATAATAATTTGCTTGAATTAGGGAATTCCTTGTCGTCAGTATCTTGAGTTAAAATAATTCTACACGCGTTTCCCGACAAAATTCTCCAATCATTTGTTCTCCACTAGAATTTAAAATAAAGTTGCTCAGGGTTTGAATTA
>CM047517.1:2736316-2748816 GCA_026122265.1 Ammodytes dubius
CACACACACACACACACACACACACACCACACACACACACACACACACACACACACACACACACACACACACACAACACACACACACACACTGTTTTTCGACACTAATACACCATGAAGGAAGCTGCAGTCCAGTCCGAAATTTTACCTCCCAAAAAATATTTTTTTAATGATTTTTTTTAATCAAACTCTTAGCCCCTCCAGTTCTTTCATTGCAGCTCAACAGTGCAAAATATTAAGTGTGAAATGTTCACGTAGTCGGGCTAATAATATAGCCGGAAATAAGCTTTCTAACTTCAATCTGCCCCAAAAGAAATGTCTGTGGAACCTGGCCCAAGAAAAATCATAATTCCTCCATTTCTATTCTGGGTTTTAACTTCACTAGGTGCTCAAAAGTTGCTGAAAATTATCCCAAAACTTTTAAAATTTCCAATTAAAACCAACCGAGTACGGACAGGAGAAAAAATAGGTTGGCTTTTACCAAGTGTGTGCGCTGAAAAAAAAATTTGGTGTTATTATATTACACAGCCTAGGCTCTGTAAACTGTATGTAAGTAAACAAAGGGGCCCACTGTAGCTAGCAACATGACCATTTACAGAGTCTAGGCTGTGTATTAATACTGTATTTTTTCCCCAGCGCACACACAGTACAGACAGAATAGTGTATTGTGAGGAGATATTCACTGATTTTTTTGGCATTCTTATGCTTTATTGATAGTGTAGAGACAGAGTTGAAATGGGGCAGAGAGGGGAGTGACATGCGGACCGCAGGCTGGAATCGAACCCGGGTCCGCTGCTGGCCGAGGCCCATGGGGGGGGACGCCCTACCAACTGAGCTAAGGGCGCCCCTTATATTCACTGATTTGACAGAAATTGATTTTGACAACAAACGTTCTCCAGAATCACTGACTCCACCTTTTAATCATAGAAAGCCAAACACAGTCTATCGGGAGTAAGGAGTCAGAACCCATTACATCACCACACACACCACACACACACACACACACACACACACACACACACACACACACACACACACACACACACACACACACACACACACACACACACACACACAACACACACACCACACACAATTATCCAGCGGTGAAGAGATGAACCGATAGAGCAGATATCAGAGTGGTTATCCAGATCAGGCATTTCAACTCCCAGCAGACACACACACACACACACACACACACACACACACACACACACACACACACACACACACACACACACACACACACACACACACACACACACACACACACATGGTTTAGAGACATCAAAGCAGCCGTAAGCAGCCCAGTGCAAACCGGTCGATAGCCTAACCAACGCGTCCGTTCCCTTCTCTTCTCTTCTCTCTTCACTATTCCTCTCGTTTTTCTCTCACTCCTCCTTTTATCACTCCATCCTTTATATTCTCATCTGTCTTTTTCCACATTTGAAGCCTCTGTTAACTTTGTCTTAATTAGTAGAAATCAGTACATGATATCAAATTTGTGTGTCTCAATTAGAATGTACTATACCGCCACATGTCGAAGTGTCCCTGGGCAAGACACTGAACCGCGAATTGCTCCCGATGGTTTAGAGAGCGCCTTGCATGGCAGCTACTGCCATCGGTTGTATGAGTGTGTGTGAATGGGTGAATGTGGTAAGATATGTAAAGCGCTTTGGGGCTGAGAAATCGGCTAGAAAAGCGCTATATAAGTCAAGTCCATTTACCATTTACTATAGAATAAATAACTAAATACATCTTCACCTCATCACTTGATATTGTGGAAAGACTTGAGGCAGTGGTGGATGATGCCATCTTTAGTAACTATAGCTTCTTGTCCTTGAAGGCCACCGTAGCTTCTGTATATTCTCCCCTAAGAAGAGGGGTTAGCAAGGGAGCGTTGACATCTAGAATCTCACCACTAGATGTCTTTAAAATACTCCAATACTACACACTGTACCTTTAAAATGCTGTCCTTCTCTTCCTCTCTCTCATCAATACTTTTGATTTTCATAACGAGGCGCAAAGAGACATACGGAATCATATCGATATTTTTTCTTTATTTATTTAATTTTTCCTTTTTTTTTAAAGGTTCACGGTTGTAATTAACATACTGCAGCTCAATCGGTCAAGGCTTGCAATCTCACACACACACACACACACACACACACACACACACACACACACACACACAAACACACACACACACACACAGCCCACACACACACACACACACACACACACACACACACACACACACACAGAAACACACACCTACTTATAGACTATTGAAGCATATGCGGTGTGCACAAACAAGCATATTTTGATCATTACAGGCATGCACACACACCCACACATACACACACACACACACACACACACACACATATATACACACACACCACACACACACACACACACACACAACACACACACACACACACACACACACACACACACACACACACACACACACACACACACACACACACACACACAGATATTTGCAGTCAGCGAAGGTGTAAGCTCGGTTGCACACACACGCGGCAATAGTAATTTCCATCAGATTTACCTTTGAGCTCTGAGTGAAAGATATGAAAAGCACTCAATGTATAAAATATTAGAATTGTCTTCTTGATGATGTGCGGTAGTCACGGTGTGTGTTTGTGTGTGTGTGTGTGTGTGTGTGTGTGTGTGTGTGTCACGGTTACACTTGTTATTCAGACGGTGCGTTCGCGGGACTCACCGGAAAGGATGAATTTCAAACGCACACGTCGCTGTATATGTCTTCACTTCGTCTATGTAAATTCGTTGTATGTCTAGCAGCGTGTTTCGGAGTTTTGCACACACACACTCTCACACACACACACACACACACACACACACACACACACAACACACACACACACACACACACACACACCACACACATACATTTGCATTGCGCTCTTTGAGACAGGATTGTTTCTGGACTACATAAGATTCAGGTTGCATATCCACATTGACCTTTGTGTGTGTGTGTTGGTCGTTGCCTTATCCCTGTGGATGTATATACAACTAGAATATACAAAACATGCTAAACTCAGAACGGTATTTGAATGTTAAACCAGTTGGTGTTACAGCCCAGAATTCAGACTAGGTAGAAAGGTGTACTTCATCGTTATGCATTGCCAAATTCGTCTATCTAAAAAAGTTACTTCTTATTTTATATCAATTTTAAAGACACAATGTGTAGAATTTATTGACATTTTTCATAACAGAATTTGGTTAGAAATGGAATACAATAATCATAAGTATGTTTTAGTTAGTGTAGCCTACATTAACTTAAAATAAAATATGTTTTTTCATGAGCTTAGAATGAGCCTTTTATATCTACATTGGAGCGGGGCGCTGAGGCCGCCATGTTGCACCGCCATGTTTCTACAGTAGCTCAGAACGGACAAACTTAATGGCCTTACACGTTTTTATATATAGTGGACGTCCTGGGGAAATGCACCTGTTGGAAGACCAAGAAGAAGAAGTGCTATAGAATAAATAACTAAATACATCTTCACCTCATCACTTGATATTGTGGAAAGACTTGAGGCAGTGGTGGATGATGCATCTTAGTAACTAGCACCAGAGTATAGCCATAGCCTCATCCAACCACATTTCTGTTAAGTTTATCAAACTTAAATGGCAATATCTTTCATTTGGATTGTGAACATGCCTATAACTCTTTTCAGATGCTTTACTATCATCAACTAACTCCCCAGTATCACAAAGTTAGAAAGAGTGTAAAGGCATTCAGAAAATGACAATATCTAGGGAATAATATTTTCAAATGAAATAAACGTAAATAAAACAAGACATTAAACCAAATATATGACAACGTAAGAAGGGTTGTGTGGATTTGTATTTGGGTTTACAGGGACTTTAAAGCTGGGGTATGTGATTTTGATTGGTCAAAAGTTAACATGAGCTGTACACTTTGACCAATCAGAGCAAGGCTCCGATTCTCTGTTCTTATTGGCTGTTGGGACTGTCCATTCACTTTGGCAACGACTTTGTTGGTGTAGAGCGTGTCAGGGAGGGACCATAGGGGAGGGACCAAAGAGAACAAGTGGAGCGGTTGAGGTATTTGGATTCGAATCTCTATCCCAACTGCCAGTTTCTCCCCAAATCCTCCACCCAGCTTTTATTTTATTTTATTTTATTTATTCTATTTAACCTTTATTTCACAGGAAGGTCCCATTGAGTTACAGTAACTCTTCTCACAGGGAGTCTGGCCAAGACAGGCAGCAGAAAAGAAGTTGCAGAATTTGCACAAGGCCACACACAACACAAACAAGTACACCACAATTGACACTATAATCTTAAAATTACACTTCATAACAGGCTATATAGAAACAAGCTAATACATACAGCTTTTAAGAAAAAATTTAAATTAATTAAAAAATTAAAATTTAAGTCAGTTTTCTCAGTTTCAAACTCCTAAATACTCTTTATCCAGCAGATGGCAGTAGCTATCCACCAAGGAACGAGCGGATGTACGGAGACATACACGTTCAATTATTTGGTGTCATTTATATCACTCTCTGTTAAGACAAGACACAAAGCACTGGTCACTTTTGAGATTTTTGTCTATTTATCTTCCATAACATCTTTGTCTTCTTTCATACTAGTATAAATCAAAAGGTCCAACATGTACATTCAGGTGTTTATTTGACTAAACCTTGTCTGTTTGTGTCTGTATATTTCTCCTATACAACCATCTTTAACGGACATTATCTCAACATTGGGTCTTTTTCAATACTCTGAACCAAAAATCTACAACTTCTAAATCACCTACATCAACTAAACTTTCCATAATCATTCTCAGCGCTATTCTGAAGGTTATTACAGAAGGAGTTGTTCATAGGTTGTTCACCTTGTTGTTATTATTATTATGTCATTATCTCAACATTATTTTTTTCTTTCAATACTCTGAACCAAAAAATCTCAACGTCTATAGCACTTACATCAACTACACTTTCCATAATCATTCATCCAAGCCAAATTGATCTGTTAAGGGGTAGGACTAGATACGTTTTTTACTTCCTCCTACCCCCTTTCGAGCATGTAGAAAGTGTCTGTTTTTTGTTTTGTTTTTTTAATTCTATTTATTTTTTTGCTTTTGTTTGTTTTTTATTTATTCATCTATTTGTTTTATTGCTCGCAGTCGGATGTAGCTCTGAGACTCAATGCAGTGTAACGCAAGCTGAGTCTCTGGTGAGGCTCTCTCTCTATCTATCTGTCTGTCTGTCTGTCTGTCTGTCTGTCTATCTGACTATCTGTTCTTCTGTCTGTCTGTCCGTCCGTCCATCCATCCATCCATCCATCCATCTATCTATTATCTATCTATCTATCTATCTATCTATCTATCTATCTATCTATCTATCTATCTATCTATCTATCTATCTATCTATCTATCTATCTATCTATCTATCTATCTATCTATCTATCTATCTATCTATCTATCTATCTATCTATCTATCTATTCTATCTATCTATCTATCTATCTATCTATCTATCTATCTATCTATCTATCTATCTATCTATCTATCTATCTATCTATCTATCTATCTATCTCCTCTACTGTTCCATTCTCCTTAAGTTGCTTTTTATTTGTCAATTATCAACAAGGCCACATTGAAATGTGTCTCTCCCTCTTTTACTCTATCCAGTATTCTCTCCATCCTCTGCAGTGTTTGTATGTTGTTTTGATGTGACTCCATAAAGCAGTGTTTATTCATGCTTTTCTAATTATTTCATCATCTCTCCCTGTGTGTGTGTGTGTGTGTGTGTGTGTGTGTGTGTGTGTGTGTGTGTGTGTGTGTGTATGTGTGTGTGTGTCTCTCTCCCGTGTGTGTGTGTCTCTGTGCTGTGTATGTGTGTCTCTGTATGTGTGTGTGTGTGTGTGTGTCTATGTGTCTCTCTGTGTGTGCTTTGTCTCTCTGTGTGTGTATGTGTGTGCTTTGTCTCTGTGCCTGTGTGTGTGTGTGTGTGTGTGTGTGTGTGCGCTATGTCCTGTCTCTGTGTGTGTGTGCGCGTGTCCCTCTATGTGTGTGTGTGTGTGTCTCTCTATGTGTGTGTGTGTGTGTGTGTGTGTGTCTCTCTATGTGTGTGTGTGTGTGTGTGTGTGTGCCTCTCTGTGTGTGTGTGTGTGTGTGCAGTGCTTCGTGGGGCAGTTGGACGGCTTCATCTCGTGGCTGCAGGAATCGTTGGACGGCGCAGAGAACTGGACTCAGCCCAGACAAGACCTGGACAGCCTGAGGGCCTACCTGGACACACACCTGGTGGGAGCACACACACACACACACACACACACACACACTGGTGGGAGCACACACACACACAGAGGGACGCGCACACACACACACACACACAAAGAGGGACACACATAGAGGGACACACACACACACACGCATATAGAGGGACACACACAGACACATAGAGGGACACAAGCGCACACACACAAACACAGAGGGACACACACACACACACACACACACACATATAGAGGGACACACACACATAGAGGGAAACACACACACACCTGTGAATCCTGTTGTCGAGTGTGCATTGCTATTTTGTAACACATGACTATTACATACAGTATCATTTTAAACCTGCAGTGTGTAGAATTTTGTGTTTTATTTCCTAGCAGATTTTGTAGAAAGTAATTATAATATCCATAAGTACATTTAATTTAGTGCATAATACCTGAAATTTTTTTTTTTTATTATTATTTTTTTCCCCTTAGAAAGGGTCTCATATATGTCCACATTTCTGCATATCTTGGACAAAGGCCTAGTGCCGCCATCTTGAAAGTGTCATAGTTGGAATGTCATCAGGTGCATTGTTTAACATTTAGAATTGTTCTTGTCCTTGAAGGCCACTGTAGCTTCTGTTATTATTCTAAAGGGTTGGGGTTACCCAGGGAGCGTTGCATTCTAGAACTTTGTAGAACTTTCTTAATGATGTCATATTACACACTGCAGGTTTAACAGTCGCTTTTTTCCAAAGCAACTTGCGTCTGGTTGTTACCTAAGAACCCTTACTATACTGGACTTGCCCCAACGGGAATCAAACCTTGGTTCCCCATACGATAGTCAGTGGTGTTATCTAGTGAGCTATCCAGTTGCTTTTTAAAGACCTTTAGAAATCGGATCATCTTAGCCTGAGAAAAGGCAGAAAGAGTGTTTTATGGTCTCACTGTCTAACCCTACATTTTCCTCATTGTGACATCACAGTAAGGGTTAGGATTAACAGGACAGCTGGGCCAAGGGAAGACTGAGGGAAGACTGAGGGAAGAAAAACCTCATTCATTATATTATAATAGTGATTTTATAATGATAGAACGCTGGTTCCGTATGAGTGTTCCTTTAAACAAATACAAATCCACTTTTGAAGCAGTAACCAGGCCTGTAGTACTTTGATTACTGGTCCTCTGTTGATGGTTTTAGAGAGCGCAGTGATGTGAACACCCACCCTGCTCTCATCACGATTCCTCTTGTTTTGTTCCAACTTGAATCTACATTTCTTTTCTCTCTCTCTCCTCATTTTTAATGTCTGCTCTCCTCTCTGCTCTCTCTCTCTCTCTCCTTTATCTCTCTCTCCCTTTTCTCACTTACTATCTCTCTCTCTCTCCCTCCCTCTCTATTTCTTTCACACACACACATACACACACTAATTCTCTCTCTCTCTCTTTTCCTCTCTATCTCTCTCCTCTCTCTCTGTCTTTCTCTCTCTCTCCTCTTTCTCTTTCTCTCTTTCTCTCTTTCCCTCTGTCTGTCTGTCTCTCTCTCTCACGCACACACACACACACAAACACACACACACACACACACACACACACACACACACACACACACACACACACACACACACACACATTCTCTTTATCTCGCTCACCCTTTCTCTCTCGCTTTCTCTCTCACACACACACACACACACACACACACACACACTCACACACACACACACACTCATTCTCTCTCTATCTGACGGTTGTTCTGTCGCCATCTGCCCCGTCATTTGATCTATTCTGTTCTTTTTTATTCCTTTCTTTTTTTGTCTTTTTATCTTCACATCAAAATACTTCTCCTTGTGTTTCTCTAATTTACACACACACCACACACACACACACACACACACCACACACACACACACACACACACACACATCACACACACACACACACACACCACACACACACACACAACACCCAAGACAGGCACACACACACACACACACACACACACACACACACACAAACGAGACAGGCACACAAAGAGAGGATGAGAAGCACTTTGGCAATTACTCACAGTCTTTATGGCAAACATATGGGCTTCAGAGACACACACACACACAAACACACACAACACACACACACACACAACACCAACAACACACACACACACACACACACACACACACACACACACACACACACACACACAACAGAGCACACCCCACACACACACTCATCAAAATGCATTCAACAGTACAAGGAAATGAGACATCGGAAACACAACACACCCCACACACCCCACACACACACACACACACACACAAACACACAACCAGACACTGCTTGTCAACGTTAAAACCAACAGATGAACAATGCTGAATGTGTATGTATGCACACACACACAACACCCAGCAAGGATAAACAAACAGATTGTATTTGCATATAAGCGTACAAATGCAAACATATATGCACAACACTAGGCATGTGTTTCAGCTACACACACACACACACACACACACACACACACACACACACACACACACACACACACACACACACACACACACACACACACACACACACACAAACCCACCCTAGGTGCCATTTGCATATATTTGCATGTTCCTAGACAGATTTCCAAATCAGCATCTCCATATCCGTCCCTGCTGAACGGCACCACCGATACACACACACACACACACACACACACACACACACACACACACACACACACACACACACAGGGAGAGACACACACACACACACACACACACAGGGAGAGACACACACCACACCACACACACACACACACACAGGGAGAGACACACACACACACACACACACACACACAGGGAGAGACACACACACACACACCACACACAGGGAGACACACACACACACACACACAGGGAGAGACACACACACACACACACACACACACACACACACACACAGGAGAGAGACACCACACACACACACACCAACTTGTCTTATCTAGATATTCATTGCCGCTGTGTGTGTGTGTGTGTGTTTGTTTTCGGTTTGTTTACACGTGTCGACTTTGTTGTGTGTGCCAGCGGTGCTAGCGTTAGCGCCGGTTAGCTTCAATTAGACTGCCGACTTCTTAATTGGCGCCTCTCGTTAAAATAAAGCAAAAAGCGAATGAAAAAGCATCGCTAATAGGACTTTGAACTGCTACACTGTTGATACCGTGTGTGTGTGTGAGCTAACTGTGCCTCTGTCGGTGTGTGTGTGTGTGTTTATGTGTGTGTGTGTGTGTTTGCCTGTGTGTGTGAGTTTGTGTGTGTGTGTGTGTGTGTGACTGTCTGTCTGTCTCTGTCGATAGTCACAGTTGCACTTTGTAGTTATTAGTGTGTGTACTATGGGGTGTATATAATTGTGTGTGTGTGTGTGTGTGTGTGTTGTGTGTGTGTTTGAAAATTAATGCAAATGACTAGATTAATCTCTCTCATTTTAGCTGTCTCCATATCCATTCCCAAATTTAGCATTTTTTTGTAATTAATAATTGCTTTTTATTATTTATTTTATCTATCTCTGTCTCTGACACAAAATGATGTAAGGTTGGGTTTAGCATTTAGTTTGATGGTTAGGGTTAGATAAGGGCTAGGGAATGCATTATGTTAATGAATGTCTCACAAGTATAGCTGTACAAACATGTGTGTGTTCTTGTACAAGACACATTGTCCGGTTCTCCCTTTGGGACAGGCCTTTAAAGGCTGTTTGAGGTTAACACTACTTTAAAGGACAGGCCTTTAAAGGGCTGTTTGAGGGTTAACACTAGTTTAAGGACAGGCCTTTAAAGGCTGTTTGAGGGTTAACACTACGTGAATAAAGGACAGAGCCTTTAAAGGCTGTTTGAGGGTTAACACTAGTTTTAAGACAGGCCTTTAAAGGGCTGTTTGGGGTTAACATAGTTTTAAGGACAGGCCTTTAAAGGCTTTGAGGGTTAACACTAGGTTTTAAGTGACAGGCCTTTAAGGAGCTGTTGAGGTTAACACTAGGTTTTAAGGACAGGCCTTTAAGGATCTGTCTGGGGTTAACACTAGGTTTAAGGACAGGCCTTTAAAGGGTGTCTGAGGGTTACACTAGGTTTTAAGGACAGGCCTTAAAGGGCTGTTGAGGTTAACACTAGTTTTAAGGCAGGCCTTTAAAGGCTGTTGAGGGTTAACACAGGTTTAAGGACAGCCTTTTAAGCTGTTGAGGTTAAAACTAGGTTTTAAGGTTCAGTATGATTATGTCAATGAGGGCTCACAAAGATAGAAGTACAAGAGTGTGTGATTTTTTTCATAGTTTTCTCTAAACTCTGGCTCTGTCAAAATGTTTTAAAATTAACAAGTTTGCTCAGAATTTTTTTATACATTTTTGAGGATAGGAATAGTTGACTAGACTAGATTTAAGATATAGCAATTTTATTAACAATTCAAATGCAAAAAATTTCGGATGTTCTAAAGTAATTAAGGGAAACTACTCACTGGCCCTGCGTTCTGAATCTCATACTCTTTCTTTTCTCTATTCTACATACTACATCCGACGA
Organism: Ammodytes dubius; assembly: GCA_026122265.1. Lineage (NCBI taxonomy): Eukaryota > Metazoa > Chordata > Actinopteri > Uranoscopiformes > Ammodytidae > Ammodytes > Ammodytes dubius. The sequence continues at coordinate 2,747,145 of CM047517.1, forward strand.
TAAAAATAATCTAGTTAGGATGCAGTAGGCATACTATTGGGACATACTTTTATCTCTTATTTCATCATAACATCGCGCCTTGATCTTGCCTCTTGCTTTTATATCCGTCGCACCCCGTTTGTTTTCATATGGAGGCTCCGTCGATGTGACGTCACTTCCGGTGCGCACTGGATTGTGGGTCAGAATCGCCCAAATAGATGCACTTTTCAACACTATCAATCTCGGCCGGATGTAGTAGACATCCAGGTATTTCCAACCATCTTAAATCTGGCCACAAGAATCGGGACATCCTAATCTTTGTTCTACCAACTAAATAGTAGAAGTATGGTATTGGAACGCAGGCTAGTTTCATTTTGTTAGGTCGAATCTACTTAGGCGACTTCACAGAACTGTTTGGTACGATCCATAGGTTAATTTGTGGATAAAGAAAAAAATATGTATCTATCGCGGGACCGTATATGTGATTTCAGTAGACTTCCCAAAATTAGCTTCAGCGTGCTTTTACATGAGGGAGTAGCCCCATTCCTTACACACACACACACTTTTGGGAGTTTAGTAAACTAACCGCTGCAGGCTCTGTGAATGTTAACAAATCCCCCTCTCTGAAACTGCATACTGCACCTTTAACGTGACTGACAAGGGTAGCCAAGCCAGATGTAATTACCCTCTTACAATGTAAATATCATTCGAACGGCGATTTAAAAACTAGCCTACGATTGTAGTTTTCTGATTTACCCTACACACACCACACACACCCACACACACACACACACCACGCATGCACGCACGCACGCACGCACGCACACACATACACACACACACACATACACACACACACACACGCACACCACACACACACACACACACACACGGGAGAGCATCCATCTTTGATTTGGTTTGGCAGGAGACGCACCAATGCTTACTGACAACTCTGCCGACCAAAAATTAACATATTGAGATCCAATTAGAGTCAGGATGGAGATAAGAGGAATGCTTATTCATAAGGCCTTCAATCAAATGTCATTATTCACACACACACACACACACACACACACACACACACACACACACACACACACACACACACACACACACACACACACACACACACACACACACAAGCCCTAAGGCCACTGCTGTCTTGTGAAGGCGTTGATCTTTTAGAAAGGGGGTCGCTAACACAGGCCGGCTAGTAATCTCTTCATTATTTAATGAATAATCGATTAATGGTTAACGTTATAGGATTCCTCTCTCTCTCTCTCTCTCTCTCTCTCTCTCTCTCTCTCTCTCTCTCTCTCTCTCTCTCTTCTACACTTCTCACTCACACACGTCACGCACCACACTCACTCACTCTCACTCACACTCACTCACTCACTCACTCACTCACTCACTCACTCACTCACTCACTCACTCACTCACTCACTCACTCATCACTCACTCACTCACTCACTCACTCACACACTCACCACATCACCACACCACACACCAACAATAACAAATCAAAATCCCAACTTTCGAACTAATGCAACAATTAGATTAAAATCCCAATTTATTTGAATTTGTCAGAAAATATGTTTATTTATACCATTTTTTTATATTTCATTCCCTGTTTCTTTCTTTTTTGTTTTTTTGTTTTTTCTGTCACAATCTCTCTCTCTCTCTCTCTCTCTCT
>CM047517.1:2766316-2768816 GCA_026122265.1 Ammodytes dubius
TTGGTTAAAGGATATGAAGGTATTTAGTTTAATTTGTTGCTGTAAGTTGTTCCAGGAGTCGGGGGCACTGAAGCTAAAAGCTGTCTTTCCCAGCTCAGGCATAAACACAGCTCAAACACAATAGGTGTATTTAAAGACCTACTTCACCGGTTGGAATAGAAGGTGTATTGAACTCGGAGATCCTATGAAGTATAAATGTGCAAAGAAAATTGAAATCGGATCATCTTAGCCTGAGAAAAGGCAGAAAAAGTGTTTTATGGTCTGACTGTCTATAACCCTACAGTTTCCTTCTTGTGACATCACAGTAAGGGTTAGGATTAACAGGACAGCTGGGCCAAGGGAAGACTGAGGGAAGAAAAACCTCATTCATTATAATAGTGATTTTATAATGATAGAACGCCGGTTCCGTATGGGTGAAGTATTCCTTAAATTTTTGGATACTTCAAATGTTGGATTCAATTAAATTGGTGATCGGAGGACAAATATTAATTATAAAGAGTCCTTAGTTTTTGACGTTTTTTTAAATATGTATTTTAATTTTGTATTAATGGAATTTTTCTGACCAAATAACTCATTAGTTTTTGTCAATCAAACCTGAGAGTCAGAGTCAAGTTAACAGTCCAAATATTATAATTAGTTTTAAGTATTTTTTGTTAAACTTTTGCACTAATTCTGTGTTAATTTCCATATTTTTTAAATTCCTTGTTAATTCATGCGTGTATTCAAAATGATAATAGTTTCAAAATGACTAGAATTTCTTCCATTAAGCTCCTAAAAAAAGTTAGATTTTTTCCGCTACTGTTGTCCTCACTTTAATTTAAGCCGATTCAACTATTCAATATAAATGAGGGTTTAATTGCCGTTTTTAGCCAAGTATTGAAATACTTATAAAAAATATTTGTTGACCTTTTTTTTGCATGAGATCCTGTGTGAGTCTGAGAGTAAAAGTTGTTAATTATCGCGAATAATCTATTGCTTTTGCTAATGGAAATTACTAAAACACACACACACATAAACACACACGCACACAAATACACACACACATAAACACACAGGCACGATGCACGCATGAACGTACACACACACACACACACACACACACACACACACATACAATCACACACTCACTCACTCTCACTCACTCACTCACTCACTGACTCACTCACTCACACACACACACACACACACACACACACACACACACACACACACACACACACACACACACACACACACACACACACACACACACACACACACACACACACACACACACACACACACACACCCCACACACACACACTAAAAGTTATGGCGATACAAAGTTAATAGTGTGTCTGTAAACATCTGTAACAGGTAAATGAAATATGCAAATGAGTCGATCCCAATAAGAAATAATTAACGCTGTCTAGTCTCCGTGGCGACAGGTATTAGCATTCCAAAGCACTCCAAAATGTAATTTATAAAGTGAGTTTAGACACACACACGAGACAGACACACACACATAGTCAAATACACACGCAGTAGAGAGATACACACACACACACACACATATAAGACACACACACACACACACAGTCAAACACACACATAGACAGACAGCGCTCTTTCTGCACTCCAAAATTTAATTTATAAAGTGATTTTAGATACACACACACAGTCAAACACACACACACAGTCAAACAGACACACACACACACACACACACACACACACACACACACACACACACACACACACACACTCTTTCTGTCTTTGCCCACGGCGGTTTGACGTGTCTAATGCAGTCGCACAGAGGGAATAAATTGATAAAGGTGACGGGCTAAGGTTTTATTTTTTTCCTCTTTTAATTTTCCCTTCCTGATATATTTCAAATATTTAATTAACGCGGATGGTAAAAGTGAATATTTAACATGTGTATTTTCATATATTTGATTATTAATATCACACACACACACACACACACACACACACACACACACACACACACCACACACACACACACACACACACACACACACACACACACACACACACACACAGTCTGCAAACTATCCACAGAGGGTGTGTGTCAAATTACCTTGTTAAACATGGATACGGTGGCAGTCGATTATTAGAAGTAGTTTATAGTTTGACGGAAGTTTTGGGGAAAGTGTTGGCGACAGCTATAGAGACGCCCGGAGAATAGAGGAATTAGTTTGATTCCTGTAACACACACACAGACAGACACACGCAAATACAGACAGACACACACACACACACACACACACAATCAGAAGCAGTTTTGACTAGGGGTGTATCACAGAAAGTCTGGGTTCGATACATAACTAGTCCATGTGGGCCCCATTTCTTCCTTGATCCATGTTCAAAAATAAATAATAATTTTGTTTTAAAAATAATTGAGTTTACAACTGTTCACATCAATTTGTAGAATACAATACTGTTTCTACAGTAGCACAGAACAGACAAACTTAACGGCCTTACACGTTTTTATATATAG
>CM047517.1:2779624-2787124 GCA_026122265.1 Ammodytes dubius
TACTGTTTTTTAAACCTGCAGTGTATAGAATTTTGGGTTTTATTTCCTAGCAGATTTAGTAGAAAGTAATTATAATATCCATAAGTACATTTAGGCCACTGTAGCTTCTGTTATTATTCTAAAGGGTTGGGGTTACCCAGGGAGTGTTGCATTCTAGAACTTTGTAGAACTTTCTTGATGATGTCATATTACACACTGCACCTTTAAATGTGATTCTATACACCCTGTACTCTGTCAGTAACCTTACCACGTGTAGTAGTAAGGTGCTTGACTGTTTAAAAAAAAAATACTTTATCTATGGAATTTTTCCTTTTACAACATAAACACACAACTTGAAAAGCGAACACACAAACAAAAGACAAAACTAAACAAACAACATGGCACACTCTACTATTTTAGGGTTTTAAGATATTCGACTGTTATTTAAATGTGATTATATATGCCCTGGACCTTCCATTGTGTCAAAGTAAGTCACTTGATAAATATCTAATTTGTAAGTTTGACACTTTTTTTTTTTTTTTTGGCGTATTTTTATTCTTTATTAGACAGTTTGTAGAGACAGAGATGAAATGTGTCAGAGAGGGGAATGACATGCAGTGAACGACCCGGGCTGGATTCTAACCCGGGTCTGCTGTGAAGAGGACTGAGACTCTATGGAGGGGGGTATGGGGGGTGGGGGAGCGCCCCATAGTAGGGTTTTTCAAAGGTTATTCTAAAGGCCCTAGACTCTAGAGTTAGAATGAAATCTGCGTGAAGGAGCAAATTAGCAACGAAAAGTACAATCTTGAGCAACTAATGAATGAACAACTTCTTGGCTGATATACGTACTCACTGAATGACTAACACACACACACACACACACACACACACACACACAGAAGGCCTGCAAGACGCAACCGAGGGAGTAGCGGCGAGGAGTAATGAACGAAAGTGGAAAGACATTTAGACAAAGTGAGAAAAAAAATTCTCTGAGAGCTTCCAGTTAGTTTCATTTTCTGTAATAGAAGCGCGCGCACACACACACACACACACACACACACACACACACACACACACACACACACACACGCACACACACAAATATTTTTGCACAGCTATACTTGTGAGGACATTCATTGACATATCGCATTCCCTAGCCCCTTAACCTAACCCTAACCATCAATACTAAATGCCTAACCCCAACCCTTACACTAACCCTAACATAAACCTAATTCATACCTGAACCTTAAAATCTAGTGTTAACCCTCAAACAGCCCTTTAAAGGCCTGTCCTTAAAACCTAGTGTTAACCCTCAAACAGCCCTTTAAAGGCCTGTCCTTAAAACCTAGTGTTAACCCTCAAACAGCCCTTTAAAGGCCTGTCCTTAAAACCTAGTGTTAACCCTCAAACAGCCCTTTAAAGGCCTGTCCCAAAGTGAGAACCACACTTTCCAAAAAAAATGTCTTCACTTCTATGGTCTAAAACTCAAATTGGTCCTCACGAAAATAGCTGTACAAGTACACACACACACACACACACACACACACACATACACACACACACACAGACAGACACACACACACACACACACACACACACACACACACACAGACACACATACACACACACACACACCTTATATACAGTGTTGATTGTGTATTGCGTGTTTGTTTATTAGCTCGCTGATTGAGCGACTATGGCTCGCACAGATTGGTTGACCTTTGCAGATCCTTCCGCCGAGTCTGTTAAGTAGATCTGACCGAGAAAGATTGTTACCGTGTGTGTGTGTGTGTGTGTCTGTGTGTGTGTGTTACCGTGTGTGTGTGTGTGTGTGTGTGTGTGTGTGTGTTACCGTGTGTGTGTGTGTGTGGCGGTGTTTTGTAAACACTCGGGTCTGCCTTCATTGGTTCAATTGAAGCCTCATCTCCATATAGTTTGTATGCAATTACATCTGAGCGCCGCTCTGAGTGCCTCTATATGATTGTGTCTGGATACGAGAGTGTGTGTGTGTGTGTGTGTGTGTGTGTGTGTTCGTGTGTGTGTGTTTGTGTGTCTGCGTGTGTGTGTGTGCGTGTGTGTGTGTGAGGAGTTGTGGAGAAGCGTTTCATGCTCGAAGTGGGAATTTGTGTATTCTAGGCAATTTATGTTCGATTTGTGTGTGTGTGTGTGTGTGTGGGGGGGGGGGGGGTGTGTGTGTGTGTGTGTGTGTGTTCGTGTGTGTGTGTGTGTGGGGGGGGGGGGGCTTTATGGGAATATTTGTGCAAACTTGATAGGTGCATATGAGAGGTAATTTGTGCCGGAGAAAAGCGATTCATGCTAAATGTGTGTGTGTGTGTGTGTGTGTGTGTGTATGTGTGTGATTCTTTAGGTAATTTCTTCGTCAATGTGTGTGTTTGTGAGTGTGTGTTTGTATAAATCTATATGCATAAACATGTACAAGCAGATATATGAGCGTGTGTGTGTGTTTGTGTGTGTGTGTGTGTGTGTGACGTGTGTGTGTGTGTGTGTGTGTGTGTGTGTGTGTGTGTGTGTGTGTGTGTGTGTGTGTGTGTGGGGATGAGATGAGAGCGTAGGATAAGCGTGAAGTGTGTTTCTAGTGCCTGCTTGGCGGTCGCGGGTCTTTAAAGGGCACGTCCGTCAAACGCACAGACACGGCCGAACCTCATTCATCTGCAATAAACAGCTAATCACACTCAGAGGGACATGATCTCACACACACACACACACACATACACACACACACACACACACACACACCACACCACACACACACCACACCACACACACACACACACACACACTGATCTTTTTCAGAGGACATAAAGTACCTGACAGGTTTTACATATGGCACTTTGCCGACTTCGCTTTGATTTTGCATTGGGTGAAACAATCAAATGACATTGCTTCACGTCAATTATATTTTTAAATAAACATTTACTATTGAACTGTATTGTACTACTTAAAGGTGCAGTGTGTAATATGACATCATCAAGAAAGTCCTACAAAGTTCTAGAATGCAACGCTCCCTGGGTAACCCCAACCCTTTAGAATAATAACAGAAGCTACAGTGGCCTTCCAGGACAAGAACAATTCTAAATTTTAAACAATGCACCTGATGACATTCCAACTATGACACTTTCAAGATGGCGGCACTAGGCCTTGGTCCAAAATATGCAGAAATATGGACATATATGAGACCCTTTCTATGGGAAAAAATAATAATTAAAAAAAAAATGTTCAGCAATTATGCACTAAATTAAATGTACTTATAAATCTAGGGGTTTGGTCAAAGTGACGTTTGCCAACCTTAAAGGTGTAGTCAGTGATTCAGGAAAACGCTTGTTGTCAAATTTACTTTATGTCAAAATCAGCTACCTGTACATACTGTGTGTGAAAATCCAGTGTTAATACACACAGCCTAGGCTCTGTAAACGGGCATTTGTTCATTGCATACATTGTGTATCTATTGTTGTTATTCGTTTGCATTTGTTTGACTCGACGTCATTGGAAATGAGGGTCACACCTCAATTGATTTCTCGAGGATAAATAAAAGTTAAATGAAAATAAAATAAAATACTAACACTATTTAAACAACCGAAAATGCCATTCTTATCATTACATTCTTATGATGATTATTCATTTCTTAGTACTGATTTATCTTTTATTTTAAATTTTAAATGTATTATGTTGTTGTTTATATGTATGTGTTTTATATGTTTATAGGTCTCCGGTCAGTGTGAGCTGCAGCGCGCGGCCTTGGAGCAGATGTCTGTCAGACTGAGCGGACTGCAGTACCAGACTCCAGCCACCAGGAGGCACTGCAGCCAGACGGCACGCAGCAACAGGTACATATACATATACACCAGGGGTGGCCAACCAGTCAGAGACAAAGAGCCACATTTTTTACTGTGTTACTGCAAAGAGCCACATCGTACACACGGGTACACACAGTGGCGATTCCAGGAAATTTTGACTGGGGGTGGCCAAGGTGGGCCACAGAGTTAGAGTGGGGTGGCCATCGCACCCCTGAATGAATAGCATGTGATATGCTGTACAACCAATTCAAAGATGATTTATAATCCCAAATGCCCAAATCATGTTAGTATCCATTGTAATGTTTGTCAGAAAACTAAACCCCTGAAGGGGGGTCTGGGGGCATCCCCCCCAGAAGATTTGTTTGTGTTGTTAACATGTAATCTAAGCATTCTGGTGCATTCTGGTGAAGATAATAAAGGAAAAAGTCAATATTTATTTCAGCTCAGATGAATAGTAAAATTAGCAAGACAACATAACTTGCTAGCAGCCAGATGCCTAACAACTGGACAGAGGGATGACCACTAGCTTCTGACCAAATATCTTGCTAAAAAAATAAACCTTTATTTATGAATGTCTGCCCTTGCTAAGAACATGTTACACTCGCTAACTACAAACTTTAATTTTTTTATTCAGATTTCAAAAATCTGCTGGGACACGTGCCTATACACATGCATGGGTGGCACGCATGTCACAAGCACACTTATGCTGTTTTCAAGACCTTTGCTGACCAGAGACCAGTTCTAGTGGCCACAGTCCTACCATTAATTTAGTAATTGAAAATTGCAAACTGATCTCATATCAGTGGATTGGAGTGTTTGTGTGATGAACTTGGCAACTACCTATCAAAAAAAGTTAAGAAAAAAAAAAATACATATCATCTCTGAACTAGGATACATATCAGGAAAAAAATGTAATTAAAAAAAAATTAAATTAAAATAAAAAAATAACATTTGAACTGGGGGGGGGGGGTCACTGGGGTGGCCAGTAAGATTTCAGGGGGGGGGGGGGCGTTTTTATTTTCGCGGGGAGCTTGCACATGCATGCACAAGCATTATTTATTAAAAAAACAAACAAAAAAAAACAGGGGGCCCCACACTAGGACTTGAAACGGGCCCCCAGATCGTTAAGGCCGCCCCTGTGATAATGACAGGACTGGACTAAAGACGACAGCCAGGGCAGTCATTTTCAACAATGAACATTGTGTGCACTGCCTCACACACAAACTCTCAGTTCAACCAAGTCCACAAACAAAAATATAACAATTTAAAATAGCGTTTTTCTCTTACTATGCAGGTTGCTTTGTGGGACTTACTTTTAGCATGGAGAGAGCTGAAGTGGCGCTGAAGATTTGAAGCCTTGAAATGCGCAAATGACACCTGGCATATAAGGCAGAATGGCCTGCCATAACGTTCAACAAAAAATATGAACTCTCCCACTCTGTTTCGGAGCGAACTTGACACAAATAGTTTACTCACGGAAAACCTCCCTTCAAGCTGAGCGGGCAGTTTTATGTTGCGTCCGCACCAAACGTTTGCGAACGTTATGTTGCGTCCTCAATTAAACATTTGCGAACAGGCATACACATAGGGCCTACACATTAATAAAATAAAAAATGAAATAATAGACAACATGTAAAACGAACGTAAGAGCCGCATGAATTGTTTGCGAACATGCACACACATAGGCCCACACAAAAAAAAATGAACTGAAGAGCCGCACGAAGCTGGGCAAAGAGCCGCATGCGGCTCGCGAGCCGCGGGTTGGCCACCCCTGATATACACACACACACACACACACACACACACGCCTGCAGTACCAGAACCCATCCAGCAGGAGGCACGCAGCAACAGATACATACACACCAGAAGAACGGGGCGACTGTGGCTCAGGTGGTAGAGCGGGTCGGCTGATGATCAAAGGGTTGGAGATTCGATCCCCGCTCTGCCACCTGTGTCATGGTTGTTGTGTCCTTGGGCAAGACACTTAACCCACCTTGCCTTGTGTGAATGTGTATGACTGCTGTATGTTTGAGGTGGTGGTCGGAGGGGCCGTAGGCGCTGAATGGCAGCCACGCTTCCGTCAGTCTGCCCCAGGGTAGCTGTGGCTACTATGGTAGTTTACCACCACCGGTATGACTGTGTGTGAATGAATGGAACCTGGAACCCTGTAAAGCCCTTTGGGTGCCTTGAAAAGCGCTAAATAAATCCAATCCATTATTATTATGTATTAGAAGAAGACATGGATGGATTAACAGAGATGAGACAGTCTAAAGGCCTTTGCACACCGGGCGCGTTTTATTTGCGCGTTATTTATAATTACCGAACGCACACAGAGTCAATACCAGCTTCCAACACCAGCGCCGTCATTTCGCTTCGCAAATTTGCGTCTTTTATTTTTTCGAACTGAGTTTGATTTTTCTGGGACGTCGCTTCCGATAGTGAGACGCGACAAAATTCACATTTCAAAATGTTCGCTTTTTCGTGCCGTTTATTCACGTCGCGCCTTAAGTAAATGTATCAAGAAAAACTGGCAGCAATAGAAGTATTAAAAAACAACGACAACATGACAACACAGCGATATGTGACACGCGCACACACACACAGAGACACACGCACATAGGCACACGCACACACACACACACACACACATGCACATAGGCACACGCACACACACACACACACATGCACATAGGCACACGCACACACACACACACAAAGCTGAATGTAATCACACACACACACACACACACACACACACACACACACACACACACACACACACACACACACACACACCACACAGTCTCAAGTGTTAACATCAGTAATCTGGTTTGGACAGACTCAGCTCTTTGGTCACACTGTCTGTCGCCCGTTTCATCCCGAGCTTTGAGGGAGACACGCACACACACACACACACACACACACACACACACACACACACGAACACACACACACACACACACACACACACACACACACACACACACACACACACACACACACACACGCGCAAAATTGTGTGTATGCAAATTTAAAATGAAACCAAATTTGCTCACTCCGAGTTTGTAGCGTGTGTTGTTTTGGAAGACTTTGTTGGAGTGCCGTCACAGCGACTTACATGAAGGCTGTTGTCTCACACACACACACACACACACACACACACACACGCACACACACACACACAGAAAGACACACACACACACACACGCGCACACACACACACACACACACACACACACACACACACACACACACAAAAGACACACACACACACACACACACACACACACACCACACACACACACACTGTACAACAACACACACACACTCACACGCACACACACACACACACACACGAAGAAAACTGCTATTTTGTTCTTGTTTGTTTTTCTGTCCTCTGTGGCTACAGTCTAATGTTTCAGTAATTTACATTGGATGTGTTGGACACTAATTGGTTATTCATATATTAGCTGCTTCTCTTCACATTTACATATGTGTGTGTGTGTGTGTGTGTGTGTGTCTGTGTGTGTGTGTGTGTGTGTGTGTGTGTGTGTGTGTGCGCAGTGCAGTGGTGTGTGTGATGAGTTTCGTATTAATTGGATGTTGCATGTTTTTTGTTGCTAGTTTTAGCTCAGTTGAGATTGGTGTGTGTGTGTGTGTGTGTGTGTGTGTGTGTGTGTGTGTGTGTGTGTGTGTGTGTGTGTGT
>CM047517.1:2817124-2819624 GCA_026122265.1 Ammodytes dubius
CACACACACACACACACACACACAGTCAGAAGAAGACACATATTTTTGACTATCAAATACACATTACCTTAAACTGTGTGAAGCCATGTGCTCTGTGAGGAAGGCTGCTGTAGATAGATATTTGGGAATACAGAGATAAAGGCTCCACTCTACCTGTTGTCGGATATAGTTTGGCGTAAACATATTTACTATCTGGATTATTTTGTATTGTGTTTTGTGTATTGTTTTGAGTGTGAAATGTTGTTTTTTAATGTGAAACTTTTATGTTTTTCACGCTGCCTTATTGGCAAGGACTCTCTTGAAAAATAAATGTTGAATCTCAATGAGAATATTCCTGGTAAAATAAAGGGTAATAAGAAATAAAGTTGTTTATTACATGGCACTTTGAGAATCCTATGTAAATCACAGCATTCTACAGGTCTGTTATTTCCAGCAAGACAGACCGCTGTCAAGGGCCGTTGCTAAGGGCCTACGTCATAGTTTTGATAGATAGACGTCCACAAACAGGGCTACTACTCGTTCAGAAAACAATGGAATACTTTTTCAACATGACTGTGCATGTATCAGGAGAGCAGGGAACACAGGAGTCACGGTTAATGTCCGACAGGACTCCAGTAAGAAATAAAGGTGTGTATTAATGTGTTTTTTATTGTGTATCTCCAGAGCTCCCATGCTGAGCTGTTGCTGATGGAAAGCAGGAAGTCCAGCGTGTTGGGACGAGCAGAGGCTCTGAGACGCAGCGGCATGGAGTTACCTGGCAACCTGCACGGCAACATACACAACCTGACGCACACCTGGACACAACTGGAGGTAAGAGAGACAGAGAGAGAGAGGGAGAGAGGGAGAGAGGGAGGAGAGACGGAGAGAGAGAGAGAGAGAGAGAGAGAGAAGAGAGAGAGAGAGAGAGAGAGAGAGAGAGAGAGAGAGAGAGAAGACAGACAGAGAGAGAGAGACAGAGAGAGAGAGAGAGAGAGACAGACAGACAGACAGAGAGAGAGAGACAGAGAGAGAGAGAGAGAGAGAGAGAGAGAGAGAGAGAGAGAGACATACAGACAGACACACTTAGACCAGAGCACAGGTAAATACTACACACACACACACACACACACAGATAGACACACACAGACACAGACAGAGAAACATACATACATACAGACACACGCACACACACACAGACACATACAATCATATGAAAAAGTTTGGGAACCCCTCTCAGCCGGCATTATAATTGACTCTGCTTTCACACAAAAAAAGATAAAAGTGGTATGTCTTTCATTAACCAGGAAGATCTAAGTACTGGGGTGTTTTCCAAACAAAGATTTTTAGCGAAGCAGTTTTTAGTTGTATGAAATTAAATAAATTGTGAAAAACTGGCTGTGCAAAAATATGGGTACCCTTATGATTTTGCTGATTTGAATGCATGTAACAGCATGCAAAACTGATGACTTGAAAAATCTAATTGGTTGAATTATCTCGTTAAGCCTTGAACCTCATAGAAAGGTGTTTTCAATCATGGGTAAAGGTATTTAAGGTGCCCAAATACAAGATGCACTTCTCTTTGACTCTCTGCTGTAGTGAGACAGAATGGGATCATCAAAACAGCTCCCAAAAGATCTGAAAACAAAGATTGTTCATTTTCATGGTTTAGGGGAAGGCTACAAGAAGCTTTCCAAAAGGTTTCAACTGTCAATTTCGACTGTGAGAAATGTTGTCAGGAAATGGAAGGACACAGGCACAGTTGCAGTTAAACCCAGGTCTGGAAGACCAAGAAAAGTACAGGAGCGGCATATGCGGCGGATTGTGAGAATGGTTGCAGACAACCCACAGATCACCTCCAAAGACCTGCAAAAACATCTGGCTGCAGATGGTGTATCTGTACATCGGTCAACTATTCAGCGCAATTTGCACAAAAAACATCTGTATGGCCGAGTGATGAGAAGGAAGCCCTTTCTGCGCCCACGCCACAGGTACAGTCGCATGGAGTATGCAAAAGCTCATTTAGACAAGCCAGATTCCTATTGGAAGAAAGTGCTTTGGACTGATGAGACAAAAATTGAGTTGTTTGGTCATAGCAAAAAGCGCTTTGCATGGCGAAAGAAGAACACTGTATTCCAAGAAAAACACCTGCTACCTACTGTCAAATTTGGGGGAGGTTCCATCATGCTGTGGGGCTGTGTGGCTACTTCAGGGACTGGGGCCCTTGTTAAAGTCGAAGGTCGCATGAATTCAACCCAGTATCAACAGATTCTTCAGGATAATGTTCAAGCATCAGTCACAAAGTTGAAGTTACGCAGGCGTTGGATATTCCAACAAGACAATGACCCTAAACACTGCTCAAAATCTACAAAAGCATTCATGCAGAGGGAAATGTACAATGTTCTCAAATGGCCGTCACAGTCCCCTGACTTGAACATCATCGAAAATCTATGGGATGATTTGAAGCGGGCTGTCCATGCTCGACGGCCATCAAACTTAACTGAACTGGAGCGCTTTTGTATCG
>CM047517.1:2847124-2872124 GCA_026122265.1 Ammodytes dubius
AACTGTGGAGGATTGAAAATATAAAATTAGCTCTTTTGTGTTGTTTGCTGTTGTTTAACTAGGGGGGGGGGGGGGTTTGAAGGGGCTAGTGCTGCAGTGCATGTTGGGTAAGTGCCCATGCTGACAATTGGATTTTTGATGTGGTTACATTTTTGGCCACTCCAAAAAAAAAAAAAAAATACCATAATATCACTAATAGACGTGCACTAAAATTTAGCTGACTTTGACAGGATTTTCACAATTTTCATTGGGAATTTTGATGCCATGTAATTTTTAGGGCTGTTTTAGGTCCCCCCTGGGGTAGGCCCCCCTTGGGAGAGGTAATTTTAAAGGGGTTGGAAAAGACAATTTAATCCCCCCCCTTGTGTAAATTGACAAAATGGGATTTGCACCATAGGGTAAAAAAAAAATATGTTCAATGGTTTTTATTGTAATTTTCACTTTTTTTTGCCCCCCCCTCTTCCCCTCTCCAGTCTCTGTGTTCTGAGGTGAGGACCAGAGGGGAAATCGCTTGGTTCTAATCTGTAAAAAAGTGCTGCAGCAAACCGGGGGGGTGTGTTTTGTGTTGTTTTGGGGGTGTGTGTGTGTTGTTTTGTGGGGGGTGTTTGTGTGTGTGTGTGTGTGTTTTGGGTGTGTGTGTGTTTTTTTTTTTTTTAAAACTACATCAATTTAATGTGATTAAGAGGTTTTTGTTTTGTGTTTTAAAAACTATGAAATAAAAAAAAAATTAAATTATAATCAAAAAAATAATTTTTTCCCCTTAAAAAACCAAAAAGAAACCCCAAATGGTTATCTTACCTTTTGGGTTTTATTGTTTATTAGAAAATCAAAAATTTAAAAATTTTTTTTAAAATTTTAACACCCTTTATAATTCTAAACAAAAACTATTTCCTTCTCTCCCCACCCCTGTTCCAGTCGGGCCCACGGCGGGGGGTGGGCCCCAGAGGCGGAGCAGCACCGTGAGGCCTCCAGCTGTTTGTCTATCAACCTGGAGAGACGCGGGAGGCCATCGTCATGCAGGCGCTGCAGTGGCAGAACAGACTGAAGAGAGAGCTGGGGAAGGACAGGTGGGAAATTTTTTATTTTGTTTTATTTATTTAGGAAGGCATGGTGTTTGTAATTATTTATTTACTTGATTTTGTGATTTTACTAATTTGTTGTTATTTTTTTTTTTTTTTAAAATTTTTTTTTTTTTTTTTTTTTTTTTTTTTTTTTTTTTTTTCAAATTTATTTTCTTAATTTTATTTTATAATTTTTTTATTTTAAATTTTTTTACTAGAATTTTTTTTTATATGACAAGGATGAGCTGGGGGGTGACAGGTAGAATTGCAGTGATTTTTATATTTTTATTTACTTGATTTTGTTTTTTACTAATTTGTTTTTATTTGTATTTTTTTTTTTTTTATTATAATTTTTTTTTTTTTTTTTTTTTTTTTTTTTTTTTTCAAAAATTTATTTTATCTTAATTTTATCTTTTAAATATTTTTTATTTTAAATTTTTTTTACTAAAATTTTTCTATTTGTATAGACAAGAGATTTTTCAAATCAATATTTGATGACAAGACTTTAAAAAAAAAAGATCATATACAAAAAACATAAATTATATTAATAGAATTTTTTTTGAAAGTTAATAAGATCCCTTTAGCAAGACATTTATATTTCACACACACACGCGCACGCACACACACACACACACACACACACACACACACACACACACACACACACACCACCATACACACACACACGCTCACACCACACACACACGCTCAAACACACACCACACCACACACACACTGCAGACACTGTTACAGTCAGTGAGGTTTTCGGCGGTTTTGATTTGACGCTCAGATGAAAGCGTTGAAAAGACGACGAGCTGAGTGATTGAAGCAGAATGTTTTTAGTTATGGTGCAATCTGTATCTCTACAGACAGAGATAGGAGCATAATAATGTTCCTAATGAATTAAGCTTAAAACAGGGATGTTAAAAAGGGGTGTAAGCAAGTTTATATACTAATATGTTTTTATATTTTTAATTGAAAAGAAGGCATGTCAGTAAATGAAAATGTCTGGCCCTTCGATTCTCATTGAGGGAAAAACTGCACTAGTATTTTCGGTGAAAAATTTTTTAGTCAGTGATCCTGGAAAACTCTTGTTGTCAAACACTTTTTCTAAAAGCAGTGAATATCTCCTCATGATCCATGTTTTGATACACAGCCTAGGCTCTGTAAAAATGGTATGTAAACAAAGGGTTATGTGAACAAAGGGGGCCCACGTAGCTAGTCAAAAACACCCGTTTACAAGTCTAGGCTGTTTATTAACATTGGACAAATTGATGATGTCAAGCGTTCCCAGAATCACTGACTCCCACCTTTTAGCCAAACTACCTGTGTCTATTTTTACATTTTAACGCGTTATACACACACACCCCACACACCACACACACACACACACACACACACAACACCCACACACACCCCACACACACACACACACACAAGGTAAAAACATATGACAGTCCATTCTGAGTCAGTGAAGCAGTTGGCACAAGCGCCAGTTGATAAAAACGAATCTGTAAGTGTCTCCTTTGCGTTTTCAACACAAAAAATACAAAAAAATAGATTTCAAACATTTTGACTGTGTGTGTGTGTGTGTGTGTGTGTGTTGTTGTGTGTTTGTTTGTGTGTGTGTGTGTGTGTGTGTGTGGTTGTGTGTGTGTGTTTGTGTGTGTGGTGTGTTTTTGTGTGAGGGGTGTAGTTTGCATTTCACAACAAACACTACGCCTGTCTGCTCACTATAACTAAAAAGGGTTTTTTTTGTCTTATAAAAATATCTTTACCAATGAAGCGATTCAGTTTTCTGTCTAAGGATGAGCGCTCCCTTGCTAAACCCCAGTGACAGGGGTGAGGGAAACTACGGTGGCCTTCAAGGACAAGAAGCTATAGTTGGATGGAAATAGGATAGGGATGGATGGATGGATGGATGGATTTTTGGGAGGGGAGGATGGATGGTTTGGGATAGGTTTTGGGATAGGATTTTTTTAGATAGATAGAAAAAAAATTTTATAAAGATAAAAATTAAAAAAGATAATAATCTAAAAAGTTTTTATTAAAATGCCAATTAATTATAAAAATGTCCCTTTTAAGAGAAAAGAGAAAGGGCTTCAAAACAGATGATGTCTGTAGAATGTGATATGGTTTATAATTGTAATGTTTCTATATGAGGGAGGGAGAAGGCATTTGAAAAAGGTGCAATATTTAAAAAGTATAACAAAAAACGGGTTTTACACTCTTTTTTCCCTTTTTTTTTCTTTCTTTTCCTACATAAAAATTTAATAAACGGGGAACCAACCAAACAACCCAATAAATCAGAAGACACCAACCGGGTAAAAAAACTTTTTTTGGGGGGAAATTAAAAATGTTTTTAAGATATTTTCACACTTTTTTTAATTTTTCCCAAGTCCCTTTCAAACTTCAAAAAAAACAAAACCAAAATAAAAAACCCATTAATAAAACCAAAACCCCAAACACAAAAACATTTCCTTTTCCTTTTCCTTAATAAAAATTAAATTTTTTTCTTTTTCCCTTCCCCCTCCCACACCACAACACAACACACAACAGAAGCAAACGCCCTTTATGAAGATAAAAAAATTGTTAAAACCTAAACAGTGTGAAAGGGTCCACAAAAAAAAAAAAACCCAAAATGGGGACTTATTTGCTAAATACATTTTGGGTTTCTTAAAATTTACCAAAATCCATAAAACCAAAACCCCCAAACAAATACCAAAACCCCCCTTTCCCCCCCCCTTTTGTTTTCTTTTAAAGAAAAACCCACCCCCTTTTAAAAAAAAAATTTTCCCCAAAAAAAAACCCCCCCCCCCCCTTACTAAAAACCCAAAAAACCCCAAAACCCCCCAAAAAACCAAAAACAAAAAGGGAATTTTTTGTAAGCATTTACACGGGGGAAATTTTAAGGTCAAAAGAGGAGGAGGTTTTACAGATGTTTTTTTAAATTTACAAAGCTAATCAAAGCCCATCTAAAATACATTTTAAAAAAAACTTGAGATTAAATCTTGGCCCAAAATCGAAAATCTATTTCTCTGAAATTTGTTTGGGAGTTTAAAAAGAACCTGCCAAAAAACAAAAGTGCCCCACCCGCCATTATTCCAAAAACAAAAATTTTTTCTTTTTTTTCCCCAAAAGAAACTAAGTGCGGGGTTTAAAATTACCCGGGTTTTTTCCGAATCGCATACTCTTTTTTTTTTTCTATTCTAATACTACACCCAGATAAAAATAATCTAGTTGGAGCAGTAGGATTCTATGGGACATCTTTTATCTTTTATTTCCATAAATTGCGCTTGATCTTCCCTCTTGTTTTATACCGTGCCCCCCCGTTTGTTTTCATAGGAGGTTCGCGATGTGAGTCACTTAAAGTGCACCGGATTGGGGTCAAAACGCCCAAAATGGATGCTTTTCCAAAGGGCCATCTTGGGGGGGGGGGGGGGGGCCGCAGAAGTAGGAAACCCGGGGGTACTTCTAACCACCCAAAAACGGCCCACAAAATCGGGACACCCAAATCCTTTTTTCCCCAAACATATAGTAAAAAGTAGGATTCGGAACGCAACCTGATTTTTTAAATCTTGCATCCCCAAAACTCCATGTTCCCAAATTTTCCCAAAACCCCTGCTTTGATACAGACGAGGGGTTTGGAATTATCTACTTTGGAAATTTTAACCCTGGACCAAAGGTTTTAGTTTTGTATAGTTTTTTTTAAAACAAAATTTTTTTGGGCTTTTTGTCTTTTTTAATAAAAAGGAGAACGCCCGGGCGAAAATACCAGGTGGGGAAAAACCATTCTTTTTCCATGAAAAAAGGCTTTTCGGGGCGCCCTTAGCTCATTTGGTGGGGCCCCCCCTGGGCCCTCGGCCAGCAGGGGACCGGGTTCGTTTCAGCCCCCGTCGTTCTCTGAAAAGGTCCCATCCCCCTCTCTCCCCCATTTAAAACTCTGTCTTCACTATAAATAAAGCATAAAAATGCCCAAAAAATATTTAAAAAAAAAAAAAAAAAAAAAAAAAAGGCCCCTTTTGACATTTACATTATTTTGACTTTTTTGGGTCACCTAAACTTTTTTTTAAAATCCCTGGCAATTTTCAATAAAATGGAAAAAAAAAAATAGGGCTGCTCTAACACGTTTGACTGGGAAGCATTAAGAAAAAAAGCTTAACTTCTTCTTAAAATGAAATCCCTCTATTTTGGGGGGTTTGTGGGTGTGGGGTTGTTTTTTGGGTTTGTTTTTTGGGGGTTTTGGGTTTGGGTTTGGGGTGTGTGTTTTGGTGTGTTGTGTTTTTTTTTTTTTTTTTAAATTTTTTTTTAAAATTTAACCTGGTTAAAACATCTTCACAAACTTTAGGATTATGACCCCCAATAAATAAACTTAAAAGATTCAGAACACACCCCCAACACAAAACACAAACCCAACACACACCACACACACAACACACACACCACCCCACAGTCCCAATAAATGAGACTTAAAGTTCTTGGAGAACGGTAAAAATTTTGCTACGGGAAAAGCAATTTGTTTAATTTTGTCTTAACTCATTTACGGGGGATTTATTTTTGGGGGAAATTTCCAAACACTTTTAAATTTAATTATTTCAAACTGTGAGGGTACCCTATTCTGTCAGTGATTCTGGAGAACGTTTTGTTGTCAAATCATTTTTTTATCAATATACCCCTTCTGATTTTACCTGCCCAATTTTTGTTTGTGTGGCGAAAAAAAAAACCCATGTTAATCACACCTAGGCTCGTAAAGCTTTTTTCAAGTAAAATACACAAATTTAAAAAAAAACTTAGAATAAAATTTTCAATATTTCTAAGGCCCCCCCCCCCCAAAAAAAAACACCAAAACCTTTTTATACTTTCTTACAGGGGGGATGCGCTTGAAAAATTTTGGGGAATTATGTCACTGTTTTTCTTTGACAATTACAGTACTAATAGGGTAATTTTTAACCCCTCAAAATCCACTAAATATGCACAAAATTTGTGTCCACAGTACCACAGACAGCCCAACAAAACAGGAAAAACCCAAACAGACACACAGAAACACAGACACAACACATACAACAACGTTTTCCAAGGGAGAATATCCGGGCTGTTTTGTAGCTAGGGAGAAAATATCCCCCCTGTTTAAATAAAAATTTTCCCCTGCTCTAGCCATGCTAGCTATTTGGCGCAAACCCAACAACACTTTGGGAGTTATTTTATGTTTTAAAAAATGTTTTTTTAAAAGGACTATGGCCCCCAAAAAAAAAAAAAACCCCCCCCCCCCACACAACCACCCCCCCAAAAAACACAAAAAAAAAAAAACCACCCCACACAAAAAAAAACCAAACCCCACACACCCCAAAAAACACAAAAAATCCCCCCCCCCCCCCCCCTGCCCTGCGGGGGGGTCTAAAACTACCCGCAATTCACTAGCCTATAAAATGTTACAAAATTATAGAATGGAAAATTTTACGAGATAAAAAAAATTAATACAAGGTTTTCGGGGTCATAAATTTTGGATTCTGTTGGATTAGGTGATTGATGCAGGCCCCCAAACATGAATGTGTTTTTAAATGGGTGCAAGGGGAAAAACCCCCGTTAAGTCATTAACACCACACACACACACACACACACCCCCACACACCCAAACACACCACAAAACACACACACACACCCCACACACACACCCCACCACTATCCCAGATCAGCACGGGGGGAATAAACAAAATTAATGAAATTTCATTACACAGACCCACACCCCCACCCCACACACACACCCAACACACACACCCCCGAACACTCCACACATCTTCTCACACCACAGCCCCATACCACACGTTCACACTCTCCTCACCCACACACACACAAACCCACACACACACAAAAAACACACAAAAAGAAAGGGGCAACTATTTTATTAGTTTAAATAGGTTTATAAATTGGCTAATCAAATTCCCCCTCCCCCTTGTTAACGAAAAGGCAATTGTATAATTATGTCTTGTGTGAGGAAAGAGAACCGGTTCTAAGCATATTTTCAGACAGCCGAGTTTTTGTGTGTGTGTGGTGTTTTTGTGGTGTGTGTGTGTGTTGTGTGGGTGTTTTGGGGGTGTTTTTGTGTGTGTGTTGGGTTTTGTGTGTGTGTTTTTGGGGGGGGCGCCGGTGTGTGTGTGTGTGTTTCAGAACCTTTGATTCGTATTTGTTTTTGGGTTTTTTCCCAAGTCGTTTTTTAAAATTATTAATTTCATTTTGTTAAACAGGGGAAATATTTGGTTGGATTTATGAGCAATTGCTTTGGGGTGGAGGGGGGGGGGGCTGTTTAAAAAAAAACTATTTTCAAAAATGATACGAACGGTTTTTGTCAGTGTGGGGCTCTTTCCCCTCTCCCCCCTTTTTTCTCCCTTTCTCTCGCCTCTCTCTTTCTCTCTTTTCCCCTTCTTCTCTTTTTCAAAGCAGGGGGCTCTCGCGGGACACAAAATTTGTTTTATCACTTTTAAAAAAATTAATATTTTTTTGGTCCCAAAAATCAAGCAACATTAGAAAAAAAGGCCAGGGGTGTTTAAAAGAAAAAAAATAAAAATTTTGTCCCTTGAAACTAAAAAATACCTGAAATGCCCCTTTCTTTAACAAAAACAATTAAAAGGTGGAATCAGGGGGGGAAAAAAACAGTGTGGCCCTTTTTTACTGTAGTGGATCATGAGGAAAATTTTTTCACTGATTTTGAAAAAAAAGTGATTATGTAACAACGATCTCCACAATCCCTTCTCCCCTTTATCTCAGGGGGGGACAGTGTGTGTGTGTGGGGGTTTTGTGTGTTGTGTTGGTGTGTGTGTGTGTTTTTTAAGAGAGTGTTCGTTGTTGTGTGTTGATAGGGACCTATGCATTTTTGGGTTTTTTTTTTTTGGGGGGGGGGGGGGTTGAATTCGGTTTAAAAACGTTCAACTTTTTTTTTCCCATTACGGGTTTGACTGCTCCCATTTGTTCAAAATCTGCTGTTTGAGCCCAGGAGAGCGGGGCTACACACACAACAAAACACCCACCACAAAAAAAAAATCTTGGGTGATTATTCTGTTCTGTCCCTCTCCGTTCTCTGCGTATCCGGTGTCACGTGAGCTGAGGGACCCGCGTTTCAAAACCACACACACACACACACCCCACACACAACACACCACACACACCCACAAACACACACACCCCAAACCACACACACCACAACACACACACACACAAGATATAATAAATCCCCCCTCCATACAAAATACAGGCTTTGAATGAAATTGCAAAAAAAACAGAGAATGAAACCTCCAATGTTGCTCTAAATCCTTTCCAAAAAATTTCAGATCGCAGGAAAGTTTCCAAAATTGAATTTCTCATATTATATTATATTTTGGAAAAACGGATATTTAGTGGAGCGTATCATAACACACACTGCAGCTTTAATTTAAGAAATTAAAAAATTTAAACAAGAGAAGGGGGTTTTGGGGTCTTCTAAGGAAAAAAATGCAAAAAAAAAAAATTTAAATTTAATTTTTCGGTGCCTTCAAGGACAAAAGCTATATTTAAACTAAAAGATGGCTCATCCCCATGCCTAAAGTTTTTCCACAATATCAATGATGAGGTGAAGATGTTTTTAGTTTTTATTCTATAGTACTTCTTTTTTTTTGGTTTCCCAAAGGTGCATTCCCCAGAGCCCAAAATTTTAAAAAAAAAACGTTTAAGGCGTTAAGTTTGCCCCTTCGTGCTACTGTAGAAACATGGCGGTTAACAGGGGGGGCCTTAACCCCAAAAAAGGTCAAAAAAACAAAATTTTTTTTTTTAAGTGGTTAAACACAATTTTAAAAAACATTTTTAAAAGGGAATTTCCCATTTTTTCCCAAAGTCTGTTTTTTAAAATGCTAAAAAATTCCACACACTGTACCTTTTAAAAAGCCAAAATGGTGGAAAAGGGTTGGTTACTTTTTCTAAACTTAAGGTTTAAATGGAGTCCAGTTTGTTAAGCGTTATCTGCCCAGCGATCACAACAGTTTAAATTTAAGGAAATTTTTAAATCTGAAAAAAAAACTGCAAAGATTTTCAGGATAACTCAAATCAACCCTACACACACACACACACAACACACACCCCACAAAACACAACACCAACACACCCACACAGAAACACACCCACACCACAACCACACAAAAGAAAAAAAAAAACCAAAAAAACACCAGACAAAAATAAAAACCACCCAAAACCCCCCCTTCCCACACAACAAAACCAAAAAAAAACAAAACAACCACACAAAAACACACATCCCCCCCCCCCTCAACCCTCACACACACACACACACACACACACCACCACACACACACTCCAATCCCCCACGGTAAAGTAAAATTTCTCCCCAGCCAGGCAGCGAGGTCAAAGCGTCGGCCCTCTGTTTTTGTTTTCCCCCCCCTTACAATGCATTGTGTGTGGGTGTGTGTGTGTGTGTGTGTGTGTGTGTGTGTGTGTGTGTGTGTGTGTGTGTGTGTGTGTGTGTGTTTTTTGGGGTGTGTGTGTGTGGGTGGTGTTGTGTGTGGGTGTGTGGGGGTTTTGGGGTGTGGTGTGTGGGTGTGGTGTGGGTGTGGGGGTGTGTTGGTGTGAAAAAGTAAATCTGGTCCCTCCCCAAATGGTTTTAAAAGGTGCGTGGCAGGATTTCGGCTTTTTAAATAGAAAAGGGTTTTTTTTCCATCTATTTTGGTTTTTTTCCCCCAAAAGAGGGGGAGTACACACACGCAGTCTTTTTTTTTTTAAACCTTTTTTTTAAAAGGAAAATCCCATTGAGCGAAGACTCTTTTCAAGGAGCCCTTTTTTTCCTTTCCCACTTCATTAACACCCATTCATACACCATAGCAGGCTAACTATCGACATTCAAAAAAGAGGCAAGGTGGGTGAATTTGTCTTCCAAGGACACAACAACTATGCACAGTGGCAGGGCGGGGATCGAACCCCAACCCTTTGATCATCGGGCCAAAACCGCTCTACCACCTGAGCCCCCACAGTCTGTTGATTGGTCGACACAACACCATTTCGTTGAAACAGGAAGTTTTTTTAAAAAAAACTAACCCTGGCCTCCGAGGCACACACACACACCACACACACACAAACAACAAACACAACACACACAACCCCCCCCAAAAATAAATCTTCGGGGATAAAAAAAATCAAATGAAAAAATCAATTAAAAATTAAGATTTTTTTTTAATCCAGACTGTTTTTTCCTTCTTTTTTGTTTTCCAAGTGAAAAAACCATCTTTCTTTTTTCTCTTTTTTCTCTTTTTCTCTTTTCCGGGTTCCCCGGGGAAACTTCCTGGACCCCGGTTTAGTGACTTCCCCAGTTCGCGGTTCGAGGGCCCCCGGTTGCCGCGCGCCGAGACCCTGGGAAGGGGACAAAACCGACATGACGATCCCCGAATCGGAAAAAGAGCGCAAGAACCAGAACCCAAAAAACTGACTTTATGCACAACTTTTACCACACAACCAAACGCCTTTGGAGGGATTTCAAAACCCAATGGGATAAAGCGGAGAGAATTCAAATGGTCTCCAACCCATCAGGGTCCGAGATTATGTCAATGATGTCATTGGGTGGTCGTCATCATTCGAAAAACGATTTTTCAAATAAATGCCCCCCCGCCGCCAAAAAAAAAACACAAAATAACAACGTCTACCAATTCACAGCGTTCCAGTGGGGAGTTATAAGACAGCCGTTTTTCCACACAGTTCCAATCAACCAATCACAACCAAAAAATCGAAAACGAAACAAAAAGCTTGAAAAGATTGGTAAGGATCCTCGTTTATCATTCGAACCCTGCCGGATGTGTTTGGGAAATTGATGTCGGAGGGGCAAGAAAGAAAAAATTGGATGAAGGAAGGAGAGAATGGGAAAGAAAAAATAGAGAAGGGGGGAAAGAGGGAGTGGCCAGTCGGCGAATATCGGAGGTCAAAAAAGCGAAAGTGGGATCGTGAGGAACGGGGACATGGAAACTACGATTTCGAAAGCCAGAAAAAGATTTGAGGAATGGGGAAAGGTGTTAATCGAAGGATGGATAGTTGTACAAAAGGAAATGGACAAGGCGCACCAAAGCCCAAAAGATGGAGAAAAAAATATAAAGGGAAAAAAAAATGGGCAAGGAGACTTCGATTGATGGAGAGGCATAGAAAGGGATTGTGGGGGGGGGGGGGGGAGGCAGTTAAATTCCCTAATAAACGGGAATGTAATCCTAACCCGGGGTGTTTCCCCGTTTTCCGTTTTGACGTCGGGGACTTGGTCTGATCCTCAAACTTTTATGCCCAAAAGGCTTTCACAAGTACAAAACCGCCCAGAAAAACAGTTTTAAAAAGTGTCCTTTTTTGAGAGGCGCGCGTCGAGCCCGGGTGCTTTCTCGGGGGTTTCTCTTGAGCCCTGCCCCTATGGGTGTGGAGTTTTTCCCCTCCAAGGAGACTTCCATCGTAGCGCCTCTCTCAAAGGGCTTGGCCCCATGTCTTAAAACAGAGGGGGAAAGGGAAAACGAAGGCTTTTTGGGGGAGGAGCTTGACTTGGGGCATAGCAGAGACGGGTTAAAAACCCCTCTCAAGGTTTTTTTCCATCAATAATAAAAAACTCTACTTAAACGTCGGGAAATAAAGGAAATGAGAAGAACGGGGAAAGTCAACGGAGAAAACCGAATTCCGGAGAACCAGGGGAAAACCCGGCCCTTCGGGAAGTTTTGAGAAATCCAGAGCCCTAGGAGTCCAAAATGACTCGCGGGTGTTCCGAATGACGCTCCCCGAATCAGAAAGCGAGCGCTCGAGACTCCCCTGCCGCCGTTGGGGGGAAAAGACCCCCCCCTTGCCCGGGAATTCCGGGGGTCATTGGAAAGGGGTCCCCATTTTTGATCGAAAGGTTCCGCCCCCCGCTTCGCTAACGGGGTGAGTAGCCCCGAAGATCCCGATGGGGGCCCCGGGGATTTCCGACGCTCAAAATCAACGAAATTTTATTTAGATCCGCAAACGGAAAAAATCCCAAACCGTATGGGAACGTTGCCACGGGAATAACGGGTTTGGGTGGATGAGGGACGCGGCTGTTTGGCCTCGTCGTGAATGTCTCTTTTTCGTCGGCTTGCAGGATGAGACAAAGCGATTGCGTTTATGTTTTCCCTCAACTTCACGCAAACCCGAAAAGGGTTTGGGGTTTTAAAGGGAGGAGAGAGCGATAGATTAGGCGGTTTCCCGAAGAAGGGAGGGGGACAATGAGGGGGAAATAGATGGAGGTTCTTCTTCTTAGTTTTGGGGTGGATTCATGCAGAGAGAGTTGCAAAGCTGGATCCGATCCTAGAAATTGTTTCTATGTCGAATACCCCAAAACAGAGGGGGGAATTTCGAGATGGTCGTGTGGAACCAACGCCACAAACTTCGCGCAATCCAATTCAAAAAACAAGGTTAAGGATTCGCGCAATTTTCTTTTAACCGGGTTTTAATGGTATCAACATAAGGTTTGGCAGCCAGCGCAGCAGCAAATAAGTTTGAAGAAGACGCAAAAAGAATTGAGGAAAATCGCGGAAACGTCAAAAGAAGCTACAAAAAACCGATTTGTGGATGACTTCGAAAAGGGGGAAATGTGACCAGGTTGTTTGAAAGCGAAAAAACGACGAAGAAGATGCGCCTCCTCGGAAGAGTCGTGGTCCGAAAAAAGGGGAATCGTGTTTGGGAGCTACGGTCACGAGAGTTTTTGATGTGAGTCACGTTTGATAGTGAAGCAAAATCGAATACTACAAAAACATGGCAAATTTCGTCGCCGTTTTTGCGGGGTTCCGCCTTTCGCATCCAAATTTTTCTCTTTTTTCTTCTCTTTTCCCAACCCACCACCCCCCCCGCCTGTTGCGCCAGTTTCGTGCATTCAAAAACCGGGCCAAGGCCGGAAAATGGCCGCATAAAACCCCAAAATCAAAAAAGTTTAGTTTTTTGTCGGTATGGGCCAGAGGTACAGAGTATTTTAAATATCGAGGAAATTTGGGTCACTCCTTTGACCATTTGGCGTTTTCCTCACTGGCTTGCATCAAGCGAAAAGGTTTTTCTTGAATTTTTTGAAGAATTTTAACCCCCCAAATCGCTAAAAAAAAAAAAAAAAAACGGCTAATCCCGGCGGGAGCGTGCCGTAAACAGTGAGACGGGTCGGGTTTTAAAAAATTTTTTTAATCCCTTTATAAAAAAGAAAAGGGCTTTTGCGTCCTCAATTAAAAAATGTATAATTTTAAATATATTAAAATCTGCAATTTTAACTTTGTTGGTAAAAAAAAATCCCAAACTTTTTTGTGATTTTTTTATCCCATAAAATGATTATTTAAAGGGAAAAAATGCCTGGGTTTTTTCAAATTAACAAAAAAAAAAAATTTAAATTTTTAGGCTTCTTTAAAAAATACAGTTTGGGTAAAAAAATTTTTTCCCCAATATTTACTTTATTTTTAAACCTTTAATTGGAATTATGCCTTTTAAAATCCTATCTTAGCTTTCTAAAAAAAAAAAAATTAAAAAAAACCTTTCTCTTTCAAAAAAATTGAAAAAATTCCAAAAAAAAAATTTTTAAAAAATTTCAAAAAAAAAAGCCCAAAAAAAGGGGAAAAAATATTTTCATTTTTCCTATCCTTTTTTTCCTTGGGGGTTTTAAAAAATTAAAAAGAAATTTTTTTAAAAATTTGGTTAAGCACCCTTCCCCACTCCTAACTGGTTTTTTCCCCCCCCCCATCCCCTTTCCTCACAGAAACCAAGCGAACTGGGGGGGGGGGGGTGAAGGGTTTTTTTTTAAAAAACGAAAAAGCTTTTTTTTTTTCCGGGGAAAGGAAAAAAAGCAACTGTCTTTCCCGGGGGCCCCTTTTTTCCCCCTTTTCCCCAAAAAAAAAAAAAAAAAAATTTTTTCCCTTTAAAAAAATTTAAAAAAACCAAAAAACCAAAAAAAAAAACCAAAAAAAAAAACAAAAAAAAAGGGCCTCCAAATTTTTTTTTCCCCCAAGCCACCAAACTTGGGGGGGTTCCAAAAAACCCCCCAAGGGGGGGAAAAAAAAAAAACCAATTTAAAACCCCCCGCCCCCCCCAAAAAAATTTTTTCCTTCCGAAATTAACACAAAAGCAAAAATTTTTCCGCCCAAAAATTTCCCCCCCCCTTGCCCCCCCGGTTTTCCCCCCCGAAAAAAAAAAAAAAATTTGTTTTTTAAAATTGGTTTTGGGTATCCGATAATGGGGGCAGTGAAGCCCCGATAAGCCCGTTTTCTTTCCCTACCCCCTAGCCCGATTTTAGAGATAGGAGAGATTGTTTTCGGCTTGTACGGAAGAAGTTACCTTGGCCCCCGCTTTGTACGCATGGCCTCACCAAAAAAACAACAGCGACGGTTCATGCAACGGGGGAAAATTGGAGTATTTTTCGTCTGGACTCGGCTATGAAATGGATGACTTTCGTGTTCGAAAGGGAAATTTATGTGAGAGGTATTGTTTTCTCAAAAAGGGCGAGGGAAAGCAGGTGTTAGTTTGAGCTACATGGAGCCAGCCTTGGATGGGAGGGGGATATGGGTATTCCAAGGGGCTTCCCCTCAACCGGAGTCTCCACTAAAAGGGAAGAAAGGATTTTTTTTTTGTTATGAATTTTTTGGGGGGCCATTTTTAGGGCATTTTATCAAAAAGTTGGAAAAAAAAAAAATTTTTTTTTCAAAAAAAATAAATGTCAAATCAAATTTTGCTCTCAAGGAAACCTTTTAAATACCAATTTGAGCTTTAAAGTATTTTCCACTGATCCACCTTTAAGGGGGATTTTAAGACCCCCTTTTTAAATTATTTTTCTTTGGCCATTTTGCCTCAAGCCCTCACTAACTTCCCTTCCTTTTTCTCTCTCTTCCTCTCTCCCCCTCTCCCCCCCTCTCTCTCTCCCCTCTCCTTTCCCCCCTCTCTTTCCCTCCCCCCCCCCTCTCCCTCTCTCTCCCCTCCCCCTCTCTTCTCCTCCCCCCTCAACAGCTCTCCAAATCAAACCCCCAAATCCAACAACCTTTTTCCCCCGTGTTCGAAATCTCTTCCTTGGGCTGTGATATCGGAGGTGAAAGGGCCCCTACCCCCACCCCCTCCCGTGGATGTAGTACCGGGTTAGCCGCCCCCGAGACCAACCCATTATAATGGGGGCCGCTACCCCCTCCTACTCCTATTTTTCCCCCTTTCTTAACCCCAAGGGAGAAAAGGGGACGATAGACTTTGCTCTCTTTCCTCTGATCTAAAACCCTCAAACCAAAAGGGCCCACGCAGTAATGGCCGAGATAAGGTCCAAAACCCTCAAAAGAGCCTGCCGCCGCCCTCGAAAAGGCTAATCCCCAAAAATTGCTTCTGCTTTGGCGGGGGTGAAGGGGATAGCGCTGCGAAAAGGGAAGGGAAGGGGGAAAGGGGGCTAAGGAGGGGCAGTGGGTGGAGAAAAAGCAGGTGATGAGGGTGTTGTGTGTGTGGGGGGGTGGGGGGGGGGGTTTTTTTTGTTTTTGGGGTGTGTGTTGTTGGTGGTGAAATGGTGGTGGGTGGGGGTGGGGGTGTTTTGGTGTGTGTGTTGGGGGGGGGGTTTGGGGGGTGGTGGTGTTGGTGGTTGGTTTTGGGGTTATGATGGGGGTGGGGGTGAGTGGGGGTAGTTTTTAATATGGGGGTTATTAGTGATGGTATTATATAAGGGGGGAATTATTAGGGGGGTTATTTTATATAATTAATTTATTATATATAGGGTATAGTGAGGGTTTTTTTTTGGGGGGTTTGGTTTGGGGGGGGGATTGTTGTGGTTTTATTTTTTTTTTTTTTGGGGGTTTTTGGGGGGGTTTTGGTGTTTTTGGGTTTTTGTTGTTGTTTTTGTGGCCTGCACTTATAGATTTTTGAGTTTTTTTTTAAATTGAATTCCGACCCCTTTTAAAAAGGGGGAAAAAAAACCCTCTTATTAACTTTTTTCTCCTCCTATTGTCGGGGACAAAAAAAAACCTTTGTTTTTTCTTTTGAGGCTGGAGAAAAGGGAAAGAGGGAGGAATTTGGGAAGAGGAAAGGGAAAAAAAGGGGGGGAAAGGAAAAAGGAAAAAAAAGGAAAAATTTCAAATGCCCTTTTTTTTTTCCTTTTAAAAAAAAAATTTCACGCCTCCTCCCTTTCACTTTTTTTTTGTTTTTTCTCTCCTTTCAGGTTTTTCCCCCACCCCTCCTTTATCTTTTCTCTCTACTGCAGGTATTTTTCTCTCCTCCCCTCCTTCCCCCCTCCCCCCTCCCCCCCTCTCTGTCTTCCCCCCCCTCTACCCCCCTCTCCCTCCCTCTCTCTTTTCCCCTCTCTCCCCTCCCTCTCTTCCCCCCTCTCTCCCTCCCCCTCTTTTCCCCCCCCTTTTCTCCCCTTTCCTCCCCCTCTCCTCCCCCTCCTCCCTCTCCCCCTCCCCCCCTCCCCCTCTCTCCCTCAGGTGAAATGAAAGGGGATTTGCAGATTTTCATTTGCAGACTTCTCAGTTTTTCGTTAAAAGGTTAAGGGGCCCCAGAACAAATCAGCATAATTTTCTACGTCAGATTTCTTAGGATTCATCCTAAAAGCTTTCCCCCTCATCCTCTCTTTTCTCTCTCTCCTCTCCCTCCCTCCCGTCTCTTCTCCCCCTCTTTTTCCCCCCCCTCTCTCCCTCCCTTTCCCCTTCCCTCCTTCCCCCTCCCTTCCCTCTCCCCCTCCCTTCCCTTTTTCCCTCTCCCTCCCCCTCTCTTCTCCCCCACTATCCCTCTCTCTCTCCATCCCTCCCTCTCCCCCCCTTCCCCCCCTCTTTCTCCTTCCCCCCCTTCCCCTCCCCCTCTCTTCCCCCCTCTCTCCCTCAAATTTATTTCATCACTGAATTAGCGTGTTTGTGCCCCTCTGTAACTTTCCCTATTTCCCCCATGCAAATTAGTTTTAAAAAACCATCTTGCAACCTTCGCATATAACCCCTTTAATCAAATCTATTTCCCCTTAAAATCGCAGTGCGTATTTTTTGGCATTTTTTTTTATTACATTCATTACTGTTTTTTTAGCAGACCTTTTATCCAAGCGATTACAAATGGAGCACCCATTTATAACCGATAGCGCAGCAGTTTCCACCAGGGTGCAAGCTAACTATCAGGAACATTTGGGTTCAGTGTCTCTTTGCCCAGGGAACTTGGACATGTGGCGGGGAGACGGGGGATCCAACCACCGACCTGTATTTGGGGCCACTATCCCCCCCCTCTTCCCTCTCTCGCGCTCTCCCCCTCTCTCTCCCCCTCCCTCTCCTCTCCCTCTCCTTTCCCCCCTCTCCCCCTCCCCTTTCCTTTTTCCCCCCTTCCCCCCTTTTTTTCCCTCCCTCCCCTCTCCCCCCCTTTTTTTCTCTTTTCTCTTTCCCCCCCTCTCCCCTCCCCCTCCCCCCCCCCTCTCTCCCCTTTCCCCCTTTTCCCCCCCTTTTCTCCCCTCTCCCCCCTCTTTTCCCTCCCCAAATCCCCCCCCTTTTTCTTTTTCCCCCCCCTTTTTTCCCCTCTCTCCCCCTTTCCCCCCTTCACCCCTTTTTCCCCCTTTTTCCCCCTTTTATTTTTTTCCCCCCCCTTTTTCTTTTTTTCCCCCTCTCTCCCCCCCCCCCCCCCCCTTTCCCCTTCCCCCCCTCTCTCCCTCCCCCCCTTTTCCCCCCCACCCCCCCCTTCCACTCCCCCCCCCCCCCTCTCTTTTCCCTTCCCTCTTTTTTTTCCCCCTTTTTTCCCCTTTTTTTTTTCCCCTTTTTTTTTTCTTTTCTTTTTTTCCCCCTTTTTTCCTTCTTCCCCCCCCCTCTTCCCCCCTCCCCCTCTCCCTCCCCCTCCTCTCCCCTCTCTCCCCCCCCTCTCTCCCTCTCCCTCCCTTCTCTCTCTTTTCCCCCCCCCTCCCCCCCTTTAATTTGTTTTCCCCCGGGTTTTCCTTTTAAAAAGGGGCCTCGTGCCTTTGCTTTAAAAGTGCAACGCAATTTTATGCGCCGTAAAAAAAAATCATATTAAAAAATCGTCGGGGGGTGATAAAAAAACCCCGGCTTCTGTTTTTGTTTGGGTTGGGTGTGTGTTGGGGTGTTGTGGGGGGTGTGTGTGTGTGGGTTTTGGGGTTGTGTTTTGGGTTGTGTTTTTGTGTGTGTGTTTTGGGTGTTAGATTGTTGTGTGGTTTTTTTGTATGTGGGGACGCTTTTTTCCCCCAAAAGGTCAAAAATATCAACAATTGTGTTTTGGGGTGTGTGTGGGTGTGGGGGTGGGGTTGTGTTTTTTTGGGGTTTTGTTTTTTGGGGGTGTTCAAAAAAAATGCGTTTTAACAGCCAAAAATGCTTTAAAAAAATTTTAAATTTTTTTAAAGCCCCGGGCCTACCAAAACCCAATTAAAGCATCAAACCCCCCGGAACCCTTTTTATTTTTTTGGATTATGTTTAATTGGGCGCTAAATTTTAACTCCACGGGGAAACTTTTAAAAATTTCTAAAAAAAGCCCCTTTTTTCCCTCTGATATCATAAATTAAAGTAACAAAAAAGAACCACCCAGTGAAAAAAATTTTTTTTTTTTTTTTTTTTTTAAATTTCCCTTTTTCGGGGGTTTTCCCCAAAATAGCCCCATTTTAAAAAAAAATGAGGTTGTTTTTTTTTTTTTTAACTTTTTTTTTTTTTAAAAATTTTCCGAAATTTTTTTAAAATTTTTTTGGGAACTTTTTTTTAAAGTGTTTTGGGGTTTTAAAGTTTAAATTTGTGAGAAGGGGGATGAGAAATTTTTTAAAATCATAAACTTTTTTTTTAAGTGATAATAATTTTGTTTTTTAAAAATTCATCAAAGAGGAACCAAACATGTTCACCCCTAATTATTTTCTAAAGCATGACTTTGTTTTTGGGTTTTAAAAGGGTTTTGTTTGTTTTTTTGTTTTAATTTGTTTGCCCTTTTAAAAAATGAGGATGTTTTTGGGGTTTTGGGGTGTTTTTGTGGGGGGTTTGTTTTAGAAATTAAATGTTTGTATGGTGTTTTTTTTGTTTTCGGGGTGGCGTTGTTTTGTATTGTTTTAAAAAGGTGGTGTGTGTTGTGTGAGAGGGGTTGTGTTTTTTTTTTTGGGGTTTTGTGTTTTTTTGTGGGTGTGGGGTTAATTTGTTTTGTTTGTTGGGGTTTGTAAAAAATTTTTGGGTTTTTTTGCCAATTTGGGGTTGGAGTGTAGGGGGGGGGGGGGGGGGGGGGGGGGGGGGGGGAGAGAGAGGGGGGGGGGGAAAAAGAGGGGGGAAGAAGGAGGGAGGGGAAATAAAAAGAAAAGAAAAAGGGGGGGGAAGGGGGGGTAAAATTAAAAAAAAGGGGAAAAAGGGAAGGAAGAGAGGGGGGAGAGAGAAAAGGGGGGGGGAGGGAAGGGGGGGAGAGGGGGGGGAAAAGGGAGGGAAGAAAAGAGAGGAAATTTTTTTCTAGTTTTTTTTTAATTTAAAAAATTTTTTCCCCTCATTTTGAGCTAAAAAACAAAAACCCGATTAAAACACAAAACTAAAAGCGCCCGGGGCCCCCTAATGTTTGTTAAATTTTTTTCCCTTTTGTGTTGTGTGTGTGTTGTGTGGGTGTGGTGGTGGGGTGTGTTTTTGGGGTTTTGTGTGGTGTGTTGTGGGGTGTGGTTGTGTGGGGTGGGTGGGGGTGGTGTTGGTTGTGGTTTTTGGTTTTTTTCTTTTGTTTTTGTGCGGGTGTTTGTTGTGGGGGTTTGTTGTGTGTTTTTGGGTGGGGAGGGGTGGGGGGGGTTGGTTTTTTTTTGGCGTGTTTGTTTTTGGGTTTTGAGGGGGGACGGTTTTTTTGTGTTTTTTTGTCCCCCTTGCTTGTGGTTTTGGGTGTTTTGTGGGGCTGGTGTGTTTTGTGTTTTTTTTTTGGGGGTGTGTTTTTGTTTTGGGTTTGTTTGGGGGTGTCTTCCTTTCCTCCTTGTTAAATTAAGTGGAACTTTTGTTTTTTGCTCTAACTCCACCCCTTTAAAAAAACTTTTTCCTTTTCTCTTGCTCCATTTTTTTTTCCCTTTCTTGCTCAAAAAAATTATTATAAATAAAGTAAAAATTAATTAAAAGCCCAAATTTTTTTTTTATGCAACGTTTTTTTTGGGTTCTCCCCTTCTTTGTAATTTTTAAAAAAAAAAAAAAAAAAAATAAAAATAAAAAAAAAAATTTTAAATAAATAAAAAAAAAAAAAATAAAAAAAAAAAAAAATATTCAAAAAAAAAAAAAATGTGGTGAAGGGGGGAGGGCCCCCTAAAGAATCGTCCATTTATTTTTTTTTTTTTTTTTTTTTTATTTTTTTCATTCTCGGGGGGAACCCCCCCGTCGGCCGCCAATCAACCATCAATCAGCTCAGGGGGGGAAACCAAACCCTTGAAAAAGAGTTTCGTCTAAATGGGTTTTTCCTGTAGAAAAAAAAATTTTAAAAAAAAAAAAATATTATGACGGTCCGTTATATTTTTATTATTGTATAATTTCAAAACAAAAATCTAACTTTTTCCTGCTGAAAAAAGGGGGTTCTAATTTCACATCTTTTTTATTTTTCTAAACCCGCGAAAAAAGGGCCCCTCATGACACATTGTGTGGTTTGGGGTGGGTTTTGTGGTTTTTTGGGTTTTTGGTTTTGGGGTGTGTGGGGTGGGGTGTGTGTTTGTGTGTTTTTTGTGTGTTTTTGGGGGTTTGTGTTGTTGTGTGTGGTTTTTTGTGGGGTGTGTGTGTGTTTTTGTGTGGTGGTTGTGGTGTGTGTGTGGGGGGTTTTGGGAAAACCCCCCATGGGCGCCTGGGGGGTTAAAGAAAAAACCCCTTTTCCCCCGTACAAACAAACAACACAAAACAAAGAAGAGAGAGCCCCACAAAAACCCACCCCACACACAAAACACACACACACACACACACACACCACACCCACAACAAAAAAACAAAAAACACAAAAACAAAACCCACAACACACACAACACACACAAACACACACACACAGATAGAGGGGAAACACACACAACACACACACACAACCCCACACACAACACCACACACACACACAAGACAACGACACCCCCCCGGGGGGGGAAAACCCCATGAAAGCAAAACACCCAACCTGCAAACAACATGTTTTTCACAAAAAAAACCCCACACACACAACACACACACACAACCCCTTCCACACCACACACAACCCCAAAACCCCACCACACACAAGCACCACACACACACCCCCCAAACCCAAAACCCCGGGTAAAACACCAAAAAAAAAAACCCCCACAAAACAAAATCCCCCCAAAATTTTCCCCACACAACAAAACCACAAAAAGGGCACAAAAAACACCCCCCACGGGTCCCACACCACACACACACACACACACACACAAAAAAACAAAACACAAAACAACACCACAAAACACAGTCACACACCACCATCCACACACAACACACACAACACACACACACACACACAACACAAATATTTTTTGGTAAAAGGGGGCCCCAAACCCCCATGGCGTGCCCCACCTACCCCATGTTCACACAGACAGAGGGACCACAACACACACACACACAACACACCACACACCCCCACAACACACACACACACCCCCCACACACCCCCACACACACCCACAACACACACAAAACCCAAAAAACCCCCCACACACACAAAACAGGTGAAATTTTAAAGCAATCGTGGATGCGATCATGATGTGCTTGTGACCCCCGACAGCAGAGGGTTGCGAAAACACACGGAGGGGGAGAGAAAAGGGGGGGGGGGGGGTGTGGTTTTGTGTTGGGGGGGGTTTTTTTTTTTTTTTTTTTTTTTTTTTTTTTTTTTTTTTTAAACCCCGGGGCCCGAATTAAAAACAAAAAAAATTTTTATTTAATTTTTCCCAAAAAAAAGGGAAAAAAATTTAAAAAAAAAATTTTTAAAAATTTTAAAAAATTTAAATCGAGGTTAGAAAAACACAAATTTAAAAAAAATGCAACAAAAAAAAACACACAGTGGGTTGGGGTTTTTTGGGGGGGGGGGGGGGGGGGGGGGGGGGGGTTGTTTTTTTGTTTTTGTTTTGTTTTTTGTTTTTTTTTGGGTTTTTTTTTTTTGTTTTTTGGGTGGGTGTTGTTTTGTTTGGGGTTTGTTTTGGGATTTTTGGTTTAGGGGGGGTTTTTTTTAAAAGGGGTTTTTTTGGGGTTTAAAAAACATTTAAAATTTTTTTTTTCATCATCTATACGAAAACTACCAGTGTTGGAAGCGGGAAAACCCAGGATCCTTTTAAAGGGGGGGGGATCTCCCTTTCCCCAAACCCCTGAAAGACCTTTTTCCCCGGGCTTGGTCGTTTTGCATCCCCCCCCCCCCCTTTTTTCCGGGGGCCCACACCAACCCCTTTATGAAGATTCCAAATATCCTTTTTCCTTTAAAAAACCCCCCTTTTAAAAAAAAGGTTTTAAAATTACTAGAAGCCCTGAAAATTTTTCAATTTTTTTGGGTTTTGGGGAAAATTTTCGGGGGGAAAAAAACGGGGGGTGTTTTTGGGGGTTTTTAAAAATTGTCTCAATAATTGATAGGAAAAGTGTTTTTTAAGCAAGTTTTTGGGTGGATGGGGTTTTTTTATAAAGTACTTTGGGGAACAAAATTTTGGAATTAACATCGAAATACAATAAAAGTGATTAAGAAAAAGTTAAAAGAGTAAAAAAACAAGTTATTAAAAAATACGAGAAAACATTTTAAAGGGCCGGGGGAAATTTCTTTTGTTTTTAAATTTTAGCCCCCCCTTTTGGGGAAAAAAAGGGGGGAGTGTTTTTACTACGCCGGGCTGTTGTTCCGGGGGGGGGGGATACCTGAAAAGGATAAGAAAAATTATAAAAAAAAAAGGTTCTTTTTGCACTGATGGCTCGTTTGCTGTTACATGAAATTTACGATCATAAGGAAAAATAGATTTGTTTCGAAATATTTAAAAGTTCCTCAAACATTTTAACAGGCAAAATAAGACGACAATGTGTGTGTGTGTGTGTGTGTGTGTGTGTGTGTGTGTGTGTTGTGTGTGTGTGTGTGTGTTGTGTGTGTGTGTGTGTGTGTGTGTGTGTGTGTGTTGTGTGTGTGTGTGTGTGCGTTGTGTGCGTGTGTGTGTGTGTGTGTGTGTGTGAAAAAAAAGGTTATTTAAAGATGCTCCGAGGAACTTTCAGTGTGTGTTAATTCTAGCGTCCCCCTTTGGACAGAAGCGGTAGTGTTTTTACTACGCCAGCTGTTGTTCCTGGGTGAGCGTATACCCACGACAAAGGCATTAAGAAAAACTATATAAAAAATAGCATTATTTTAGCACTGATGGTCTCGTTTGCTGTGACATGTAAGTTATGATCATCAGAGGAGAAATTAGACTGTTTCAGAAATATTTAAAAATTCCTCGTAGCGACTTTAAATATGTCAAAACCACCATTAAGAAATATTCAAAGGGTTTTAAAGAACTTGCCGTTAAAAATATATGCATAAATCTAGTCACAATTTACAGATGCATTGTCATTATTGTGAGATACAGAGGCTACAAATATGGATACATGTTACAAGACACTCTTTTTCAATAGCTTAATCAACGTTGTCTATCTTTGCAAGGTACAAGGAAGCCAAAAAGTTGTGTTAAACTGTTTTTACATAAGCAGAAATGGCAAACATTTTAAATGTCAAAAAAAATATTTCTGCAAGCATTATTGGTCCATTAAAGCTGGGGTGGAGGATTTGGGGAGAAAATGGCAGTTGGGATAGAGATTCGAATCCAAATACCTCAACCGCTCCACTTGTTCTCTTTGGTCCCTCCCCTATGGTCCCTCCCTGACACGCTCTACTACACCAACAAAGTCGTGCCAAAGTGAATGGACAGTCCCAACAGCCAATAAGAACAGAGAATCGGAGCCTCGCTCTGATTGGTCAAAGTGTACAGCTCATGTTAACTTTGACCTATCAGAAATCATATACCCCAGCTTTAAGTCACCACATTTGGTATTTACCATTTTGCCAATTATTTAATGGGAACTATTTATTGTGAAACTCAAAACTCACCAACGTTATGAGTTAACAAGGACTATGTGGAGACAGTAAAAGTGATGGTAATGCCATGGTAACCAACCCCTTCAGACTATCAAATTTGGGGAAGGGTATATATACAACTTGCAAGATAAATTTTAGCCTTTTTGAGATTTTGTCTCATGAATTAAAGGTTGAAAAAAACATTGTCCCATTTCAAAGATTCCTCCAAAAATATAGTTGAGGAATTTTTGCATTTCTTATCAATCAAAATTAGCCTTTAACAATGTAATGGCGAACTCTACATACTCCAACTTTATAGGCTTACAATGAAGGCTTGAAAATACCTTAATAGTTGATGAAAGGACTAGATATAATGCTTGGAAGACCGTTTGTTGACTTTCTAATTATGGCAAGAGCATGGTCAAGCATTCTTGGTCAAAAGAGTGGATGTATAGCCATTTGTAAACATTTAAAGTGCAACTACTTGGTGGCACAGCTTAAAGGCTTACAACTTCCTATGTTGATGAAAAAAACAACCTGAATTTACCCAGATATTTAACAAGTGGCAAATGTGTGAAGATATGTAGACTGTTTTATATTGGGAAAGGGCAACGTCAAATGTCTATGCTTGTGTTCACCTGTTGAGCTGCGTTCAGGAAAAGTCGGTAAAACAAGAACTGTCAATTTTTTTTTCAAAGGCAAATTCTAAAATGTATTGTCGTTCTGGTAGATCTCTGGTGGCAAACTCCTAAATAATCCCACTTGATAGGCTTACAACGAATGCTGCTGAGTTGAGTTCAGGTGTCCCCAAAAAAAAAAAGAATTATCGGCGATATGTTATCTATGCAACATGACCAAAGTTGGCGAAAGCTGGAAGTGGTGTTGTTGTGTATTGTAAAAGTTTGACAACCGTTGATTGATTGATTGATTGATTGATTGATTGATTGATGGGGTGGGGGGGGGGTAGGGTGATATTAAAAACT
>CM047517.1:2884624-2889624 GCA_026122265.1 Ammodytes dubius
GTCTTTGTGTGTTCACCCAGCTTTCGGATTTCATCCTGTGTTCCGATCCTGCTTGCCTGTTCGTGTTCGTGTTCTGACCTGTTTTTGGACTTTCTCTTTTGCCTGCCCCAACTGGACTTGTTTGCCACGCTGTCTTACTACCTGGTTTGTCATCCACTTTATAAAAATCTATTTTTGTATCTGAACTGTTTCCCGTGTCTGCAATTGGGTTCTTGTCTGTCGTTTCCCTGAAACCTTGACAACTTCATGCGGCCAAGATCGTTAGTGTTGAAAAGTGCATCCTATTTGGGCGATTCTGACCCACAATCCAGTGCGCACGTGAAGTGACGTCACATCGACGAAGCCTCCATATGAAAACAAACGGGGATGTGACGGATATAAAAGCAAGAGGCAAGATCAAGGCGCAATGTTATGATGAAATAAGAGAGTAAAGTATGTCCCAATAGTACGCCTACTGCATCCTAACTTGATTCTTTTTATCGTCGGATGTAGTATGTAGAATAGAAAAAAGAAAGAGTATGAGATTCGGACCGCAACCCTGGAGTCCATTCTTGTGTGTGTGTGTGTGTGTGTGTGTTGTCTAATAATGTCCAGGTTTTCCAAATGTTGACTTTTAGGTTATACATATTTTAGGGAAAATTGTGACTTAATAATGTTTTTGCACGTAAAATGTAATCCACAACATTAATAAACTCATAAGAGACCAGTCTGGATTTTTCTTCAATCTTCATCTCAACATAACTTAATGAAAATGCTCTTAATGACAAAAAAATGTATTGTGAATTTGGTAGAAATGTTGTCAGTAGTTTATATTATAAAACCAAGATGTTCATTCTACTCAAACATATGCCTATAAATAGTAAAACGAGAGACACTGAACATTTGGAGTGGTCTCTTCATTTTTTCCAGAGCTGTATATAAATGAAAATCGCTTAAAAAAGATGGAAAGTAGTGGTGTTGGCTAGGAGAGTAGGCTATATGGGAGAGAGAGACAATGGCACAGAGAGAGAGAGGGAGAGGGAAAGAGAGAGAGAGATATAGGAAAAGAGAGAGAGCGAGAGAGGTAGAGAGAGAGAGAGAAAGGGGAGAGAGAGGGGTAGAGAGAGAGAGAGAGAGGGAGAGAGGGGTAGAGAGAGACACAGAGAGAGAGAGATAGGAAAAGAGAGAGGGAGATAGCAAAAGAGAGAGAGCGAGGGAGAGGGAGACAGAGAGAGGGAGAGGGGAAGAGAGAGGTAGAGAGAGAGAGGTAGAGAGAGAGAAAAAGGAAGAGGGGGAGAGAGAGAGAGATAGAGAGACATAGAGAGAGAGAGATAGGAAAGGGGAAGAGAGAGAGAGAGACAGAGAGGGAAAGGAGAGAGAGAGAGAGGGGGTAGAGAGAGACATAGAGAGAGAGAGAGGGGGCTAGAGAGACTTAGAGAGAGGGAGAGAGAGGGGTAGAGAGAGAGATACAGAGAGAGAGAGAGGGAGAGCGAGAGAGATAGGAAAGGGGAGGAGCTAGTTTGAGAGTGTGTGTGTGAAAATGACTTTATTCGGGAGTCTGATCACACACGGCTCTCAGTGCGCCGAGAGAGCAGAGCAGAGCGGAGAGAGAAAATACACACACACACACACACAAACACACTCACTCACTCACTCACTCACTCACTCTCTCTCTCTCTCTCTCTCTCTCTCTCCATCTCAACTCCAAACATATACGCCACCGCATACACAACACCGCCTATACTTTTTCACCATCTAAGGCTGAAATAAATCTTATAGCTACTTTTTATGAGCATATACAAAAAATGACATATTTTTGTATTGTAAGTATGGTGTTGTTTTGGGTGCATTACACTTTTATATTAATGTTTGGGGGACAACAATTCTATAGACATCACACGGCAGTGAAACGGAGATGAATTTGGCTATAAGTCTGTAGATTTTTTGAATGTTAATAGACGGACACACACACAGACAGACAGACAGGCAGACATACAGACAGACAACGGACACACAGACAGACAGACAGACAGACAACGGACACACAGACAGACAGACAGACACACAGACAGGTTGGCTTTAAGTTTGTAGATTTTTTTGAATTTTAACAGTTTTAGCCTCTCACTCATGTACGTTCTACCTTATTGTCAGTGCTCCGGTGAAAGTTGTAAGTGTATTTATTCAATATTTCGGTGGTTATTCATAATCTAAGGTCCGTTTCGAGGCATTGTTGTGAAGTAATGTGTCTGTTTAATGTAAAGAATACGAACGTGCCCTTTTCTATAACATTATAGAACGGGATCTTTACTATAAGCGCTGGTTTAGAATATTTTGAAAATATTTCTAAATCAAAGTCCAGTTTACAGTGACAAGGCTACTGCGTTATTCTGCACAATAAAGCGAAAGGAAATGCCCTCCTCCCACTGAAAATACAGCGCTATCAGTCAACCTATCTCTCTCTCGCTCTCTCTCTCTCTCCCGTTCTGTGTGTGTGTGTCTCTCTCAGTTTCTCTCTCTCTCTCTCTCTCTCTCTAGCTCTGTGTCTG
The DNA here is from genome assembly GCA_026122265.1 of Ammodytes dubius. Classification (NCBI taxonomy): domain Eukaryota; kingdom Metazoa; phylum Chordata; class Actinopteri; order Uranoscopiformes; family Ammodytidae; genus Ammodytes; species Ammodytes dubius. The sequence goes on from CM047517.1 coordinate 2,887,150, forward strand.
TGTGTTTCTCTCTCCCTCTCGCTCTCTCTCTCTACCTCTATCTCTCTCTCTCGCTCTTTGTGTGTGTGTGTCTCTCTCTCCCTCTCGCTCTCTCTCGTGCGCAGAGGACAACACACACACACACACACACACACACACACACACACACACACACACACACACACACACACACACACGCGCGCACGCACGCAGGCGCTCATCGACATACCGACACACTCTTTGCCTTGCCGTGTCGTATCACTGTATCAACGCCAATGTCATTGCCGAAGCGCTCACACACTCTCTCACACACTCACTGACTAACTGCTCCCTCGCGTTTCTTCCCCCCCCCCCCCTACACACACACACAGACACACACACACATCCGGACACTACCATCCAACCCACCACGGAGGAAAGGATAACCCCAGAATCGGATGCTTTTTTCGGATGGAGCCCCGGCGGCGTTGCCCGCTTGAGAGAGGAGAGTGTGGCGGAGGAACACAGCACCAAACGCGGCCACTGCTCTTGTCTTTGAGTCGGTGAAAGAACCGCGACTGATCCATGCATTGATCCCCATTGACTGTGTGTGTGTGACTGGGAAACAGAGGCAAGAAGTGTCGGAGAAAGGTGTATGATTTTTCCACATATACACTTAGCCTACTAATCAAATAAGTGTATCTAATCCAAATTGGAGACCTCTTCTTTTTATTATTTTAAACATTTCTGAAATCGCTTTTTTTGGACTGTGTATTTGGACGTTAATTTCACTTCAGAAACTGCTTTTTTTGGACAAAAATGCACAAAAAAGTCGCGATTGTTTCGTTGAATGGATTTTTCTCTTGAGCAACTGATTTGGAGACGTGTGTGTTTTGCGCACGGAAGGAGACGCCGATGCCAAGCGAGTTCTTCGGGCAGATTAAGACGACTTCTTTAAACAACAAAAAATAAAGATTGTTGTATCACTCTCTATTGCTCAGTTTTGATCCAAGTGATTTCGCGACTTCACTGTATTGGAAACGGCCGATAAGGATACGGGTGTCTCCTAAGGATAGTGCCTGTGAAACGGACACAAATGCCATGTGAGATAGGCTATACCCAGAAATAGGTTAAAAATACTTAAAACAACTCAAAAACAACAATCGAGTGTATCTCCTATTGCATATTATTGACTGTAAGTGATTGGCGATTGCGCTGTATTGGGGAAAAAGGGCGTTAAGTTAACTAGAACTGAGCGCTTTTTTTGGGATTTTTGGAAAAGGCTCCAGGAGAGAAAGGGGGGACCATGATCAGAATCTTCCCCGATTTCAGCGTCCAAGTGACGGCTTCGTCAGGCGGAGGAGCCGGGGTAAATGGAGGTGGTGGTGGAGGTATGGTGAGTGGACCGCAGCTGGGGCGGGTTCCCATCCAAGGAGCGACTAACGGAACCGGGCAGAACGTGCAGGGGATCGGCGCCTATCAGCAAAGGTATGTGGTGGGAACAAATACCCAACGACCCACAAACACACACACACACACAACACACACACACACACACACACACTCACACACACTCATAACGACCTGTGGCATTTTGAAGAGATTTTGATATGAAAAAATTTGGGACAAAAAGTGCATATGCACACTTTTGGAATATTTTTTTTTACATGTAGATTTTTTAAATATTTTTTTATATATTTATTTTTTATATATAAAAATAGTTTTTTTGGGGAATTTTGGAGAGAATTTGATATGAAACATTTGGGGAAAAAAAGTGGAAATTCACACTTTTGAAAAAAAAAAATTATATAAATATTTTTTGTATTTTTTTACCTGTTTTTTTACCAGGTTAAGGTCCTTTGGCCAAAACAGGCAGTGGTGGTAACTGTCTTTTAAACATTGCCATAATTGACAAAATACATTATTAGTTAATCACACCAACACACACACACACAGAATGTAATCTGACTGGCATGTTACATCTAAAAGCAGTACCACATCAATGTACTTCTAATATTCCTGAAGTGTGTGTATTTTTTTCTCTGCGTAAAAGTGTATTTGCATTCTGCGTAATGTCTCCTGTTCTAAAACTACAATAGAAATGGTTTTAATATGATCTATTTCACTTTAAAAATCTCTTCAAAATCTACCATAGGATTGGCGTATATATGTTCTTTATTGGACCCCGTTTTAATGTCCGGAAAACAGTTGGGCATTTTTCTAATTTGCATTTGGTGTCTGTACTCGATTTGCGTGTGATATATTGTCTATTCATTCTCCCTAAAAATCTTGTCAAAAATCTATATTATCAACCTTTAAAAAAAAAAACTATTCTATATGTACAATCTTCAAGGGTCCCTTTATGGTCAAATGCAGTTGGGCATATCTAACTCAGTGGACACATTTTTTTTTTGGTTTTATATACTTTTTCTTTAAAATATATTTCTGGGATAAGATTTCGAATCTCATATCTTGTTATATTATAAGGTATTATACTAGCACAGGTTTGATATTTTA
>CM047517.1:2919624-2924624 GCA_026122265.1 Ammodytes dubius
TCTCTCTCAAATTCAAATTCAAAACGCTTTATTGGCATGACTATTGTGGTAAACAAACAGTGTTGCCAAAGCTTTAAAATATTACAAATATATATTTTTTACTTTTACTCTCTCTCCCTCTCTCTCTCTCTCTTTCTCTCCCTCTCCCTCCCCCTCTCTCTCTCCCTCTCCCTCTCCCTCTCTTTCTTTGTCTTTATCTATTCTTTTCATCTTTTTCCATCCCTTTATATCAGATTCCAACATGAATTTTACACGATTCTGTTCATCAATTAAGACTTGTGAGGTGTTGCACGCTCTCCTGTCTCCTACACACACACACACACACACACACACACCACACACACACACACACACACACACACACACACACACACACACACACACACACACACACACACACACACAGAAAGAAAGAGAGAATTTTAGATGTGCAGACAGAGGAGAAACATGGTACAATAGAAGAGAGAGAGTCTGATATATTTGATCAGCTAAACTTGTCAATTTTTAATTCTTAATAACTTATTGAAACGGCTTCTGGTGCGTGCGATCGATACTCCTGCAAGTTTAGTGTGTGTGTGTGTGTGTGTGTGTGGATCTCTGCGTGTGTGTGTGTGTGTGTGTGTGTGTGTGTGTGTGTGGGTCTGTGTGGGTCTGTGTGTGGGTCTGTGTGGGTCTGTGCGTGTGTGCTGGTGTGTGTGTGTGTGTGTTCAAACTGATTTGATCTACTCATTAAAAGTATTCGCTAGCTTGCATCACCTGCACACTTTCAAACACGTTTATTGATTTTAAAAATATTTTTTAATGAATTTCGAGTTTGTTTATGAAAAGTGATGCATCGGTAACTGTATGTGTGTGTGTGTGTGTGTGTGTGTGTGCGAGTCTGTCTATGTGTGTGTGTGGGGTGTGTGTGTGTGTGTGCATCATATCAAATGTATCTAACATTTATTTACTGTGTATTTCAAAAATCTATAAATCTAAGATTAAAAGTCTTCAAATTCTTAAAGGTACAGTGTGTAATAAAAGAGACATTTAGAATCATCTAGTGGTGAGATTCTAGATGTCAACGCTCCCTTGCTAACCCCTCCCTTTGAGGAGAATTTACAGAAGCTACGGTGGCCTTCAAGGACAAGAAGCTATAGTTACTAAAGATGGCATCATCCACCACTGCCTCAAGTCTTTCCACAATATCAAGTGATGAGGTGAAGATGTATTTAGTTATTTATTCTATAGTACTTCTTCTTCTTCTTGGTCTTCCAACAGGTGCATTTCCCCAGGACGCCAACTATATATAAAAACGTGTAAGGCCGTTAAGTTTGTCCGTTCTGTGCTACTGTAGAAACATGGCGGTGCAACATGGCGGCCTCAGCGCCCCGCTCCTATGTAGATATAAAAGGCTCATTCTAAGGTCATGACAGATAATGAAAAACAGAAGAACATTTTTATTTTTATAAGACAAAACTGAGCTCATATGAATGTAAAAAGGAAAAGGGACATATGTGAAAAACTATGAAGGCTTTATTGTGTGTGTGTGTGTGTGTGTGTGTGTGTGTGTGTGTGTGTGTGTGTGTGTGTCTGTGTGTGTGTGTGTGTGTTTGCATCTGTCACACTATGTGTACTGAGGCGATGAATGTTCATCTCCACACCACACACACACACACACACACACACACACACACACACACACACACACACACACACACACACACACACACACACACACACACACACACACATATTTTTTTGTTTTCCCATTTCTCGTTCTCTTTCAATTACTCTCTCTCTCTCTCTCTCTCTTCCTTCGGGGCTTTTCTATATATGGGTCAATGGAACACACACACACACACACACACACACACACACACACACACACACACACACACACACACACACACAGCCCCCCCCCCCCCTCACACACACACACACACACACACACAGCCCCAAACACACACACACACACACACACACACACAGCCCCCCCAGCGTGTCATGGTGGGCTGGTAAATTAAATGTAGAGCTATATGTTGCCACCTTCCACAAGACAAATGACATGTGGTAATCGTCTTAGCTCTGATAGCGGCAGTAGCCCCTGGCAACAGCACACACACACACACACACACACACACACACACACACACACACACACACACACACACACACACACACACACACACACACACACAACCTCCATCAGTATGTTTGTTTTGTTTGACTGCATTTGTCCTCTATTGTACGAGCATCCATGAACATATGTCTGTCTTTAGTCGTGTGTATGTGTGTGTGTGACTGTGTGACTGTGTGTGTGTGTGTGTGTGTGTGTGTGTGGGTCTGTGTGTGTCTTTGTGTGTGTCTGTGTGTGTGTGTGTGTGTGTGTGTGTGTGTGTGTGTGTGTGTGTGTGTGTGTGTGTGTGTGTGTGTGTGTGTGTGTGTGTGTGTGTGTGTGTGTGTGTGTGTGTGTGTGTGTGTGTTATGTCTAGGGCTGCAACTAACGATTATTTTGATAATCGATTAATCTGTCGATTATTTTCTCGATTAATCGATTATTAAACGATTAGTGTTTTGGTCCGTAAAATGTCAGAAAATGGTGAAAAATGTTGATAAATTTTCCAAAGTCCATGTTGACGTCCTCAAATGTATTGTTATGTCCAAAACACACAGATATTTCAGTTTACCGTCATAATAGGATTAAAGAAACCAGAAAATATTCACATTTGAGAAGCTGAAATCAGAGAATTTGGAAATGTTTTATTAAAAAATTACTCAAAACGATTCATCGATTATCAAAATAATTGTCGATTATTTTAATAATCGATTAATCATCGATTCTTCGATTAATCGTTGCAGCTCTAGTTATGTCCCATTATATTTCGCATTCCTCTTCACAGCAGACCCGGGTTAGAATCCAGCCCGGGTCGTTCTCTGCATGTCATTCCCTCTCTGACACATTTCATCTCTGTCTCTACAAAACTGTCAAATAATAAAGCAAAAAAAAAAAGCCCCAAAAATGACATTTAAAAAAATTAAATCAACACAAAGTAAGTTATTAAATAGGTTAATGTTACATGGGGGATAAGTGCCACTGTGGCTCAGGTGGTAGAGCGGGTCGGCTGATGATCAAAGGGTTGGCGGTTCGATCCCCGCCCTGCCACCTGTGTCATGGTTGTTGTGTCCTTGGGCAAGACACTTCACCCACCTTGCCTCGTGTGAATGTCGATAGTTAGCCTGCTATCGGTGTATGAATATGTGTGTGAGTGGTAACGTGGGAAAGGAAAACAGGTCTCCCTTGTAAAAGAGTCTTCGGTCTCAATGGGATTTACCTGTATAAATAAAGGTTAAAAAAAATAAAAATGGAAAGAAAGAAATATAGGCTATGGACTGAGAAAAAGACAAAATGATAGAGAGATCACTGGTAGTGAGAAGGAGGTATAGAGATGGTACGGAGACCATTAAAGAGAGAGAGAGAGAGAGAGAGGAGAGAGAGAGGGAGAGGGAGAGAGAGAGAGAGAGAGGGAGAGAGAGGGAGACAGGGAGAGAGAGAGAGAGAGAGAGAGAGAGAGGGAGAAGGAGATGGAGAGAGAGAGAGAGAGAGAGAGAGATTCTGTCTAGTGCCAAATGAAGAGATAAGAGACTAACTCTCCGTCCATCTCTCCATCTCTCAGTTTCGCTCCACGGAGAAAATGAGTGGAGTGGAATTCCACTGGGAGTCTGTAATCCATATTCTCTCTCTCTCACACACACTCACACAGACACACACGCTCACACTCACAGACACACACACACACACACGCTCACACTCACAGACACACACACACTCACACACAGCATGTCATGGTGGCATATTCTCTCTCTCTCACATTCTTACATACACACACAGACACACTCACACTCACACACACACACACACTCACACTCACACACACACACACACACACACACACACACACACACACACACACACACACACACACACACACACACACACTCTCTCAAACTAAATCTCTTCAGTCTGGACTCAATGATGCGTTGTCACACTCGCTGGTCAGATGGAGAAATGAATTCATCTTCACCGGCTCACAGTTTAAAGTCTCTGTATCTGGAGATGGTCTGATAATGGTTGGTAATAAAATGAGATCTTTGTCTGCCCCTTAAAGCTGCAGTGTGTAGAATTTTGGGTTTTATTTCCTAGCAGATTTTGTAGAAAATAATTATAATATCCACAAGTACGTTTAATTTAGTGCATAATAGCTGAATTTTCTTTTTAGAATTATTATTTTTCCCTTAGAAAGGGTCTCATATATGTCCATATTTCTGCATATTTTGGACCAAGGCCTAGTGCTGCCATCTTGAAAGTGTCATAGTTGGAATGTCATCAGGTGCATTGTTTAAAATTTAGAATTGTTCTTGTCCTTGAAGGCCACTGTAGCTTCTGTTATTATTCTAAAGGGTTGGGGTTACCCAGGGAGCGTTGCATTCTAGAACTTTGTAGAACTTACTTGATGATGTCATATTACACACTGCACCTTTAATCAAAACACTGCTATGTTATGGAGCGGTTGTCTCTTTCTGGTAGATTTTACACAGTTCTGGAGAAGCTATTATATCTATTGTTTACCACTGCAACCCTCTATAATAGCCTGGCACCGCCCGCCTACATACTTCCGCTCAATTTTCATTTCCCTTCAGTAGTCAGTCTGGGTCTGCGGTATATTAGTGCGTTTTCGCCGGTAGAGTTTTACCGGTGCAATCAGCGAACAGAAGGAGTGGCTCAGAAGCCGGCGCATGACATACGTCACGACCAAACGTTATGCGATTGGTTGGCAGATCCAGAGTGGCACTGCGCAGATCCAATAGTTTTAAACTTCAACAGACACCCGCCTTCAAGTGAGTTAACGTTTGTCAATTGAGCGATTCCAGACCTTCTGTACAAATAAAATGAAGTACGATGGTCTGGTAGGACCAGGCTAAATGAAGTACGATGGTCTGGTAGTACCAGGCTAAATGAA
>CM047517.1:2949366-2954366 GCA_026122265.1 Ammodytes dubius
GAAGACTCCTGGGAATGGGACGAAACCGACATGACGATCACCGAATCGGAACACGAGCCGCAAGAACCAGAAACAGAATCTGACCTTATGCACAACTTTACCACACAACCAAACCTGCCTTTGGACGGATTTCTAACCAATGGGAATCAAGCGGAGAGAATTCAAAATGGTCTCCAAGCCAATCAGGGTCCAGAGATTATGTCTAATGATGTCATTGGTGGATCGTCATCATTCGGAAAAAAACAGACTTCCCAAATGATGATGCCCCCGCCGCCGAAAAACAACAATAACAACGTCTACCAAGTCTACAGCGTTCACAGTGTGGAGTTATACAGACAGCCGCTGTTTCCACACAGTTCGCAATCAACACAACACACAACCACAAAATCAGACAAACGTAAACAACAACTGCTGCTGAAAAGATTGAGTAAGGACTCCTCGTTCTCATCATTCGAATCCCTGCCGGATGTGTTTGGAAATTTGATGTCGGACGGACAAGAAAGAGATAGAAAAGTTGGATGTAAGGATGGAGAGAATAGAGATAGAGATAGAGAAGGAGGTAGAGGGAGTGGCCAGTCGGCGAATAGTCGGAGGTCGAAAAGCGAAAGTGGGATCGTGAGTGACACGGGAGACATGGAAACTACGAATTTCGAAAGCCATGAAGAAGATTTGAGGAATGAGGAAGTGTGTAATACGAAGGATGGGATAGTTGTACAGAAAGGCAATGGTACAAGGCGCAACCAAAGACCCAAGATGGAGGATGAAAATATCAAGGGAAAAAAATGGCGCAAGGATGACTTCAGAGTTGACAGGAGACGGCATAGAAAGGGATGTGGTGGGGGAGGGGAGGCAGTTGAATTCCTGATAAACGGGAATGTAATCCTAACGCCGGCTGATTCCGATTCCGATTTTGACGTCGGAGGACTTGGTCTGGAGTCCTCACAACCGTTTATGTCCCAAGAGGCTTTCACAGAGTACAAAACCGACCAGATAAACAGCTTTGAAAGTAGTCCTTTTTTGAGCAGGCGCGCGTCGAGTCCGGTGCTATCTCAGGGGTCTTCTCTTGAGTCCCTGCTCGCTATGGGTGTGGAGTTATTCCCCTCCAAGGAGACATTCCATCGTAGCGCCTCTCTCCAAAGCGGCTTGGTCCCATGTCTTAAAACAGACGGGGAAGGAAACGAAGGCAGTTTTGGGGAGGAGCTTGACTTGGGGCATAGCAGAGACGAGGTTAATAACCCATCTCAAGGTCTTTTTCCATCTAATAATAAAAAACTCTACTTAAACGTCGACGGAGATCAAGGAAATGAGAAGAACGAGGAAAGTCAAACAGGAGAACCGAATTCCGGAGAACTCAGCCGAAGAACCCTGGACCTTCTGCAACGTCTTGAGAACATCCAGAGCCCTCAGGAGTCCAAAATGACTCGCAGCGTGTCCGACATGACGCTCCGAATCAGCAGCAGCAGCGGCGGCTCGAGACTCCCCTGCTCGCCGTCCCTGGGAGGAAACAGACACGCCCCCTTGTCCGGAATGTCCCCCGGGCTCATTCCGGAAGGGTCCAGCCATCTTTGATCAACGAAGGTTCCGCCACCGCTTCGCTAACGGAGCTGAGTAGCACAGAAGACTCCTCGATCGGGTCGGAGGATTTCACGACGCTCAGAAATCAACGACAACTTTATTTAGATCCGACAAACGGCAACAACTCCTCAAACTCGTATAGGAGACGTTGCCACGGGAATAACAGGATCGGGATGGATGAGGCGGACGCGGCTAGTTTGAGCCTCGTCGTGAATGTCTCCTGTACGTCGGCTTGCACGGATGATGACGAAGACGATTGCGATCTATTGTCTTCCTCAACTCTCACGCTAACCGAGGAAGAGTTGGGTATTAAGGACGGAGAGAGCGATAGATTGAGTGGCGCGTCTTCCCGTAATGAAGGCAGTGAGGACAATGACGAGGAATATGAGATGGAAGGTTCTTCTTCTTACGTGTTAGGGTGGATTGCATGCAGAGAGAGTTGCAAAGCTGGATCCGATCCCCTAGAAATATGTCATCTATGTCGAATACGTCCAAAACAGAGGCGGGAATTCGAGATGAGCTACAGTGTGGAACCAACCGTCCACAAACTTCGCGACAACTTCCAATTCTAAAAACAAGGTTAAGGATTCGCGCAATTTTCTTGTTAACCAGACGTTAATGGATATCAACACTAATGGTGGCAGCAGCAGCAGCAGCAACATAAGATTGAAGAATGACCAGCAACAAGAAATGGAGGAAAATCGCAGGAACGTCACAAGAAGCTACATAAACCGATTTGTGGATGACGTCGAAAACGGAAATGTCGACCAGAGTTGTTTGAAAGCGAAAAACGACGAAGAAGATGACGCCTTACTCCGCGAAGAGTCCAGTGTGTTCACGAAGAAAGGGGAATCGTGTCTTAGGGAGTCCTACGTGTCACGAGAGTCGATTGATGATGACGTCACCGATTTGATAGTGAAGACAGAATCGAATACTACAACACAACATGAGCAGATTTCGTCGCCGCCATTTTGCGAGGTTCCGCCATTCGCATCCAAACGTGGTGGGTCTTCTTCTTTAGTGGGCCAGCTGAGAGGGGAGCTGCCTTGCCATAGCTCCAGCCACCTCCCTCCATCTCCGCCTTCCCTGTCCCCTTTAGAAGACTGCAATTCCCACGATGCATTGCAACAACCAAGCCAAAGACCGAAAAAAGCAAATGCGGCGGCGGAAGAAAAGCCATCACAAGTCAAGAAAAGTTCAAGTTTTCTTCGGTGGTGACAGAGGAAAGCAAGAGGGAAATTAGGGACAAGAAAACGTCACTTCCACCAAAACGACGCCACAGTTCGGCGCACACGTCCTGTTGCAACCACAATCTGCCGCCGTTGTTACCGGGTCACTGTCTCCTAGCAACGTCCACGAAGGCGGCAGGAAGAGAATGTTCATGATTTCGTGAAGGAGATTATTGATATGACGTCACTGGCGCTGAAGAGCAAAGAGAGTCAGCAAGAAGAACGGACTAATCAGGCGGAGAGCAGTGACCAGCTAACACAGATCAGAGACAAGGTACGGGAAATTTAACAAAAAACATTATTCATATTTAATAACTATATATTTATTATAGATTATAGAATATAGACATTCATACAATATTTGACTGTTTCTCTTTCATATAATAGAACTAGATTATTTAATTTATTTAATTATTAAGAAGTTAAGACTTTGATATAAGTTTTAACCCTTGCACTTTTATATTGTTGAACTTTGTTATTTGTCGGTACACAAGGTATGCAAGTAATGCAACAAAAAAACGTAAATTGAAAAGTGTGATGCAATAAGTGACTATAATTTTCTATTATCTTTTCTGTATATTCTAATGATATAATAATATATCTGTATAGAAATAGACATGTGTGAAAAACTGCAAACCAACTAACAAAAAAAAAAAAATCTTCAAAACCTTTCTCCCTTCTCTTTCCCCTAGGTCCTACATCACATACACAATTAATGATAAATCAATATTTTAGTATTTACTATTTTAGAATGTTATATTTATGAGTATTTAATTTTTTTCTTCATATTTTTATTTATTTTACTAAAAAAAATACTTTAATCAACCGATTTAATTCCTGAAACTCATACATTTGTCTTTAAAATCTACATCACATACAACACTCAATATCTTAAGATCCTTGATTCAGAAATAAAAAAAACACAAAATATAATTACAAAAACAATCTTCCTCTTATTCTTGCAGGTCCTTGAACACACAAAAAAATATATAAAACTGCAAACAAAAAAGCGAAAAAAAGAAAAAAAATCCTCATTTCTCTCCTTCTTTCCCCCTAGGTCTTAGAACATTCCCACAGACCCTTCACCTGCGTAAAGGCGACTTCTACTCCTACCTGTCTCTCTCCTCTCACGACAGCGACTGCGGTGAAGTCAGCGAATGCTCCGAAGACAAAAGCACGTCTCCGGCTCCTTACAACATCCCTACAACACCACACCTACACAGGCCTCCACAGCCAAGCCCCGAACTGTTCACAAGCACCAACCAGCAAAAATCTTCCTCGAAATACACTAAAAGCAAATCTCCGCACTTTCTTTGAAGTCAGCCAGTTGCCAAGATTTCAGGTATCCGATAATGGGGCATGAAGCCCAGATAAGCCCGTTTTCGTCCGTACCCCCTAGCCCAGATTTCAGAGATGAGGAAGATTGTTTTCGGCTTGTACGGAAGAAGTTTACCTAGGACCAACCGCTTTGCTACAGCATGGCGCTCACTAAGAAACAACAGCGACGGTTCATGCAACGGGAAAATTTGGAGTATTTTTCGTCTTTGGACTCTGGCTATGAACTGGATGACTTGCCGTGTTCGAAAGGAATTGATAGTGAGAGGTATTTGGTGTCTCAAAATGGGCCGAGGGACAACGCAGGTGATAGTCTGAGCTACATGGAGCCAGCCTTGGATGGGAGGGAAGATAGTGGGTACTTCCAAGGAGCTTCACCCTCAACCGGAGTCTCCACTAAGGTAAGAAAGGATTTTTTTTTGTTCATGAATAGTTTTCGTGGGCCATTTTCAGGACAATTTTATCAAAATGTTGGAAAAATTAAAAAAAAATTATCTCAAAAAACTAAATGTCCATATCAAATTTTAGACTTCTCAAGACGTTAATACCAATTTGAATGTCATTTAAATGTACATCAGAGATATTCACTGATTTTGACAAAAAAGTGATTTTTCAACAAGTAGTTTCCACTGACTCCACCTTTAAGGGGGTCATTATAAGACCCCTTTTAATTAATTTTTCAGTGGCCATTTTGCCTCAAGCCCGTCACTAACTTCCCTTCCTTTTTCTCTCTCTTCATCTCTCCCCCTCTCCCCCTCTCTCTCTCCATCTCCCTTCCTCTCTCTCTCCCACCTCTCTCCCTCTCCCTCCCTCCCTCCCTCTTTCTCTCTCTCTCCCTCCCTCCCTCCCTCCCTCTCTCTC
>CM047517.1:2959366-2966866 GCA_026122265.1 Ammodytes dubius
AGAGAGAGAGAGAGAGGAGAGGGGGAGGGATAGAGAGAGAGAGGGAGGGAGGGAGGAAGAGAGAGAGTGAATTGTTTTCTAGTTGTTTTTAATTTGAAACTTTTTCATCAGTTTGAGCTCAAATAAACAACAAGCCGATTACAACACAAAGACTAACAGCGTCTCGGGGCCGATAATGCTGTTTGGATTTATTCTCTCTTGTTTGTGTGTGTGTGTGTGTGTGTGTGTGGGTGTGTGTGAGACTGTGTGTGTTTGTTTGTCTCTTGTGTGTGTGTGTGTGTTGTGTGTGCGTGTGTGTGGGGATGGGTGGGTGGGTGGCTGTTTGAGACTGTGTTTGTGTTTGTTTGTCTCTTGCATATGTTTGTGCGCGTGTGTGAGAGAGACTGTGTGTGTGTGTGTGTGTGAGACTGTGTGTTTGTTTGTCTCTTGCGTGTGTGTGTGTGTGTGTGAGAGAGAGAGAGACTGTGTGTGTGACTGTGTGTGTTTGTTTGTCTCTTGCGTGTGTGTGAAAGAGACTCTGTGTGTGTTTGTCTCTTGCGTGTGTGTGTGTGTGTGTGTGTGTGTGTGTGTGTGTGTGTGACTGTGTGTGTCTTGCCTTTCCTCTCTCTCTGTTGAATTAAGTGGAACATTTTGTTTGTGCATCTCAACTCCATCCTTCTACAACCAAACTATTTCTCTTTTCTCTCTGCTCCATGTTTTCCTCTCTTGCTCAGTAAAAATTATATTAAAATTGGGGGGCGCCTTTAGCTCAGTTGGTAAGGCGTCCCCCTCCCGGGCCGGGCCCAGCAGCAGACCCGGGTTCGATTCCCACCCGCGGTCGTTCTCTGCATGTCACTCCCCTCTCTGCCCCATTTCACCTCTGTCTCTCTGCACTATCAATAAAGCATAAAAATGCCCAAAAAATATCTTAAAAAAAAAAAAAATTATATTAAAATTGTCCTGCAAATTTGATTTATAGCAACATTTTATTGTGTTCACTCCTTCAGTTGTATATTTGTAAAAAAAAAAAAAAAATTAAAATTGAAAAAAGTAAAGTATTCCAAAAAAGACAGGAAATGTGTGTGAATGGGGAATGGGTCGTAAAGAATCGTCCATTTAATTTTTTTATTTATTTTTTATTTTTTCATTCTCAGGTGAACTCTCAGTCGGCCGCCAATCAGCCAATCAGATCAGCTCAGGGGCGGAGCCAAGCCTCGGTGAGACCGCCCACAACCAGAGTCAGAGTGAGTTAATACACAGACACAGACAGACTATAGAGTGATTTTGCTTCAAACTGTACAGGGACGCGTGTGACAGTGACACTCTTTCTTCAGTCGGAGCTGCAGCGTGAAGTGAAAACAAACTCAGGGTAGGTCTAACCACCTATCCAGCAGGTTAGACCCACGGCGTATGTTGCCGCAGTAACTGACTCTCGGTTGCGCTGAACCTGCTACCTGAAACGGAAAACCCAGAGTTTCCACTAACTCAGAGCGAATAAACTCTGGGTTGCCTCAAAACCAGCTACCTGAAACAGGCCCCAGGTCTCCCTTGCAAAAGAGTCTCCGGTCTCAATGGGATTTACCTGTAGAAATAAAGGTTTAAAAAAAAAAAAAACTATAATGATCTGGTCCAGTTACTATATTATTATTATCGTATAATTTCAAACATTGGAATCTAACGTTATCCTGCTGCAAACCAGGCTTCGTAATTTCATCATCTTTTTTTACTGCTGCTGCACGCGAACAAAGGCCGTCACTGACACAATCTGTGTGTGTGTGTGTGTGTGTGTGACTGTGTGTGTGTGTGTGTGTGTGTCTATGTGTGTGTGTGTTACTGTCTCTGTGTCTGTGTGTGTGTGTGTGTGTGTGTGTGTGTGTGTGTGTGTGTGTGTGTGTGTGTGTGTGTGATGTGACCAACCCTATGGGCGCCTCCAGGGCTAAGCAAAAACCTTCTACCCCCGTACTACAAACACACACACACACACACACACACACACAGACAGATAGAGAGACACACACAGACACACACACACACACACACACACACACACACAGGCACACACACACACACACACACACACACACACACACACACACACACACACACACACACACACACACACACACACACAGAGACACACACCCCTGAGGGCAGGGCATGAGAGTCCAGGTAGAAGCACTGACAGCCCAACAGCTGCAGGTTAGACAGACATGTTGTTCACACACACTCTCTCACACACACACACACACACACACACACACAGCAGAGGACAAACCCGCGTACACACTCGCAAGCAAAGAAATACACACATGAAAGTGCAAAATCAAGCTCACTGTACACACACAACATGTAAACCCACGACAAAGGACACACACACATACACACACACACACACACACACACAGTCACACACAGCCACACACACACACACACACACACACACAGCCACACGCACACAGACACACACACACACACACACACACACACACACACAGTCACACACAGCCACACACACACAGCCACACACACACACACACACACACACACACACACACACACACACACAGTCACACACAGCCACACACACACACACACACACACACACAGCCACACACACACACACACACACACACACACAGCCACACACACACACACACACACACACACACACAGCCACACACACACACACACACACACACACACAGCCACACACACACACACACACACGCACACAGACACACACACACACACACACACACACACACACACACACACACACACACACACACACACACACACACACACACACACACACATCATATTGATGATGAGTACAGCTGGTCCTGACCCCCATGGCGTGCCCCAGCCTATCCCACCTGTTCACACAGACAGAGAGACACACACACACACACACACACACACACACACACACACACACACACACACACACTCACACACACACACACACACACACACAGCCACACACACACACACACACACACACACACACACACACACACACACACACACACACACACACACACACACACACACACACACAGGTGCAATTAAAGCAATCGTGGATGCGACTCATGATGTGCTCTGTGACCCAGACAGCAGAGGGTCTGCAGAGAAACACACAGGAGAGAGAGAGAGGGTGTGTGTGTGTGTGCAGTATAAAACACAAAGAACAAGAAATTAAAATTAAAATTAAAATTGTATTTAATATTTACAATTATCGAGGTTAGATTACACTAGAATTCAACATATTATCTTGTAGTTTAGACACAGCACATATTCATAAAACCAGGATGCAACAGAATGAAAGAGAACTTAGCTCAGTTGGTAGGGCGTCCCCCCCCCATGGGCCTCGGCCAGCAGCGGACCCGGGTTCGATTCCAGCCCGCGGTCGTTCTCTGCATGTCACTCCCCTCTCTGCCCCATTTCAACTCTGTCTCTACACTATCAATAAAGCATAAAAATAAAAAATCTTTATTTGATTTAAATCTATATTTATTTTGTCGTTCCTATTGCACCGTGGGTCAGAGATAAACGCCATTTTGATTCTGATGTACATATGTCTCAGAATTGACAATAAAACAGTTTGACTTTGACTTGGAAAATGTGTGTTAAAAACATTTAAAAAATCTCTTTCTTTCTCCATCCATCTATACAGAGACTACCAGTGTTGGAAGCAGGCACCTCCAGGATCCAGTTGTAAGGGGGGGCGATCTCTCCATCTCCTACCCGCTGATATGACCTCTTTCCTGGGCTTGGTCGTTTTGCATCGCCCTCTTCCCCCCCCTCTTCCTGGAGCCCTACACCAACAACTATGAAGACTTCCAAAATATCACATCTGAAAACCACACTTAGAAAACGGACTTAAAATTAATCTAGAAGTCTGAGAATTTCAACTTTTTTGTCTGGTTATTTTCGCGGAAATAACGATTGTGATTTGAGGGTTTGAAATTGTCTCAAATAAGTTGATAGGACAGTGAGTTTGAAGCAAGTTTTTTGGGTTGGATGTGCGTATTTATGAGTACATTTGTGGACAAAATGTCGAATTAACATCGAAATACAAATGAAGTGATTAAGAAAAAGTTAAAAGAGTCTAAATTAAAACGATGTCGTATTATAACATACGAGAAAACATTTTAAAGGTGCTCCGAGGAACTTTCAGTGTGTGTTCATTCTAGCGCCCCCCTTGGACAAAAGCGGTAGTGTCTTTACTACGCCAGCTGTTGTTCCTGGGTGAGCGTATACCCATGACAAAGGCATTAAGAAAAACTATATAAAAATGTCTTGCATTCTTTTAGCACTGATGGTCTCGTTTGCTGTTACATGTCATTTACGATCATCAAAGGAAAAATGAGACTGTTTCAGAAATATTTAAAAAGTTCCTCGTAGCACCTTTACACAGGACAAAATAAGACGACAAAAAAGTGTGTGTGACTGATGCAAAGAAATTATGTTGAACTAAGCTTGATTTTTACAGGTTGTGTTGGGTACAACCTGTTATCTTATACACACACACACACACACACAATCACACACACACACACACACACATACACACACACACACACTGACGCTCTCTCTCTCACACACACACACACACATACATACACACACACACACACACACACACACACACAACACACAGACACACACACACACACACTGTAGCATGTTACTTCCTCAATTACACTTCTGTCTGGTGTCTGTAGACAATGATGTCAGAATTCATATATCTGTTAGTAGACCTGCTCACGTTTGTAGACAGTTACATCACATATCAAAATGTGTGTGTGTGTGTGTGTGTGTGTGTGTGTGTGTGTGTGTGTGTGTGTGTGTGTGTGTGTGTGTGTGTGAAAAAGGTTATTTAAAGATGCTCCGAGGAACTTTCAGTGTGTGTTCATTCTTGCGCCCCCCTTTTGTCAAAAAGCGGTAGTGTTTTTACCACGCCAGCTGTTGTTCCTGGGTGAGCGTATACCCATGACAAAGGCATTAAGAAAAAACTATATGAAAATAGCATTCTTTGCACTGATGGTCTAGTTTGCTGTTACATGTAATTTATGACCATCAGAGGAAAAATTAGACTGTTTCAGAAATATTTAAAAGTTCCTCGTAGCGACTTTAAATATGTCAAAACCACCATTAAGAAATATTCAAAGGGTGTTTAAGAACTTGCCGTTAAAATATATGCATAAATCTAGTCACAATTTACAGATGCATTGTCATTATTGTGAGATACAGAGGCTACAAATATGGATATATGTTACAAGACACTCTTTTTCAATAGCTTAAAGGCCTACTTCACCGGTTGGAATATGAAGGTGTATTGAACTCAGAGATCCTATGAAGTATAAATGTGCAAAAAAAAATTAAATCGGATCATCCTAGCCTGAGAAAAGGCAGAAAGAGTGTTTTATGGTCTCACTGTCTAACCCTACATTTTCCCATGGATGAGTCATCCATGGGAAAATGTAGGGTTAGACAGTGAGACCATAAAACACTCTTTCTGTCTTTTCTCAGGCTAGGATGATCCGATTTAAAAACAAATTGTACATTTATACTTCATAGGATCTCCGAGTTCAATACACCTTCATATTCCAACCGGTGAAGTAGGTCTTTAAGCAACGTTGTCTATCTTTGCAAGGTACAAGGAAGCCAAAAAGTTGTGTTAAACTGTTTTTTACAGAAGCTGAAATGTCAAAAATGTTAAATGTCAAAAAAAATAGTTCTGCAAGCATTATTGGTCCATTAAAGCTGGGGTGGAGGATTTGGGGAGAAAATGGCAGTTGGGATAGAGATTTGAAATCCAAATACCTCAACCTCTCCACTTGTTCTCTTTGGTCCCTCCCCTATGGTCCCTCCCTGACATGCTCTACTACACCAACAACGTCGTGCCAAAGTGAATGGACAGTCCCAACAGCCAATAAGAACAGAGAATCGGAGCCTCACTCTGATTGGTCAAAGTGTACAGCTCATGTTAACTTTGACCAATCAGAAATCATATACCCCAGCTTTAAGTCACCACATTTGGTATTTACCATTTTGCCAATTATTTAATGGGAACTATTTATTGCGAAACTCAAAACTCACCAACTTTATGAGTGAACTAGGACTGTTTGGAGACAGTAAAAGTGGTGTTAATGCCATGGTAACCAACCCCTGTAGACTATCACATTTGGGGAAGGGTATATATCCAACTTGCAAGATCAATTTTAGCCTTTTTGAGATTTTGTCTCATGAATTAAGGTTAAAAAAAAACATTGTCCCATTTCAAAGACTCCTCCAAAATATAGTTGAGGAATCTTTGCATTTCTTATCAATCAAAATTAGCCTGTAACAATGTAATGGCGAACTGTACATACTCCAACTTGATAGGCTCACAATGAAGGCTTGAAAATACCTATATAGTTGATGAAAGGACTAGATATAATGCTTGGAAGACCCTTTGTTGACTATCTAATTTGGGCACGATAATAGTCAAGCATTCTTGGTCAAAAGAGTGGATGTATAGCCATTTGTAAACAATTAAAGTGCAACTACTTGGTGGCACAGCTAAAAGGCTTACAACTTTCCTGTGTTGATGAAAAAAACAACCTGAATTTACCCAGATATTTAACGAGTGGCAAATGTGTGAAGAATCATATGTAGACTGTTTTATATTGGGAAAGGGCAAAGTCAAATGTCTAGGCTTGTGTTCGCCTGTTTAGATGCGTTCAGGAAAAGTCGGTAAAACAAGAACTGCCCATTTTTTTCAAAGGCAAATTTTAAAATGTATTGTCGTTCTGGTAGATCTTTGGTGGCAAACTCCTAAATAATCCCACTTGATAGGCTTACAACGAATGCTGCTGAGTTGAGTTCAGGTGTCCCCAAAAAAAAAACGAATTATCGACGATAGTTTATCTATGCAACATGACCAAAGTTGGCGAAAGCTAGAAGTGGTGTTGTTGTGTATTGTAAAAGTTTGACGACCGTTGATTGATTGATTGATTGATTGATGGGTGGGGAGGGGAGGGGGGGGGGGGGGGGGTGATATTAAAAACTGCTGTATGTAAGTATGTATGTACACCACTATTGTACCATGTGTTTCATTTAATTTTTTTTAATTTTCTAGACATCTCCTAGACACAAAATGAAAATTAAAATTGATGCTGAATTTTTTTTGGGGGGGGAATTGGCATTGAGATATAATGTCTGTGTGTGTGTGTTTAGGGGCGAAATAGGGTTCCTTCGAAATCTTTAAAAAAATATATAATTGTGTGCCTTGCTACTACTGTTATACTACTTCTACCTTTTTTTTTTTGTTATTTAAAATACACTGCTTTCCCATTAAGTGACGAAAACAAAGTAAAAATGCAAGAAAAAAAATAAAAATTTGAAACGGAAATTACAGTTTCACGCAAGGTCTCAAAGTGGAGCTTATGTATATATGTGTGAGGGTGTTAAAATTGGTGTAAAATGCTACAAAGGGAAGAATGCTAGTTGTTTTTGTTGTGGTTATTTAACTAT
>CM047517.1:3016630-3019130 GCA_026122265.1 Ammodytes dubius
AAAAAAAAAAAGGAATAAAAAAAAATATTGTGTTCTTTGAAAAAATTTAAATTAAAAAAAATTTAAAAATATATTTTTTTTAAAAATTAGATTTTTTTTTTTTTTTTTTTTTTTTAATTTAAATTTAAATTTAAATTTAAAAAATAATAATGAACAAAAATTATTAAAATGTTTTTTTTTTTTAATTACAAAAAAATTTATGAAAAAAAAAAAATATTAATAATAATAATAATAATAATAATAATAATAATAATAATGAACAAAAAAAAGTATAAAAAAAAAAAAAAATTAAAAAAAAATGATTTTTTTATATATTTTCTTTGTCTTCTCTTGGTATTTCTTAAAGCTGTGTTTAAAGGCCATGTTCACGCTTCTTCTTCTACTAGTTATTTACTGGCTGTATTTACAGTTCTTCTTCACGTGTCTTGTGTTCCACAGTGAGCCGTACTGGGAGCGTTCCTCTAACTCCTCCAGCTGCTTTCATGCCGTTAGAAATGCCCAACTGTTCAGAGCTCTGTCTGTGGAGCTGAAGACACATGCTCATTCACTGCTGCTCTACACACTGTTTTCCTGTGTATAACTATTTCAATACACTTTTAATTTCTTGTCCTAATCACTCTTTCTAACAAATAATTTTTTTTTTTAAATTACAAAAAATGAAAAAATAATAAAAATTATAATATAATGAACAAAAATTATAAAAAAAAAATACAAAAAAATTACGAAAAAAAAGTAAAAAAAAAATTTAAAAATCAGATTTAAAAAAAAATAAAATAAAAAAAATCTTCTACTAGTTATTTACTGGCTAGTAAATAATTTTTTTTTTTTAATTTTACAATTTTTTTTTTTTTAAATTTTACAAAAAACTTAAATAATTAAAAACAACAGTAATGAACAAAAATTAAAAAGAAAAAAAAAATCAGATTTATTTTTTATATTTGCTTTCTTCTTCTTCTACTAGTTATTTGCTGGCTAGTAAATATATATATTTTTTTTAATTTTACAATTTATTTATTTATTTTTTTTTTACAAAAAACTTAAATAATTAAAAACAACAATAATGAACAAAAATTTAAAAAAAAAATCAGATTTTTTTATATTTGTTTTCTTCTTCTTCTACTAGTTATTTGCTGGCTGTATTTAAGTTCTTCTTCTACTAGTTATTTGCTGGCTGTATTTAAGTTCTTCTTCACGTGTCTCTCCACAGTGAGCCGTACTGGGAGCGCTCCTCTAACTCCTCCAGCTGCTTTCATGCCGTTAGAAATGCCCAACTGTTCATATTCTTACAAAAAATTCATAAAAATGCAAAAAAAAAAAAAATGCAAAAGAAAATAATAATTATCCCCCAAAAACTATAGAAAAATAAACAAAAAAGATTTAAATTATTTTGTTCTACCATTTATTTTCTAACAGCTGTATTTACAGTTCTTCTTCACGTGTCTCTTCTGTTCAAAATTTACAAAAAATAAAAAAAATGAAAAAAAATTATTAAAAAAAAATTACAAAAAAAAACAAAAAAATCTTATTTTTTTTATATTTATTTTCTTCTTCTTCTTCTACTAGTTATTTGCTGGCTGTATTTACAGTTCTTCTTCACGTGTCTCTCCACAGTGAGCCGTACTGGGAGCGTTCCTCTAACTCCTCCAGCTGCTCGGCCGCCCGGCCCAAGACGCTCCACCTGGCCGCGCAGCAGCACACCTCCTCCCCATGGTAACCAGGCAGCGTGTGTGTGTGTGTGTGTGTGTGTGCGTGTGTGTGTGTGTGTGTGTGTGTGTCAACTCCTCCAACTTTCTGCCCAATCGCTCATCACATTTCCTTCACACTTGGTGGGTGAGAGCAGAACCCAATTACAACATATTAGGGCCAGAAAGGAGAGCTATTGTTTGTTTGTTTAACCTTTTATTTCTACAGGTAAATCCCATTGAGTCCGGAGACTCTTTATCAAGGGAGACCTGTTTTCCTTTCCCACGTTACCATTCACACTCACATTCATACACCGATAGCAGCAGGCTAACTATCGACATTCACACGAGGCAGATTCAGTGGCCTTTAGCTGAATTAAAGAGTGTGTTTAACAGAGTGTGTGTGTGTGTGTGTGTGTGTGTGTGTGTGTGTGCTCATAGCACTATTTTTGTGAGAACCATTTTCAGTTTTAGACCTTAGGAGTGAGGACATTTTTGTCCGGTTCTCACTTTGGGACAGGCCTTTAAAGGGCTGTTTGAGGGTTAACACTAGGTTTTAAGGACAGGCCTTTAAAGGGCTGTTTGAGGGTTAACACTAGGTTTTAAGGTTCAGGTATGAATTAGGTTTATGTTAGGGTTAGTGTAAGGGTTGGGGTTAGACATTTAGTTTTGATGGTTAGGGTTAGTGTAAGGGTTGGGGTTAGGCATTTAGTTTTGATGGTTAGGGTTAGGGTAAGGGGCTAGGGAATGCATTATGTCAATGAGTGTCCTCACAAGTATAGCTGTACAAACTCTGTGTGTGTGTGTTTTCCTGTGTG
>CM047517.1:3029130-3034130 GCA_026122265.1 Ammodytes dubius
TGATGTGTTTGCGCTGCTGTGGACTGTCGCAATTGAGTTTTTTGTAGGCTACACCTGTCTGTCATAAAATTGATGCGGGCCCTCCCGCAAAATCGACGTGCCCCCTGTATAGATTTGCTCTGGCGCCGGGTCTGACACACACACACACACACACACACACACACACACTTTCCAGCCTTTGTGTGTAGACCAGTTTTAGTGGAGAGATTCAACTGTGATAAATGTCCTCCTCTCCTATCGTCTCTCAGAATTGTGTATTTAGAATATTTTGATATGTGCATTTCCTATACCTGTTACACACACACACACACACACACAGTCTCCCTCACACACACACACACACACACACACACACACACAACATAGAAAGACACACACACACGCACACACACACACACACACACACACACACACACACACACACACACACACAGCTAGGATCTCAACCTATTTCTTCCAGTCATGGTTGACTTGCTGCATGAAAAAGATGTAGTTGAAAATCCCTCTCAGATACAGTATATAGGGGCTGAGCCAAGATAATAGTTTAAGAGCTTCTGTGTGTGTGTGTTTGTGAGAAAGAGACTGTGTGTGTGTGTGAGTGTGTGTGTGTGTGTTTGTGAGAAAGAGACTGTGTTGTGTGTGTGTGTGTGTGTGTGTGTGTGTGTGTGTGTGTGTGTGTGTGTGTGTGTGTGTTGTGTGTGTGTGTGTGTGTGTGTGTGTGTGTGAGGTGTGTTAATGTGGTGTAAAAAGTTCCACATAGGAAGGACATATCTCTTGTGAAGGGACATTTTTGAATTTGTTTTAAAACGCGAGTCTTGAATAAGTTCACCACAAAGGTAACTTTTTTGGTTCTTCAGTATTTTCAGTTTGAGTATGGTATCAGCTGTGTGTGTGTGTGTGTGTGTGTGTGTGTGTGTGTGTGTGTGTGTGTGTGTGTGTGTGTGTGTGTGTGTGTGTGTGTGTGTGTGTGTGTGTGTGTGTGTGTGTGTGTGTGTGTGTGTGTGTGTGTGTGAGGGAGACTGTGTGTGTGTGTGTGTGTGTGTGTGTGAGGGGAGACTGTGTGTGTGTGTGTGTGTGTGTGTGTGTGTAGTGGTTAATTTCAGTTGGAGTACGATATCAGCAGTCTGTTTTCTCTGTGACTTTGTTTGTTTATTCTGATGAAAACTCAGTTTACCGGAGACTTTAAAGCTGGATCGATAGCTGATCCTGTTAGCCAAGTGTGTGTGTGTGTGTCTCTCTCTCTCTCTCTCTCTCTCTCTCTCTCTCTCTCTGTGTGTGTGTCTCTCTCTCTCTCTCTCTCTCTCTCTCTCTCTCTCTCTCTCTCTCTCTGTGTGTGTGTGTCTCTCTCTGTGTGTGTGTGTGTGTGTGTGTGTGTGTGTGTGTGTGTGTGTGTGTGAGGGAGACTGTGTGTGTGTGTGTGAGGGAGAGACTGTGTGTGTGTGTGTGTGTGTGTGTGTGTGGGAGACTGTGTGTGTGTGTGTGTGTGTGTGTGTGTGGGGCAGACTTTTTATAGAGTCCTTTTAATTATCACCTGCACAGTTTTAACCGTCAATGCATTAGCTCGGATTGGAATTCAAAAGGGACAAGATGTGTGTGTGTGTGTGTGTGTGTGTGTGTGTGTGTGTGTGTGTGTGTGTGTATGTGTGTGTTTTATTGCACTGTTAAACCTGCTTACAATGATTTACAATGTGTTGTTGTCAGTCTCACTAATTTACTAATTGTCCGTAGCGGATAATATAAAACTAAAAAGCACAATAAAACTTAACTTGTTCTTTCCGCTGTATATATATTTAGATTAATTGAATGAACTTGTTGATTATCAAGCTTTTATTTTGTTGAATTGTCTTCGGTCAATCAATGCTTTATTTTGGTGACTTCTACATTTCCATGGCATTACATTTTTTAAGAATTTTTTTTTTTTTGGCATTTTTATGCTTTATTGATAGTGTAGAGACAGAGTTGAAATGGGGCAGAGAGGGGAGTGACATGCAGAGAACGACCGCGGGCTGGAATCGAACCCGGGTCCGCTGCTGGCCGAGGCCCATGGGGGGGGGGGGACGCCCTACCAACTGAGCTAAGGGCGCCCCCGTATTTAGATTAATTGAATGAAAGAGTTGATTATCAAACTTGTATTTTGTTAGATTGTCTTCGGTCAATCCATGCTTTATTTTGGTGACTTCTATAGTTCCTTGGCATTACATATGAGTGAAAACATTTTTGGTAACAGATATTTTGATGTGTATGAATGGGTTTGCAGCAGTAGTAGTGGTAAGGGTGAGAAATAGAAGGAAATATGTTCAAATGCAACTTAAGACCAGTGATAGGGTTAATGTTTTCATTGTGTAAGCATGTCCGAAGTGAGCTGATACATGACGTTTCGAACTCTGTACTCTGGAATCGCCACGACCGAGGATGACCAGTTTCCAGCAGTCAAGACACACTGCCATGACCCAGCCGGGATGAACAAACAAGTTCCCAGAGACATTAGTCAATAATTAGTAGACTGCAACATACAGTAGGCTTGTAAAACACCATGTAAGAAGTGAATAAAAGGGAGCTGGGGAGAGAGGCAGACAGAGTTGGTTCCAGGGAAGACGATGTAACACCAGTTACCAAACCACTCTCCTTGCTCCTTGGCAAGTAAAATGAGCTCTTTGTCTCTGTGAATTGTTGTGTCTGTCTCATTGGTCTGTTTGAACTAACGCCTGGGTTCTTGTCTTACACGCAAGTTTGATATACCCAACAACCAGTTTGTATCACTGATTGACACTAGAATGACTTATTTGTTCTACAGAAGGGACCAGTTTTTTTTTACATCTGAAATTTCTCCTTTAACGATCACATTTGTTTTTGTCCTTAGAACTGCCTCTGAATCTTTCTCTTTGTCTTAGACGCTCACACACGCACACACATACGTAGGCACGCACATACACACACCTGTTACCTGTGATACCTGTAGCTGAAACCGCGCACACACACCACACACAACACACACACACACACACACACACACACACACACACACCACACACACACCGTTCGGTCTAAATTCTTAATCATTGCCGGACAAAAGACTGTCTCTCTCTCTCTCTTTCTCCCATTCATTCTCTATGTAACTCGCCCGGTCCCATTGTTCTGACTGTGTGTGTATGAACCTGTTAGACAGGGAACTCTCTCTGGAGGCAAGAGATCACAGATGCTCTAGTGATGGGAAGTCCACACACACACACACACACACACACACACACACACACACACACACACACACACACACACACACACACACACACACACACACACACACACACAGGCAGACACACACACAGGCAGACACACACACACACACACACACACACACACACACACACACACACACACACACACACACACACAGGCAGACACACACACACACACACTCTCACTCTCTCTCTCACACACACACACTTTGACCATCATGTCTTTATTCAAGGACGAGTGTCACACACACACAGACACACACACACAGACACACACACACACACAGACACACACACGCACACACACACACACACACACAGACACACACACACACACACACACACACACACACAGACAGGTCCATCTGGCCAGTAAAAGGTGGTAATGTGTCTGTAGGTCAGGCAGGAGGCCAGCTGTGTTTGGGTCCGCTGGGTCCTGCCACGATTAAGAACTCAGACTGTGTGTGTGTGTGTGTGTGTGTTTGTGTGTGTGTGTGTGTGTGTGTGAGGGAGACTGTGTGTGTGTGTGTGTGTGTGTGTCTATGTGTGTGCCAATGCTGCGTGTGTGTGTGTGTGTCTATGCCTGTGTGTGTGTGTGTGTGTGTGTGTGTGTGTGTGTGTGTGTTGTGTGTGTGTGTGTGTGTGTGTGTGTGTGTGTGTGTGTGTGTGTGTGTGTGTGTGTGTGTGTGTGTGTGTGTGTGTGTGTGTGTGTGTGTGTGTGTGTGTGTGTGTGTGTGTGTGTGTGTGTGTGTGTGTGTGTGTGTGTGTGTGTGTGTGAGGGAATTTAATGGCAAGATAATTAAAATGCCTGAGCTAGACAAAGAAACTAACTTGTTATTGAACGGACCCCTTAACAAATTTAAAGGTGCTACGAGGAACTTTTAAATATTTCTGAAACAGTCTCATGTTTCCTCTGATGATCATAAATTACATGTAACAAGCAAACGAGACCATCAGTGCAAAAAGAATGCTATTTTTTATAGTTTTTTCTTAATGCCTTTGTCATGGGTATACGCTCACCCAGGAACAACAGCTGGCGTAGTAAAAAACACTACTGCTTTTGTCCAAAGGGGGCGCTAGAGTTAACACACACTGAAAAGTTCCTCGGAGCACCTTTTAATGATAAAAAATAACTAGTATGCATATCTATTCCTTGACTTGAAATATATCTATACATGCCCACACTAAAGCTTACTGTATACCTCAGCCTATGTGACCTGACGTAACCCAGTCAGTAAATTGCTCTGGGTATAATTTCCCACAGTCTTTCTTTACGCCCACACACACACACACACACACACACACACACACACACAGACACACACACACACACACACACACACACACACACAGACACACACACAGACAAAAGCTATTGAAGTAATTGCAGCAACAAAAGCACAAGAAGTGTTTATGCAAATTCTGCTCTCACTCAAAGCTTTTATAGACTTTACATTCAATCCTCTCTCCGTCCCTCTCTCTCTCTGCGTCTCTCTCCCTCTCTTTCTCTCCCTCTCTCACACTCTCTCTTTGTCTCTCTCCCTCTGCCTCTTTCTCCCTCTCTCTCTCTCTCCCTCTTTCTCTCTTTCTCTCTTTCTCTCTCCCTTTCTCTCTCTCTCTCTCCCTCTCTTTCTCTCTCTCTCTCTCCCTCTCTCTCTCCCTTTCTCTCTCTCTCTCTCTCTCTCTCTCTCTCTCTCTCTCTCTTCCCTCTCCCTCTCTCTCTCTCTACCTCTTTAAATTCTCTCACTTCTAATGTGCTATCCT
>CM047517.1:3049130-3054130 GCA_026122265.1 Ammodytes dubius
TGCAGTACTAATGCTAATTTTGATCCGTAGTCCCTGGCAGATAGAAAGCTTAAAAGAAAAACATTAAACCTGCAGTGTGTAGAATTTGGGGTTTTATTTCTTAATAGATTTTGTAGAAAGTAATTATAATATCCATAAGTACATTTAATTTAGTGCATAATAGCTGAATTTTTTTTTTTGAATTATTATTTTTCCCCTTACAAAGGGTCTCATATATGTCCATATTTCTCCACACCTTGGACCAAGGCCTAGTGCCGCCATCTTGAAAGTGTCATAGTTGGAATGTCATCAGGTGCATTGTTTAGAAATGTAGAATTGTTCTTGTCCTTGGAGGCCACTGTAGCTTCTGTTATTATTCTAAAGGGTTGGGGTTACCCAGCGAGCGTTGCATTCTAGAACTTTCTAGAACCTTCTTGATGATGTCATATTACACAGTGCAACTTTAAAAAAACCGACTGAAGTACAACACATGAGAACAAAACAAAATGACACAAGCACAGATAAGTAAAAGGACACAACCACTATTCCAGACCATAACCGGGCTGCGTTCCAATCCCCATACTTTCTGCTATTTAGTTTGGTAGAAAAAAGATTTACGATGACCCGATTCTTGTGGTCAATTTAGTATGCTTAAAAATACAAGTAAAAGGACACAACCGCTATTCCAGACCATAACAGGTTGGTGGCTTGTGAAAACCATAAAACAAGTAGGGGAGAACGGGGTTATATGTCACACGGGTTGGTTGTCACGATCGTTATATCTCGGAACCAGAAGGCGCTGTCTATGAAATTTTGGTATGTAAATATCCAGAATTGGGATCAGAGGTCACCTACATAGTCTTCCTTGGAGTTAGACTGCTGAATTTGAGGTGTGAGGACTGTTTGTGTTTTTCATGTCAAATTGAAAATATTTAGCTCCTCAGTATTTTTCTTCTAGGCTTTTACACAATGGGTTTATAACAAAACACTTGTTACCCATAAAAAGTGTGAAGGGTAAGCTTTAGTTTATATTGTGGTTAGCACGCTAATTAGTTGTCAGATGGTTGTTGGCCTTGATGCTAGCAACAAATTCAAGTTGGGGTTGGTCGTCACATTTTTTGGGGGGTTGGTTGTCACATGTTATCCAAAGGCTTCAGCCAGAAAAGGAACCCAAAAACGAAATAAATTGTCAAGCTGTATCCTCACTGACACCCCAGAGAAGGAAATAATAGAGCAGGAAAAGGCAGCTAGCATGCAAAAGAAAAAAGGGCAACAACATCAAAACAACCCAGTGCATCCCAAATTAGACCAGCTGCCAAGGCTACAGTAAGTTATGTAGGCCTATTTGTCAACTTGACAATGCAATTAAACTTTCAAATTTAGTTCTGCTTTCTTGCCTTCTTTTTAAGATTATTCCCATTAAGATAACATTGTGACAAACAACCCCATAGTGTGTGACAACCGACCCCTTGGTGAACAACAAAACAAAACGTTCTTATCAACTTGAATTGAGAAGAAAATTACCTATATACGGCCTCCCACCATTTCTAAACAACAATGAACTTTACTTTAACTTTATTAATCAATTAAAATCACAACTCAAAACACAACTGTTTAGATTAGCATTCCCAGAATAACTTCCAACCTGATTTTGCCTGTTTTAAATGTTTGAACTAGTGGCCTTGAATCTACTGAGGAGATCATGAGGACATGTTCACTGATTTGGACAAAAAGTCATTTAGTCAGCAAACGTTCTCCAGAATCACTGACTACACCTTTAACTACCTTCTGTCTATTTAAATTTACTGAACTCAGCAGTGCCTTCATTGTCAGACACCAAAACTCCAGCGTAAAGCGGCTGAGTGAATGTGGTCTGGACTCTGTGGAGGAGAGTCATGGTTTCAGAGACGCTGTAGAAGGACAGAACACCTGCACTGTGATCCAGGTACACTCCTATTCTGGAGGACAGAGGACCTGAGATGGGAGTACGGACTCTGTTGTGCATAAAGATATAACAGTTTGTGTCACAATATAACGCCCAAGATTTGTCATTTAATCCAAATCCACATTCATTTGAAATCCCTGCTCTGCTGATGTTCTTGTATGCGACTGCTACTAAAACTTCATACCCGCTCCACTCCACCTCCCAGTAACAACATCCAGTCAGATGCTCTTTACTCAGGACCTGAGACCATTCGGTGAATCTGTCTGTGTGTCTAGGATAAGACCGTGGGTTGGTCATGTATGTTGCTTTCCTGTTCCCATCAGATAATAACAGATATCTGTTTGCTGTGTTTGGATCCAGTGTGATTTCACGTGAATATTTTAACAAGTCAGCTCTGGTCTTGGTCTCTGGTTGAGGCAGTAAAACATCCACTTGAGTCTCTCTCAGTGAGATGTTTGTCCCTGTCTCTCTCAGGACGTCCTGTAGCTTCTCTCTGGCTTCTGACACAGCCGCTGTCACGTCCTCAAAGTATCTCAGAGGACGGATGTTGATGCTGGAGGATGAGTGTGTAGATTCACTGAGTGTTGGCAGTGAGCGGTAGTCGTGTAGAAACTGGTTGTGATCCTCTGTGTGTGACACAGGGAAGGAAATTAGCAAAATATCTGAAATTGTTCTTGAAATAGACAATTATTTGTTGTGATTTTAATGGTATGCTAGATATATGCATTTACAAAGCTGAGGCGAAAATGGACAGCTAGGCATCCGTTGAACGCAGTTCAGTTGGCATTACATCTCATTCTAAGTGATATTAAAAAGCTATTTTAAATTCTTACATTTGATTTGAACCCTGGTGGTTCCCTGATAGAGGGACGAAGGTATTTCCCAACATTTGATAAATTTACGCTGGAAATTATATCAAAAGTTCCCCGAAAAATATTACCAGGGGCCTATAAAGCCCCTGATAAAAAGTGGTAAGAACACCACCCAATAGAGGCTAAGTCTTTGTCGCAGCAGACCCGGGTTAGAATCCAGCCCGGGTCGTTCTCTGCATGGCATTCCCCTCTCTGACACATTTCATCATCATGTCTCTCCGCACTGCCAATTAAGCATGAAAAATACCCCTAAAACTTTAGGAAAAAGTTACAGTTCCCTACCGTGTTGTGACAGGGTCTTCAGCTCAGCGTCTCTCCTCTTCAGCTCAGCGATCTCCTGCTCCAGCTTCTCCTGAAGATCTCTGACTCGACTCACTTCAGTTTCCTGTTGGGATCTGATCTGCTGCTTCACATCAGAGCTTCTTTTCTGGATGAGACGGATCAGCTCGGCGAAGGTCTTCTCACTGTGCTCCACTGCTTTATCAGCAGAGCCATTGATAGCCTCCACCTCCCCTTGAAGAACGTTAAGATCTTTCTCTCCATCCTGGATTCTTTTTTGGATGTTTAGTTGACTCACTTCGAGCTCTTTCTGCTTCTCAGTACATTCTGCTGCAGCTGACACTGTGTCGTGGCCTTTGTGTTCGTCCACAGAGCAGAGATAACAGATACACTGCTGATCAGTACGGCAGAACATCTTCTTTACCTCATTGTGACGAGAGCAGAGGTTCTCCTGGAGCTTCTTGGAGGGCTCCACCAGCTTGTGTTTCTTTAATGGGGGGACATCATAATGAGGCTGGAGGTGTTTCTCACAGTAAGAGGCCATACACTGTAGACAGGACCTGAGGGCTTTCAGTTTTCTCCCAGTGCAGAAATCACAGGCCACATCTTCAGGTCCAGCATGCAGGGTTGGGACGGAGTCTGGAACGTGTGAAAAATCTTGTTTTTAAAACTCGTGTTTTCATGGTTTGAAATGTGCTTGACATATTAAAACATTACTACTGGAAAATTATGGATTTCCTAGACAGAACAAAACTCTTTGTTGATTTTATTGATAAGTCCTTTTTATCTGAATTTTCTTCAATAGGTGATACTATACAACATACATTATATGAACACCCCTCCATTTTACAGATAGGGTCATTTATGAAATCATAAGCATTTTCCCCTCATATGTATAGACATTATCTCACTAAAGTGAGTACACCCCTCACATTTCTTCAAATATTTCATTGTATATTTTCATGGGACAACACTGAAGAAATTACACTTTGATACAATTAAAGTAGTCAGTGTACAGTTTGCATAACAGTGTACATTTACTGTCTAAAAATAACTCAACACACAGCCATTAATGTATAAAGTGCTGGCAACAAAAGTGAGAACATTCCTGAGTGAAAATGTCCAAATTGAGCCCGAAGTGTCAATATTTTTTGTGGCCACCATAATCTTAAAAGTGCTGGAAAAGTGCTTGAATTTTACTCTTAAAAAGCCATACGAACCTTGAGTATAGCAGAGATCAGCAGCAGCAGCTTGGAGTCCAGTCTTCTTCAGTTTCTCCACTAAATCTGCTAACATGGTGTTTTTCAGCAGCACAGGCCTCGGAGCAAAGAACTGCCTACACTGAGGGCAGCTGTAGAGTTTCTTCTGGTTCTCTTCATCCCAGTGGGCTTTAATACAGTCCATGCAGTAGTTGTGTCCACAGGCAAGACTCACCGGATCATTTAGAAGTTCCAGACAGATCGAACAAGAGAAAGATTCACGGTCAAGATCAACTCCTTTCTGCGCCATTATTTCTCCTCTCTGTGTCTGCTACTGTCTAAGTTTCACTTCCTCAAAACTGTGTGTGTGTGTGTGTGTGTGTCGGTGGGTGTGTTTAGTGAATGGGGCCTCTCAGCTCAAACTGCAGCTCTGAAAGGGGCGGGGACAAGGACATGTATGGGCAGAGTGGAGCAGGAAGAAATAGAGGGAGCAGTTATCAAGCTTGTTCAACAGGCCCATTACGCAACACAAGTTAATCTTTATCTAACTGGACTACTCAACATGTTTGTTCTGTTCCCTGGACATTTACACACACTGGCTGTTAGAGAAAAAACATATTTATTAAAGCATGCAAAATGTCAAAAATAAATCTCAAGAAAAAGAAAAAGAAATTCCGGATTGGATATGAAATACAGTCGACTATAAATCCTTCTGATTATCTTTTA
>CM047517.1:3089130-3091630 GCA_026122265.1 Ammodytes dubius
TATTCTGTATTCTATGTAATTCCTTAAATATAATATTATAGTCAAGGGTTCAAATCCCTCCACATGTTTTTCCCCACTGAAGATTTTAAAGTGTCTCTTATCTGATTGATTTATTTGAGTCTTCTGTGTGTGTGTGTGTGTGTGTGTGTGTGTGTGTGTGTGTGTGTGTGTGTGTGGTGTGTGTGTGTGTGTGTGTGTGTGTGTGTGTGTGTGTGTGTGTGTGTGTGTGTGTGTGTGTGTGTGTGTGTGTTGTGTGTGTGTGTGTGTGTGTGTGTGTGTGTGTGTGTGTGTGTGTGTGTGTGTGTGTGTGTGTGTGTGTGTGTGTGTGTGTGTGTGTGTGTGTGTGTGTGTGTGTGTCGGTGTGTGTTGTGTGTGGTGTGTGTGGTGGTGTGTGTGTGGTGTGTGTGTGTGTGCGTGTGTGAAGTTAAGCTAAGTCTGTTAATGTACCTTTACATTATTAGCGCGAACTGATTCTTCATAATTCGCCCAGAGATTTTAAATTATTCCTCAATATTCGACTGCTACACACACACACACACACACACACACACACACACACACACACACACACACACACACACGTACATGGACGTTGGAAGTAGGGGTGCGGGGGGTGCGGCCGCACCCCCCCTCACCACCGCCTGCACCCCCTCTCCGCCCCCTACACTTTGCCCTGTGCTCCCGCGATTGCTCTGTAAACAATCTCATAGCCTAAGTCCTCTCTTTCCCATCTCCTGCTCCCTCACATCAACTTGACAGAGCATAACACTATAATATATATAGTTTATAGGCTATACAGTATACTATGTAGGCTAGATTACATATGCCCGTCGCATTTCTTCACCGTGCCCAGGACGAGATTACGGTTGTGCCCCGCCTTCCCATGCGCACTTCGGTAGGTGAGAGTGCTGAGGGGCGCGCACTAATGAGCATTAGGTTATCATTAAAAATCCAGTCTGCTAAGCGCCCTGCCACAGGGGGGAGAGAGAAAGAGAGAGAGAGACGCGCTGACAGGATGCAACGTTCACCTGCGCACCTGCTCCTCCAAGGTGTGTGCCGGTATCGTGCCAAGTTACCGCTGATAAGAATTGTGTCCCCGCCGGCCGGTGAGCGCGCATGCATCAAGTAAAGGCGAACATATTAACACTTCATAAGGTCGTAAAAAAGTCGGGTCGTCTTATATTCGGGGTCTAGTATTCGGCGTCCAGTAATGGACTGCCCGTTACCAGAGCGGTCATTCAGCTTCAGGGCCTGTGTCCAACTTGTGTTTATTTTATTTTTTCGGGTGGAACAGTCATTATGTTGCGAGTCAACGTATCAGAGGCAGGAATCGGCTGTGCGATGGACTTTTGCTGTGGCTTGCACTGCTGAGGAGAGATTGCCAACTGCGCTGTCCTTTTACGCACCAGCAGGGCCGCCGTAATGTTAAGATTTCATAATTTGCTTCAATGCCCTTATGATAATAAGAATGAGAGGCTTCATTAAAACGCTGTCCATGCGCTGTCTATGCGGTCGTTGTGATTGTAACTTTGTCGGCTGTAAACTGAAACTGACGGAGATCGCGGAAGCTTTCCCCTCGACAACGTGACGTGCACTACCCGGTTATCATTCACCGATCACAGCGCCGGGGCTCAAGAATACAAATGTAGGCTATGCAGAAAAGGAACAAATTGGTGAATAAAAATTCACCAGAATGCAGGAAATTAAGCATTTAATGCTCAAAAAATTCTGGGGGGGTACCCCCAGACCCCCACTGTCACAATTGTTGTCATAACCCAATGTTTAATCAAAACCTACATCGTTCAAATTCAGGATAAAAAAAAAAGGCTATAGGATACTTTGGAAAATTCATAAATGTTATTTGCTTTTATAGTTCGTTTTAATAGCTATTTTAGATATAAGTAGGCTATTATATCATGGTTATAGATTGCTCATTTTACCAGTAGCCTACTGCTTTGTCTGATAGCGCTGCACCTCGGCCAATTTACAGCACCCCCCCTCAGAAAGTAGTTCCAACGTCCCTGCACACGTACACACACAAACACATACACACACACACACACACACACACACGCACACACACACACACACACTGCTAAACTGAATTATTAAATGGAATTATGAAAGTATGATAATGACTGGGTTATCTTTTACATAGCTCCCTCGGGGTCTGTGTGTGTGTGTGTGTGTGCATGCGTGTGTGTGTGTGTGTGTGTGTGTGTGAGAGAGGAGAGAGAGAGAGAGTGTGTGTGTGTGTGTGCGTGCGTGAGTTTGTGTGTGTGTGTGTGCGTGCGTTAGTTTGTGTGTGTGTGTGTGCGTGCGTTAGTTTGTGTGTGTGTGTGTGTGTGTGTGTGTGTGTGAGAGAGTGTGTGTGAGAGAGTGTGTGTGTGTCTTGTAGTTCTTAATCCCTTCCATGCTCCACTCCTTATCAGTTTAACATACAGCCCAAAGCTTTTAACATCACAACCGGGCGGACGAGATACCACTGCTGATAGAGGCT
>CM047517.1:3164130-3166630 GCA_026122265.1 Ammodytes dubius
GAGAGAAGGATATTACTGCAAACTAATAAGCAGTAGTCTAAAGTGTATAGTCCAATCAAGACTCAACTTTTAGTAGCCCCTTTTACACAGAGATTGCGGCAAATTGACGGAACAACATCACTCCAAAATGCCGGCTTTGCTTGCTTCTGTGTTATTTACACAGAACCAAGCAACGCCGGCCTGCTGGCGCATCAGTAGCACCTTTTACACAGCGTCCGGAATGAAAGAGGTGCTTGTAAACAGCGTCAGGTGTGACGTAAACATTTAGCGCCGCGCCGGTCAGCTGCTTTAACAACAACAACACTGGCAGGTGAATTGAGAGCAGATGAGTGCTGGAGCTTGCAGTAAGAGGGCCGTATTTTACTGTGCCCACGATGTGCCAGTTGATCTCGCTACGCGCTGAGTCCAACATGGACTGTTAACCAAAACTGACAAAATCAATCCGACCGCTTCACCTCTGTGTGTGTGTGGCTGTGAGCGAGTCTCTTTTAGGGTGACCAGATCCCAATTCACCAGATGTGTGCGTTTGTGCGGGACAAAGTGCCGTTTTTTTAGCAAAATAAACCCGTGTCACCACCGGTAATGCCAGAGACACGTGTCGTACGGCTTTCTATATTAAAAAACACTATCTTTAGATCAGCGAGCAGCTAGTTAGCTACTGTTAAACAAATAGAGCATTAAGGCTGCGGCTTCACATTAAAAGCATTTCACTGGCTTCACATTAGCATTTCACTTGACAAACGTGAGTTGGCTTTTATTTTGAAGTAACAGGAAAGTAGACGCTGAAGCTATGTGAAGGTTTAGCTTCAGCGTCTACATTGAGCCCAACAGGCAGCAGCCCCGGCAGAGCGATACACACACACACACAGACAAACGGACGGAGAGACGCACACCCACCCACACACACACACACACACAGAAACTGAGACTGCTGTCTCCTCACAGCTATAGAAATACAGTGTGGATATACGCTCAGACTTAGAATAATAGTGATCGCAGCCTAGCTTAGCCTAGCCTAGCTTTCCCATTGTACAACTTCTCCTGGGCAGAAATAGACTCATACACTGTGCAAAATGAAGCGCGGGGTTTGGATTGAGCAACGGACCTTATGATCAGATAGATTATACGCCGTTCCTTTTATTTGGTGATTTTTACGGGACATCAGGCCGCCGTGATTAATGTTAAACACACGTCCTTCAACTGCTAACATGGTCGCATGTTTAGAACGTATAGGCTATGGAACGTCAAACGCCCCCCTGTTCCGCAACAACAAGCTCGAGCATTTAAACAGAGAGGCGGAACTGATTGTGTCGGGAATCTTACTACCCCCCGAGGTAGTAAAATTCCCGGAACAATTTCTCGCACCTTTCTTCCCCCGTTCCGCAACGGTCGCATTTACACAGCTGGGGGGAGGCCGAAAGGCCGGCATATTCCCGGCTTTCACTGGCTGTGTAAAAGGGGCTAGTGAGACGAATGGCACACGCTCCACTTGTTAGTAAAAAGTTTTAGTCAAATGCAAATTGGTGTGTGTGTGTGAGTGTGTGTGTATGTGTGTGTGTGTGTGTGTGTGTGTGTTTCAGCGTGTGTGTGTGTGTGTGTGTGGCTTGTGTGTGTGTGTCTGTGTCTCTCTCTGTGTGTGTGCGTGTGTGTCTCTCTTGGGGTGTGTGTGCGTGTGTGTCTGTGTCTCTCTGTGTGTGTGTCTGTGTCTGTGTGTGTGTGCGTGTGTGTGTGTGTGTGTGTGTGTTTGTGTGTTGTGTGTCTGTGTCTCTCTCTGTGTGTGTGTGTGTGTGTGTCTCTCTGTGTGTGTCTGTGTGTGTCCCTCTGTGTGTGTGTGTGTGTGTGTGTGTGTGGTGTGTGTGTGTGTGTGTGTGTGTGTGTGTGTGTGTGAGTGTGTGTGTGTGTGTGTGTGTGTGTGTGTGTGTGTGTGTGTGTGTGTGTGTGTGTGTGTGTGTGTGTGTGTGTGTGTGTGTGTGTGTGTGTGTGTGTGTGTGTTTGAGTGTGTGTGTGTGTGCTGTCTGTAAATGTGTAACTCCTCATTTAAGTGTGAAGTGAAGTTTAAGCACTAAAAAGAGTTGAGATTTAACTTGAA
This sequence comes from Ammodytes dubius, assembly GCA_026122265.1. Taxonomy (NCBI): domain Eukaryota; kingdom Metazoa; phylum Chordata; class Actinopteri; order Uranoscopiformes; family Ammodytidae; genus Ammodytes; species Ammodytes dubius. The sequence continues at coordinate 3,166,220 of CM047517.1, forward strand.
GAGACATTTTGAGTTGGTAATGTGCCTTAATTACTGCAAGCAAATTAACACACACACACACACACACACACACACACACAGCAAGCAAATTAACACACACACACACACACAGCAAGCAAAAATAGGATCTCCGAGTTCAATACACCTTCATATTCCCACTGGTGAAGTAGGCCTTTAAATGTTTTTCTGTGTGTTTCTTTGCAGGTGGAGTTGACAGGCAGCAGTGTGTTTGACTACGTGTTTGTCTGTCTGTCTGTCTGTCCGTCCGTCCGTCCGTCCGTCTGTCTGTCTGTCTGTCTGTCTGTCTGTCTGTCTGTCTGTCTGTCTGTCTGTCTGTCTGTCTGTCTGTCTGTCTGTCTGTCTGTCTGTGTATAAAAAACAAATAAAAACAATCCTCCCTGTGTACTCCCC
>CM047517.1:3211630-3213495 GCA_026122265.1 Ammodytes dubius
TATAAAAAAAAATCAACTTTTTAATTAATTATTTGCAAATATTTTTTTTTTACTTTTCATGACCAAATTTCGATTTTTTTGAAATAATCTGTAAAAAATGAAAAAAAAATAGAATTTGTAAAAAAAAAAAATTAAAAGAGAAAAATGTGATTTTCAAGTATAACAGCAACAGAACAAATATACATACATATTTAAATAAATAAATGAAGAAACCTTTTTTTTTCATCATTTCAAATCTCTTATTTTTTTTCACAGTGCAGTGTTAACTCTTTATGAACGTGCTAATAGATGCTAATAGGGGCGACTGTGTCTCAGGTGGTAGAGCGGGTCGGCCGATGATCAAAGGGTTGGAGGTTCGATCCCCGCCCTGCCACCTGTGTCATAGTTGTTGTGTCCTTGGGCAAGACACTTCACCCACCTTGCCTCGTGTGAATGTCGATAGTTAGCCTGCTGCTATCAGTGTATGAATGTGTGTGTGAATGGTGACGTGGGAAAGGAAAACAGGTCTCCCTTGTAAAAGAGTCTTCGGTCTCAATGGGATTTACCTGTAGAAATAAAGGTTAAAAAAAAAAAAAAAAATGCGACCCTGTACCGTTTAAAGCAAAACCACTCCATAGAAATCTCCATCAGGATGTTTTTATCATTTACCTGTAGAAATAAAGGTTAAAAAGAAAAAAAAAAAACCTACTATTCGGTACTAGCACCTCTTCAACAGCAGCTGAAAGAACTACAGCCGGCGCACACTGAGCCAAAGATGTGTTTTTATCAGCTGTTGCCAGTGTTTAGTCCGTGCCAACAGCTGCAGGGACTGAGTGCTTTCTGGCAGCACTTGCAGAAATGCCTCAAAATGACATAAAACACAGAATAAAATGCGTCCCATACCTCACACTACTGCACAATAGCACTTAAATACGCTGCTTTCTCATTCTAGGTCTGGGAAGCTGAGAAAAGCAGGTGTTTTTAGCTATGTTAAGTCTTTAGTTGTTTTCAAATTACAGCCCTGGAAAAAAATTAAGAGACCAACCCTAAATTACTTATTGTAAATGCTCTAAATGACAATATTTTTATTGTGAATTTGGTAGAAATGTTGTCAGTAGGTTATATTATAAAACCAAAATGTTTATTTTACTCAGACTTATGCCTCTAAAGAGTAAAAAAAGAGACACTGAACATTTTTTAAGAGCTGTATCTATACTTGGCAGCAACACACCATTCCTAAAAACAAAATGCACTGGGGCGACTGTGGCTCAGGTGGTAGAGCGGGTCGGCTGATGATCAAAGGGTTGGAGGTTCGATCCCCGCCCGGCCACCTGTGTCATGGTTGTTGTGTCCTTGGGCAAGACACTTCACCCACCTTGCCTCGTGTGAATGTCGATAGTTAGCCTGCTGCTATCGGTGTATGAATGTGTGTTTGTGAATGGTAACGTGGGAAAGGAAAACAGGTCTCCCTTGTAAAAGAGTCTTCGGTCTCAGTGGGATTTACCTGTAGAAATAAAGGTTAAAAAAAACTAAATTCGTAAGAGCACTACCACTGGCGGGCTGGGCGATGCTCTGGTTCTTATGACACAATTAAAAACAATGACTGTTTGCCATGGAGATCGTTTATATGGTTTTTATATCAATTTTTTTTATTAAACCTGCAGTGTGTAGAGTTTTGGGTTTTATTTCCTAGCAGATTTTGTAGAAAGTAATTATAATATCCATAAGTACGTTTAATTTAGTGCATAACAGCTGAAAAAAAAAATTTAATAATTTTTTTTCCCTTAGAAAGGTTCTCATTTGTGTCCATATTTCTGCATATTTTGGACCAAGGCCTTGTCACCGCCATCTTGAAAGTGTCATAGTTGGAATGTCATCAGGTGCAT
>CM047517.1:3213595-3306095 GCA_026122265.1 Ammodytes dubius
ATTTAAGTATTTTAAAATTTTAAAAGGGGTGCAGTGTGTAATATACATCATCAAGAAAAAAATTCTAGAAAGTTCTAGAATGCAACGCTCCCTGGGTAACCCCACCCCTTTCGAATAATAACAAAGCTACAGTGGCCTTCAAGGACAAGAAAAATTTCAAAATTTTTAAACAATGCACCTGATAAAATTCCAACCATAAAGGGCTTCCAACATGGCGGCCCAATGCCTTGGTCCAAGGAATGGAGGAATAGGACATATATAAACCCCCTTTTTTTAAGGGAAAAAATAATAATTAAAAAAAAAATTTAAAGCTTTTAGCACAAAATTTAAAAACGTACTTAGGGATATTATAATTGTTTTCTACAAAGTCTGCTAGGAAATAAAACCCAAAATTCACACAGGGGCAGGTTTAAGAAAAATCACATAACGAGACAAAGTTACTTCACAATTTTGGATCAATCCACCGCTGAAAAAGCCCCCCAAAAAAAACTAACACTATATATTTGTGAGCTTTTTTAAAGAACCAATGGGAAATTTTATTATTGAGGAGGCTAGATTGACGACTACATAAAACAATCAGTTTTCCACTAACAGACAAAAGTGGGGGGGTTTCCGGAAATTGTTTTTTTTTAAATTTTTTTCTTTTTTTAATTTTTTATTTATCTTCTTTAATTATCATTAATTTCTTTCTATTTTCATTAGGACGCTGTAAATGTGAACCATTAACAGCAAGATGATAACCTATTTTTGCTCCTATATAAAGTATATATAAAAAAAAATATTTTATAAAAAAACTAGTTCCACATATTGGGTCTGCTTTAGAGCTGGTTATTAAAATGTCTTTATCCATCTTGATACAATGTGTTGGACTGTGGAAAACACAACAGGGCCAAGACTGTAAACGAGTGTGTGTGTGTGTGTGTGTGTGTGTGTGTGTGTGTGTGTGTGTGTGTGTGTGTGTGTGTGTGTGTTGTGTGTGTGTGTGTGTGTGTGTGTGTGTGTGTGTGTGTGTGTGTGTGTGTGTGTGTGTGTGTGTGTGCGTGTGTGTGTGTGTGTGTGTGTGTGTGTGTGTGTGTGTGTGTGTGTGTGTGTGTGTGTGTGTGTGTGTGTGTGTGTGTGTGTGTGTGTGTGTGTGTGCGTGCGTGCGTGTGTAAATCACAACGGGGCCAACATTGTAAAAAAGAAAATCTTTATTGTTTCATACCTGGCAGATCCTGATATGTGGAATTTTATAAGTGTTGTCGATAAACCACAACCCCAAAACCCTCCCTAGGAACCCCTCAAAACTACACACACACACCACACCACACACACACAACACACACACATCACACACACACACTCTCACTCCACACTCTTCACACTACAACTACACACACATCTACACACACTCACACACACTCACACACACATCACACCCCCCCCCCCACACACCACACACACTCACACAAAACACACACACACCACACACCTGACAATCACAAACTCACACTCACACACACACACACACACAAAACACACTCATACACACACACCACACACACACACACACACACACACACACACACACACACACACACACACACACACACACACACACACACACGAATAAATCTGTTTAGCTCAGAAAGCACACTTAATGGAGATACAAGGTTTTTCCCCGGGCAAAGCAATAGAGCCGACATTCAGGTGCCGCGAGGGAGTCGGTGCTATGCCAGCTGGGCAGCCGCTGGCCCTCACTGTGTGTGTGTGGTGTGTGTGTGTGTGTGTGTGTGTGTGTGTGTGTGTGTGTGTGTGTGTGTGTGTGTGTGTGTGTGTGTGTGTGTGTGTGTGTGGTGTGTGTGTGTGTGTGTGTGTGTGTGTGTGTGTGTGTTGTGTGTGTGTGTGTGTGTGTGTGTGTGTGTGTGTGTGTGTGTGTGTGTGTGTGTGTGTGTGTGTGTGTAATGGGCTGGACAGAGCCAACATGCCTAAACAGAAGCAGCTACAGATACCAAAACACACATCAGTGCATCAACAAACACACACACACACACAAACACACACACACAACACACACACACCACACGGTTAAAACTGTAAAAGAAAAAAATTACCACATTTGAAAAGCACATGAAAGATAAAAACACACACACACAGTAAACAGCTCTAAAACAATTCAAGCTGAGAAAAAAAGGCAGCTATCTTATAGGCTACGTTAAAGGTGCTACGAGGAACTTTTAAATATTTCTGAAACAGTCTCATTTTTCCTCTGATGATCATAAATTACATGTAACAGCAAACGAGACCATCAGTGCAAAGAATGCGATTTTTTTTATATAGTTTTTCTTAATGCCTTTGTCATGGGTATACGCTCACCCAGGAACAACAGCTGGCGTAGTAAAAAACACTACCACTTTTGTCCAAAGGGGGGCGCTAGAATTAACACACACTGAAAGTTACTCGGAGAACCTTTTAACCAACTTACTTCTTTCTTTCTCAACAGATAATGAAAACGCAAAAACTGACAGGAAGACGGGCCAATCGGAAAGCAGCGAAATCCAGGAAATGGATAGTAAGCGTCATCAGCAGCTTATCCAATCAGAGACGACCTCGTCAGCAGACCAGGAAATGAAACGTCAGGAAGAGGGAGACAGCTCCAGTAACCATGACAGCCAAGACAGTGACGACAGTCTGGAAGCTTCTGATGCAGAGGGGGAGGAGCAAGAGGAGGCACGCACACAGGGAGAAAGGTAGGAGGGGTTATTTTAATTTTGTTCAAATTTATTTTTTCTATTTTATTTTATTCTTGTTGGATTTTTATTTCTATTTATTTTTTATTGTATTTTTGTTTCTATTTTATTTTATTTTATTTTATTTTATTTTATTTTATTTTATTTTATTTTATTTTATTTTATTTTATTTTATTTTATTTTATTTTAATTTATTTTATTTTATTTTATTTTATTTTGTTTTGTTTTATTTTATTTATTTTATTTTATTTATTTTATTTTATTTTATTTTATTTTTATTAACTCTTTGACTTTTTTTTTTCTTTTTTTTCACTTTTTTTGCAAGGTTTATGTAAGATTGTATTTATTCTTTTACACTTAGTTTATTTTTTGTTGCAAGTTACATTTTATTTGTTAACATTTATTTTTCAAAATTTAATTATTTTTAAATTTCTAGATTCAATTTAATTTTTTTGCCATTTTAGTAAAAAAATATTTATTAATTTCTTTTGCAAGGTTAAATTTAAATTTTTATTTTTGAGGCAACTTTTATATTTTATTTCGGCAAGGTTAAATTATTTATAAATTAAGTTTTTATTCTAGTGTGTGCTGGGACTAGCAATTGTTTTTCATTTTTTGAACAAAATTGTATTTATTTTTTTACAATTTGTTTTTATTTTTGGCGAGGTTTAAATTTTTTTATTCTTTAAAGTTTTTTTACATTTCAATTTCATTTTGAACTTAGTTTTTATATTTTTATTTCTGCAATGTTAACTTTAATTATTCTTGAATTTTTTATTACTTTTTTACTGATTTTTTAAAATCTTTTTCCGTCCCTACGTCCCTCCCTCTCTCACCTCCCCTCCCGCCCTTCCTCCCTCCCTCCCTCCATCCCTCCCTCCCTCCTCCCTCCTCCACCCCTCCTCCCTCTCTCCTCCACCCCTCTCTCTCCCTCCTCCCTCTCTCCCTTCCTCCTCCCTCTCCTCTCTCCCTCCTCCCTCTCTCCCCTCTCCCTCCTTCCCTCTCTCCCTCCTCTCTCCCTCCCTCTCTCCCTCCCTCCCCCCCTCCCCCACCCATCCTCCTCCTCTCTCCTCCTCCACCCATCCCTCCATCCATCCTCCCTCCAGGTTAGCAGCCTTGGTGGGCTGGCCGCACTAGGAGCCATTGGATCTCTGAACAACCTCGGTGGTCTTCACATCAAAGTGGAGCGATACGGAGAGGGGAAGAAACACAACTGAACAACTCACAAACATCTTCATCAGAGGAAGAGGAAGATGACGAAGATGATGATGATGATGAAAACAAAATGGCGGCTCTATGGAGGAGTGCGACAGTAACGCAAACCTCGGAAACAAACTCCAGAAAAGACGAAAAAGGAGAAAAGTCCAGAAATGGGACGGGTCGCGTAGCAGACGGCTGCGTCTGTCCTCGCCGAGCCACAGCCCCGGCCCAATGGCAGACAACACACCACTGGTACACCCTTATATTTTTTACTTTTTTAATTTTTCTATTTTAAATGAAGAATTAAAATTATATATTTAAAAAAAAAAAATTATTTAAATTATATTATTTTTAATTGTTTTTGAATTTTTTGAATTTTTTGAATTTTTCTATTTTAAATGAAGAATTAAAATAATATTTTTTTTTACTTTTTTTTTTTTTTTATTAAATTATTTTGATTTTTTTTTTTTTTTTTAATTATTTGCAAGACTAATTATTATTATTTTTTTTAGATTGACATTTATTATTTTCTAATTTTGTTTTCATTTGTTTACAGTTTTTATTTCTATTGGTGCAAAGTTGAATTTTTCTACAGTTTTAACTTGGGTGTGTGTGTGTGTGTCTGTTGGGGGGGGGTGTTATTTGTTGCATGTTATACAGTAGCAAACATTACGTATGTTTGCTACTGTATGTCTGAATTTCGATCAATAAATCTATCTATCTACCTACCCATCCATCCATCCATCCATCTCTCTCTCTCTCCCTCCCTCCCTCCCTATCTATCTATCTATCTATCTATCTATCTATCTATATCTATCTATCTATCTATCTATCTATCTATCTATCTATCTATCTATCTATCTATCTATCTATCTATCTATCTATCTATCTATCTATCTATCTATCTATCTATCTATCTATCCATCCATCCATCCATCCATCCATCCATCCCTCCCTCCATCTCTCTCTCTCTCTCTCTCTCTCTTCCTCCCAGGTCCCCCCTACCAGCTCAGCTCACCTCTTATCCTCTTCCGGCGGCTCTCCAAACAGCGCCACGAACTCAACGACAAACCCCAACAACAACAACACAACATCTTCTTCTTCTTCTTCTTCTTCCGTTCTGAAAATCAAGACGGAAATGTCCGAACCGATAAACTTCGACAACGATAGCAGCATCTGGAACTACCCTCCAAACAGGGAGATATCCAGGAACGAATCCCCGTATAGTATGACTGCCAAGCCCCAACAACAACAACCGCCACCACCTGCTAATTCTGCTAATGCTCCAGGGGTAGGGGGTCACGAGAGCTACCCATCACCCCAGGGAGGCTCACTCCAAGTGGGCATCCCCGAGTCCGTGCTTACCCCTCCCGGAAACGACGGAGCCAATGTAAGAAAGCCACAATACAATGGAAGTTCTGGCCAGTCTTCCGCTTCGAGTGTAGCGTCTAGTTTAGCGCCCGCGTCATCCGAAGACCCCCTGTCCCCTCCTCTGTCCAACTCTCCACGGGACAAGCAACAAAACACTCCCACCACTACAACCTCATCCGCTTCCTCAATATCAAATACTGCTAATTCTAATTCTTCTTCTTCTTCTTCTGGGCTGTTGTATTCGGGCGATCTCGAGGCGCTACAGCTACAGCGTCTCCAAGCCGGTAACGTGGTCCTCCCGCTGGTCCACCGCGTCACGGGGACTTTGGCTTCAACCAACACCACCTCCCCACGCGTCTACACCACTGGCACCATCAGGTAATTTATAAATAATTTACTTTTTAATTTTTTATTTTTTGTGCATTTTTGTGCTTTATTGGGTAGCTTAGAGAGACAGAGGGGCAGAGAGGGGAATAACATGCAGAGAAGGAGGCAAAAAGCAAAAAAAAAATCAAAAGATTATGAACTATTCCTTTAATATGTTTCTATTTAACTATTTGTTGAATAAATCTTTAACCATCAGGTATGCACCAGCAGACTCTCTCTGTCTCCCCATTTCAACTCTATGTCTCTCTATACTGTCTAATAAAAAGCTTGAAAATGCCTCAGAAAAATATTCTTGAAAAAGTAAAATGAATTGTTCCTTTGGGTATAAAGGGATTTTGACAACAAGCGTTCTCCAGAATCACTGACTCCACCTTTAAATATGATTCCTAATTAATGTGTTTTAAAACTATGTATTGACTGTTTTATGTTGAACGTATTGCTTGGAAAAAAAAGGCTACAAATGAATTGTTGAAAAGAGCTTGAAAATGCCCAAAAAATAATCTAAAAAAAAAAAAAAAAGTTGTTTCTATTCAAATCTCCATCTTTTAAACCCACCAGGTGATTAATGTGTTTTAAAACTATTTATTGACTGTTTTATGTTGAACGTATTGCTTGGAAAAAAAAACTACAAATGTCTGACTTCAAATCTCCATCTTTAAACCCTACCAGGTACGCGCCGGCGGACGTTACCTTGGCGATGGCACAAGGGAACCTTCTCCCGAACGCAGCCATGAACTTTGTGGACGGCTCGGGTTTCGGCCTGGACCCCAAAACCCCGATGGAGATGCTCTACCACCACGTCCATCGGCTCAATATGTCCGCCGCCGCCGCCGCCAGTCCGTTCGTCGGGTCCTCGAACGCAAACGGCGCAAACGGCGGCCAAATGACGTCCGCCGCGAATGTTTTCACCACCGCCGAGGGACTGTTTTCTTCGCTACCGTTCCCCGTGTATAGCAACGGTATCCACGCCACTCAACAACAACAACAGACGACGGCGCTGGAGAGGAAAGAGGATTAAACGGGGAAATGTTTTGAAGACCGATTTTACTGTGTTTTTTTTCTTTGGAATCAACAACAACAACTGTGTGAAAAAGTTTAAACAACAAAAAAAGAAGAAAAAGAAAAAGAAAAAAGACTCCTCGATCGACTCACTAGTAAAACAAACACAAAACAAAACGAAATTAATAAGATTTATTTACTTGCTACTTGCTTTCATCGACACGGCACTGTGTGGTGTGTGTGTGTGTGTGTGTGTGTGTGTGTGTGTGTGTGTGTGTGTGTGTGTGTGTGTGCGTGTGTGTGTGTGTGTGTGTGTGGTTTCCGAGAGGGGAGAACGGACAAAGGAAAAAGGATGACAAACAGATGTACTCTAAGCACTTTCTGAATTCTGAGCAACTGAGCTTGTGTAATAGACATGAACGACTGAATGACCCTCAAACATTTCCCCCTACTACCACCCCTCCTTTTTATTCTATCCTTTATTTCTCTTCTCCTCCTTCTCCTCCTTCTCTCTGTCTCTCTCTTTTCCTGCGATCAGAATCAAGATTTTTTTCCTCTCGAAGAAATGAACATAAAGAAAAAAAACGGACTATTCTTTCATGAAAAGAGTTCCTTTTTTTTTGCCTATACGGAAAATTCATATTGCCTAAGGACTCTCGCTGGAGACAAACGGGGATGATTTTGATTTGTTTTATTGTTTCTGCGTCTTTATGAAGATGCTGATTGTGTGTATTTAAACGGAGGACCGTACAGGGATTTGTAACGGACAAAAAAATGCTATGTGGCGCTCCTCCGCGTGTGTCCTCTGTCTTGATTTGATCAAGGCTCGAAAAAGAAAGTTTTTTTTAAACTGAAAAGAGGGCGCTATCATGTATCACGCTCCCTACACAAGGTCTCAGAAAAAATAACAAATCTTTTAAAAATAAGGTTGTTGAGGACGTTTCTCCATGGAGGGAATAGTTTAGAGAATTAATGCTGTTTTGTTTTGTTTTTTTTAGTTCTTAATTTTTTTTTATAAAAGAATCTAGCTCAGATTTAACTTACAAAATCAAGCATTAAAAGGAGAAAAACTGAAAAAAAGCAATTTCAATTTACCGGGTAACGACCTGTGAGTTATCGAATGTTACTTCTTCCTCTTTTTAAATCCCAGGAGTTTTACCTGTACAGGACTCGCACCAAACATAACCTCCTCCTCTGCATACGCCTGAAGATAGCAGCCTGTTGTCATCAACCTAACATTGGTTTCTCTCCCACTTTCTGCCTGTTAGTAGAAAGGCAGCCCTGATTGGTTCATGTAGCCATCAATCTAGCCTCAGACCAGACCCTCCCCACTTTCTGTCTGTTAGTGGAAAGGCAGCCCCTGATTGGTTCATGTAGCCATCAATCTAGCCTCAGACCAGACCCTCCCCACTTTCCGTCTGTTAGTGGAAAGGCAGCCCCTGATTGGTTCATGTAGTCGTCAATCTAGCCTCCAGTCAGACCGGACCCTCCCCACTTTCTGTCTGTTAGTAGAAAGGCAGCCCCTGATTGGTAGCCTGGTCCTACCAGACCATTACACTTCATTTCATTTGTACAGAAGGTCTGGAATCGCTCCATTGACAAACGTTCACTCACTTGAAGGCGGGTGTCTGTTGAAGTTTAAAACTATTGGATCTGCCCAGTGCCACTCTGGATCTGCCAACCAATCACATAACGTTTGGTCGTGACGTTATGTCATGCGCCGGCTTCTGACTACAACTGAAACTGGCGCACGACCTCAACGTCATAGTTCTCAGCCACTCCCTCTGTTCGCTGACTGGACCGCCAAAAAGAAAAACCCGACTTGACTACTGAAGGGAAATAAAAATTGAGCGGAAGTAGGTAGACCCTCCCCACTTTCTGTCTGTTAGTGAACGGCAGCCCCTGATTGGTTCATGTAGTCATTTATGGCTGGACTCATGAGGCTAGATTGACGACTACATGAACCAATCAGGAGCTGCCTTTCACTTTAAGGGACACACGTTAGGTCAGAACCCAGGGCCCTGATTGGCTAGGGCATTTTTTAACCGGCTCCTCCCCACGGATATTGGAGAAAGTCCAGACTGATATTTGGGAGAGAAACCAATGCAAAGCTTGCGTGATACCTGGCTTGTCTTCAGGCTACCTCTGCATCTCTTCCCATTTCAAACTGTCTCTCTCTCCCTCCCTCTCTCTCCCTCTCTCCCTCTCTCCCTCTCTCTCTCTCTCTCTCTCTCTCCCTCTCTTTCCCTCTCTCTCTCTCTCTTTCTCTCTCTCTCTCTCCTCTAAATCTTTCTGTTTCCATTTCCTACGTATCCATGGTGCTACCGAGCCATCCAGTACCCCTGCCTCAGCGGGCTGAAGTGGGGGTTGCTGTAAACATGTAAACTAAACACCCACACAACGAGTTGACAAGACAAGATGGTGGGATCATTATTTTTCTTGTTTTTTTTTTCGAAAGGAGGAAGATTTTTATTTTTTTAACTTTTTTTTCCTGTTTTGTTTTTTCTCATCTGACCTTCAGGAAAGTCAGAAACACAACAAGAACCTTAGAAACCTCCAAAGACCATCTCCACACATACACGGATATTCAAATACAATTAAAAAAAAACGCATTTAGCTCCCGTAAACACAACAGTGTACTCAAAATATCTCTCGTACACACAGTGATGCAAATAACGGGAGTGTGGCTATGTTTCCACAGCCCTTTTTGACCCTCACCCCCCCCCCTCCCTCCAAAAAAAAAATATTAGAAACGCTGAATACATGACAGGCCAGTATGGCGGTAAATGTAGCTATTTACTACTATAGTGCAGGTCTGGCTGTGCGAAAAGTTGACGCCAGCGTTTCACAAAATCTCCAATTTCCCTGTCCCAACCAATTCAGAAATACACAGTTTTCCAAAATCTCCACTCTTAGCCGGAGTTATAAAAATGCTTCGTTTTGATATTTGTATAGTGGATAAAACGTGAATAAAATCACACAGCAAAAATAAAGTTACCAGAATACCCGTGTATGTGAGGAAACGGTCTAAATCAGTAACATCAACTCCAGTTTCAACTTATACAGCTCTGAGAAAAAAATGAAGAGACCACCCAAATGTTCAGTGTCTCTGTTTTACTATTTATAGGCATATGTTTGAGTAGAATGAACATTTTGGTTTTATAATATATACTACTGACAACCCATTTCTACCAATTCCCAAAACTTTTTGTCATTAGAGCATTTTCAATAAGTTAATGTAGAGATGAAGATTGAAGAAAAATCCAGACTTGTCTCTTCATTTTTTTCCAGAGCTGTTATGTCCCTCCTTCCGCGAGGGAAAGCTCTGCGCGGCAACATGGAGTTGATTGGTTGAATTTTCAAGTCGCTACGAGGAACTTTTAAATATTTCTGAAACAGTCTAATGTTTCCTCTGATGATCATAAATACATGTAACAGCAAACGAGACCATCAGTGCAAAGAATGCTATTTTCACATAGTTTTTCTTAATGCCTTTGTCATGGGTATACGCTCACCCAGGAACAACAGCTGGCGTAGTAAAAACACTACCGCTTTTGTCCAAAGGGGGCGCTAGAATGAACACAAACTGAAAGTTCCTCGGAGCACCTTTAAGGCTACATAGTCTTGTTCTTATTTTTGATGTATTTTCTAACTGAATCACTTTTAATTCTCAGTGAGACTGAGACTAACAGGTTAGTGACGCTAACTTGGAAAAATGAATGTTGAAAAAACCTCGACCGGCTCCTGTTTGATCACTGGTTTCGTTATATTTTTTGTACAACTAACTCTTTCTTCAACAATTTTTTTTTTAATTCTTCTTCTAAAACAGAATCACCTCCACAAGAATTTTTCTAAAAACAATCCACTCTCTTCCATCCCCATAGCCGGACCCTGTGAAAAAATAACAAAACACATATCAACAAGGTGATTGTAATAATGCACACACACACACACACACACACACTCAAACACACACATGCATTTTCAATCAATCAATGAATCAAACAATCAAATCCAATATATACAAAAAAAATTATATGATTTTTTTTTTGGAGGAAGAGAAAAAAAAATCATTCCTTTTAAAAAACAATGTTGTCTAATGTCGATGTTACTCTGTTGTGTGTATTTTTCTTCCCCGAGAAGCGGTTAGCGATACGTTGCCAAAAAAAAAAAAAAAAAAAAAAGTAATCTCACAACAACAAAACAATTTTGAGTGTTTTTTTAAAGTAAAAAAAAAAAAAGCACTGTGATTTTCGTCCCATTTGTATCTCTTCTTCTGTCTTCTACGTTTTTTGGTAACACAGAGAATAAATGAGGAAAAAAAAAAAACTATAAGAAGTAATAAATAATAATTCAAAAAACGTTTATTATAAAAAAAGGACAATCCATCTTTTTAAAAGTCAACAGCGCCATCCTGTCACTTAATAATGTGATTTGGAAAAAGCTTTTCTGAAAAAAAAAAAATCTAAAAAAAAAAAAAAAACTGTTACAAATGTGTTTAATGTGTTCGTTCACTGGCTGTCAATAAGTCTTTCATTGGGACTTCTCTCTCTCTCTCTGTGTGTGTGTTGACTATATGCAGTATATACTGAGCTACTGTAGCTGTTTTTGTCCTGTCTCTCTCTGTGCTCTCTAGTGTCAAAGGGGAGAAAGTGGTGACGGGGGGGGGGTTTAAACTTTAAAACTGGAGACGGGTGGAGTCTAACCCTGCGTTCCAAATCTCATACTCTTTCTTTTTTTTCTATTCTGCATACTAACATCTGACCATGAAGAAGAATCTAGTTAGGATGCAGTGAGGCAATACACTTGGGACATGCTTTTACTTATTTATTTCATCATAACATGGTCCTTGATCTTGCCTCTTGCTTTTATATCCGTCGCATCCCTGTTTGTTTTCATATGGGGCTCCGTCGATAGTGACGTCACTTCCGGTTGCGCACTGGATTATGGGTCAGAATTGCCCCCAAATAGCATGCTGTTTTCAATGCTAAAATGGTATTTCTAACCGTACTAAATCAGGCCACAAGAATCAGGACATCCTAAATCTTTTTTTCTACCACACTAAATATAGATAGTATCCCTGCTATGTTAGTATGGTAGAAAGAGATTTAGGATGTTCCGATACATGTGGTCAGATGCAATATGCCTTACTACTTCCGGTCATGATTTTTTAGTGTTGAAATCAGCAGCTTTTTGGGGCGTTCTGACCCACAATCCACTGCAGCAGCAGAAGTTACATCACATGGACTGAGCCTCCCAGTGAAAACAACCAGCGATGAGACGGATATATAAGCAGGAGGCAATTCAAGGGCAATGTAGGATGAAAAAATAATAAAAGTTATAAGTAGTCCCAATTGTAGCATATGCATGCTAACTTCAATACTCTTACGATCAGCTGTAGTATGTAGAATAGTAAAAAGAAAGAGTGTGAGATTTGGAAGGCAGGTGTTGTACCCCTGTGCCCCCCCCCCCTCCCTCTCTCTCTCCCTCTCTCTCCCCTTCTATCTGCAGTCGTAGTGAAACCAGTGAAAGGTTCGTGGAATTTCGTGTCGGGTGGCCTATGCTAAGTCCACCTCTCTTTTCGCTGCTTCCTTTTTGTCTTTGTAAAAAAAACGTTTTTTATTTTTTTTTAAAGTCTTTGTTAGTTTGTTTTTTTCTAATCCTTCTCTCCTCTCCTCTCTCTCTCTCTCTCTCTCTCTCCTCTCTCTTTCTCTGCTATTGCTTTTTGCTGTTGTGTAAAAGTCTTAATACAAAAAACCTCTTTATCTTGCTGTCCTTTTCTCTCAGAGATCGAAAAAGATTCTTTAACTAGCTCAAAGGTTTACGGAGCCATGTTTTTTCTTGCCTCAAGGAATTCTGGGAAATGCAGTTTTTTTTTTAGCTTGTATGAAATTAAACTATAAACATATTCACACTTTATAGGCTTTATAGAGTGAAATTATGATAAGGGGGAAAAGCATAAAGTAGCATTGCACACGCACGCACACACGCACACAGACACAGACACACACACACACACACACACACACTTCCCAGGGTCCCTTGGGGCGTCTTGTGTGCATTGGGTGTATTTCATTGGTTCTCACCGAAACTTTTTGACAAACGTCTCTCACGGGACGAAAAACTAAAAGTTAGAGGGGGGGGGGGGTGCGGGGGGGGGGGGGGGGGAGGGTTAGAAAAAACAATCCTAGTAGGCCGACTATTTCAGGACACTTAATAATAATATTCAATAATGGTTTTAAAGATTTCTAATGAAATTAAAAGAAGAAAAAATATTTCGCACTATAAATCTATTTTTATAGGTGTTTTGGAAGAAAAAAAACGAAATGCATGTTTAGTATAAAGTCTGTCCGATACTGTTTCACGTGATCGATCCCTCGGTTAGTTTTTTTGCGTCCGACGTTAATTTTTAGTTTTTTTAATTTAAAAATGGCGACGTTATGGAAAAATACATCAGGAAATAAAAAAAACAATCCGTAGCGTCTAGTGAATTTACTGTGAAGAATTAATGTCTAAATGTCAAAATAAAATGAGGAAAAAAAGGCGATGGAATTTGATGAAAAAAAAACGATTAATTTATTTGTTTTTTGCGTTCGATACGTGGAATGTGATTTAAGGGCCGCTCGATCGATCTCTCGATTGACTGGTTGAATGTTAAAAATTCGGGAAAATTTGGGAGAATTCTTTCCCCCAAACTCCGCTCTGGATATTTGTACTTTTATGCGGTTTTTGCGAGCGAGCAGAAAGGGGTGGGATGGGGGCACAAATGTATAGTAGAGAGAGCCCCATTTGCTAAAGAAAAGATGATTTTTTTTTTCTTGGGGGGAGGGAGGAAGGGAGGAGGGAGTGGGGGGGGGGGGGCAAAACTCAGACGAAACCAGGGAAATACACCCACATGTAACAAATACCAAAACAGCCGGTTCAAGCTGTTTCAATGTTCTTCTATCTGTGTGTTTTATGTCGAAAAATGAAAAACTTTTTGCTGGTGATTTTGGAAAAACGTTTGAAAAAAAAAAACGTTAATCACAGCTGCTGTCAAAAATACATAGTGTTAAAGAATTACAAATATTGAAAAATCATCGATATTTCATTTTAACCTGTGAAGAAAAAACTGTGTCTCTCTGTGTGTTTTTAACTATTTCTTGTACAATTATACAGATTCTTTTATGAGGAACTTGGTGCCAAGTAGCTGGAATACGGGAGAGTGAGGGATTTAATCTCTTATTATTAATGTTAACAGTGTTATAAAATTCTAAATACAAACAAATTAAAATATAAAAAAAAGAGAAAACTATGGTACATTTCTATTTTTTTTTTTTTTTATTATTTTTTTTTTTTCCTTGCAGAAGAAAAGGGGAAAAACACACGACTAACTGATGCTAACTTTGAGTGCCTGGCTTATTTTTTATTTTTTATTATTATTATTATTTTTATTTTTTTTTAAAGACATCTTTTTGAGTTTATTTGACCACGAATAATGCTGCAAATCTGAAAATGTACATACTTCATTTTTCTAGCAGTTGTTATTTTATAAGTTTACTAGGTTCCCATCCGTGTCACGCACACTTTTCGTATTTTCTGTAACCCAGGTTTTGACCATCTTACAGGTGCCATATTCATAATAAAAATTTCTCTTGAATTTGTTACGAGATTGAATCATTTCATTTTTTTTTTTTAACCTTTATGTATACAGGTAAATCCCATTGAGACCAAAGACTCTTTTGCAAGGGAGACCTGTTTTCCTTTCCCACGTTACCATTCACACACACATTCATACACCGATAGCAGCAGGCTAACTATCGACATTCACACGAGGCAAGGTGGATGAAGTGTCTTGCCCAAGGACACAACAACTATGACACAGGTGGCAGGGCGGGGATCGAACCTCCAACCCTTTGATCATCGGCCGACCCGCTCTACCAACTGAGCCACAGTCTTCCGTTTGAGCCATCCAGCCATCCTCAGCCCCTAGCCAAAATATTTAAAAAAACGCTGTCGAAATCTCAGAAATCTGTTAAATGATGGAGAATTAGGCCCAAATTAGGCATACAAATATCTACATAGGAGCAGAGGCCGCCATGTTGCACCGCCATGTTTCTACAGTAGCACAGAACGGACAAACTTAACGGCCTAACACGTTTTTTTATATATAGTATAGTGGGCGTCCTGGGGAAATGCACCTGTTGGAAGACCAAGAAGAAGAAGAAGTACTATAGAATGAATAACTAAATAGGGGAGACCAGGGTAAGTAGGCACACTTTTTTACTCTAGTGAGAATTGCTCATCACCTAAACACCTTTCAATAGTCATGCCCCCATTAAATTGAAGCTCAAGGTGTTGGCTTGAAATGTGAACCCCTCAATTTTTCTAACTTATTGTAATAAAGAAGAAATTAATCATCAAAGACACTCTAACACATTGTGACAACCAACCCCATCAAGGGGTTGGTTGTCATACACTATGGGGTTGTTTGTCACAATGTTATCTTTATGGGAATAATCTTAAAAAGAAGGCAAGAAAGCAGAACTACATTTGAAAGTTTAATTTCATTGTCAGGTTGAAAAATAGGCCTACATAACTTTATGCATCTTAACACAAAATGAGCAAGGAATTAACAAAAAGGAAATCCATATTAAGACCAACCTACTGTATGTAACAACATAAAGAACAAAACAAATAGGTCTAACAATAATAGCCTACTCAACTAGGATACACACATTCACTATCTGAGTTACAGTGATGGCAAATGTAGGGTCTGCTCACTCTAACTAAGCAGAGATTGTGTGCCCACTGGTTGCACATACAACACTTCTCCCTTACCTCCCCTAAAAGGGTCCTGGAGAACGTTTCCATACAAACCAAACACAAACTATCCTCTTCATCTGATGAAGATTCCTCCTCCTGTCTCTTTCTCTTCTGTTTCTTCTTCCCCAGCTGGGGTGGAGTGCACTGGGGTGCAGTAGCCTTGGCAACTGGTCTAGTTTGGGATGCACTGGGTCGTTTTGATTGTGTTGCCCTTTTTTTCTTTTGCATGCTAGCTGCCTTTCCTGCTCAATTCTCTCCTTCTCTGGGGTGTCAGTGAGGCTACAGCTTGACATTTTATTTTGTTAATGGGTTCCTTTCCTGGCTGCACCCTTTGGATAACATGTGACAACCAACCCCCAAAAAATGTGACGACCAACCCCAACTGGAATTTATTGCTAGCATCAAGGCCAACAACCATCTGACAACTAATTAGCATCTAAACCAGGGGTTCTCAAACTAGTCTCAGGTCGAAGGAATGAAGTTTTTCTATGGAGACAGTCCATAAAAACTCATGTAAAAACATTACAAATGCAGGTCACCCCTCAATTGATCTCTCGAGTATAAAAAAACAAGGTTAAAAAGAAAAAAATATATAAAAAATAAACTGTCAATATTCCACTTTTTCTAGGGTTAAAAAATTCTTTTTTTATTTGTCATTGAGATATGTGCAAACTGTATAAAGACATGAACCAAAAAAGGCCTTAAGAACGAAGCAGCTCACACACACACACACACACCACACACACACACACACACACACACACACACACACACACACACACACCACACACACACACACACACACACTCACACACACACACACCACACACACTCACACACACACACACACAACACACACACACCACACACACACACACACCACACATCCCTCCATCTCTCTTTTATTACCTTCCCCTCTCCTCGCAGTAATAAGAGCAGAGAGGTCAGCCAGTCAGACGACCCTGTGAGGCCAACCAGCCAACTTTAAATATTTCACACTATTTTAAATGAGCGCACATGAATCATAGATCACAGGCTCTGTGTGTGTGTGTGTGTGTGTGTGTGTGTGTGTGTGTGTGTGTGTGTGTGTGTGTGTGTGTGTGTGTGTGTGTGTGTGTGTGTGTGTGTGTGTGTGTGTGTGTGTGTGTGTGTGTGTGTGTGTGTGTGTGTGTGTGTGTAAAGCTCCTTCTCATAACCTCTGGCTGTCCGTCTCAGAGAGGGAAAGGTCTGATGTGGAATTTAGATCCGACGGCGCGCGTGGTTTGGGATGATGAAACAAAACGTTAAAGATGAAAAATATGCTGTGTGTGTGTGTGTGTGTGTGTGTGTGTGTTGTGTGTGTGTGTGTGTGTGTGTGTGTGTGTGTGTGTGTGTGTGTGTGTGTGTGTGTGTGTGTGTGTGTGTGTGTGTGTGTGTGTGTGTGTTCACCATTTGGTTTGGTTTGATTTGTAATGGGCTGTGTTGTAAAAGCCATACTAACGTCCTCCCTCCTACATACTCAACATGTATATACTACATACTAAAAGCCCTACTAACGTCCTCCCTCCTACATACTCAACATGTATATACTACATACTAAAAGCCCTACTAACGTCCTCCTCTACATACTCACATGTAATACTACATACTCAAAGTTACTAATCTCCCTCACATATCAAACTACTATATCTCCTCTACTATACTGTTTCTTACTTAACCTGAATCGATTGTGTATGTGAGGTTCGTCGGACCGTTTACACTGAAGTATACAGAAGCAATAAAGAATAAAAATAAAAAAAATCTGTGTCGTTTGAATAGACACAATGCATTGTGGGGCGGTTGAGTAGGAAAAGTATCCTAACGATCCATACACAAAATCTTCCCAGAAGTAAGTACTCATCCGGGCATTTCTCGCCAAAACAAACTCGCATACACAACTACGACAGACTCAAATTGACATCAATATGAGTATGAGTAGGAGGTTAGTAGGGCTTTTAGTATGAGTAGGATGTTAGTAGGGCCTTAATATGAGTAGGACGTTAGCAGGGCTTTGAGTATGAGTAGGACGTTAGTAGGGCTTTAGTATGAGTAGGACGTCAGTAGGGCTTTTAGTATGAGTAGGATGTTAGTAGGGCTTTTCGAACACAGCCATTGTTTCATAAACTGAGACGAAATGCACCAAATAATAAGATAAGATAGCAGCTGTTATTATCATTGTACAGCCACCTATACAACAACGTATAAATATTTATGTAATCATAAATAAATGTAAAAAGCAGTTATAGGCATATTGCACTTCGTAGAAAAGTGAGGTATTTGTGTGTCAGTTTAATGTTTTATGTGATTGTTAAGTGTCCTGATTGCCCAAGGAAAAAGAAATGTAAGTAAAAAGGCTTCTGTGTGAGGAGGAGCCGGGAATAGGCCTACAGTTGACCACACTTTTCACCATCACCACTGCATTTGTTTTAACTGAATTCATTTTTTAAGCTTTTTTATTGTAATTCTTCATTTCTTTTGATCTTTTTATCTTGCTAGGATTTTGTGTTTCTCTGTTTTATTCTATGTCACTCTATTGTTGTTGTTGTTGTTGTTGTTGTTGTTTTTGTGTTTGTTGTGCGCTCGTTGGCGTTGTAAATGAGGGGAACCTCAATGCCTTTCGAGTTTGTATAAATAAAGGTTTTCATTCATTCATTCATTCACGAACCCCTCAGTAAGAGCAGATGTACGGTCAATTGGCGCCATCAAGTGGTGGACACACGACACTGCACCCTCTGACAATGTGATTTCTGTCTCCTCGTCTTTTTCTTTGGCTGATTTCTTGAATGAATGAATGAAAACCTTTATTTATACAAACTCGAAAGGCATTGAGGTTCCCCTCATTTACAACGCCGACGAGCGCACAACAAACACAACAACAACAATAACAACAGAGTGACAGAATAAAACAGAGAAACACAAAATCCTAGCAAGAGAAAAAGATCAAAAGAAATAAAGAATTACAATAAAAGAGCTTAAAAAATGAATTCAGTTAAAACAGTAACAGTCTTACTTCCAAACAAACTAATCTCAATTTAAAAATCCGGTTTATTTTGCATGAAGGGGTGGAAGTAGGGGTCACATGACGTCACGGCTCATTTGCATAACATAGATATGTGTGTAGGGTTGAGCCTTTCTCTGCGTATTTTCTACAGTAGCCTATTTTTCCACCAGGAAAGAGTAAGAAACTCAGATTTTATTACCGTTCAAAAGTTAATAAAGCATCAACAAACAACGCAGAGAACTGTCTCGGGTCACACAACTGGGGCCTATTGCATAAAACTAGGATAAGGGATTAACCTAGGATTTTTCGGTTATCCTGGCTTGCGTTAGCCATGATTCGGTTGCATAAAAGCGGAGGGACATAAGTTACCCTGGAGATTCATCCTTTACGTTTAGCCTGGTCCCGACCAGGCTAAACGTAAAGGATAAACTTATTCTGTTGCCTGACTGGCTCAGTCAGCTGTCAGCTGAAGGTGTTTAACAGTTATTCCATGATCTTCTGTGTAATGCTTAAGTTTCAATAACCTGTTTTAAAGTAGGCTACCATATAAAAGACTGCATTGTCATTTAGTTAAATAGTTCTTCTTTTTTATTATTTAACCTGAACCATTTATAATTAACTTAATTATAATTACATTAAGATGAAATTATATAAATTATAATAATTTATATATTTATTTATACTGTGATAGTCTGTTCATATTGCGGGCTATATTTATACAATTGATTATCGATGGTAGATGACGTTGCAAATGTGGGTCAAATAAATTCACTTTGTACTTATAACTATATCGAGGTGCATCTAAAACAAAATTAAATATCTATGAAAGTTTCCTTTTTTCTGTAATTTAATTCAAAAAGTGAAACTTAAATATGTTCTAGATTCATTACACATTAAGTGAAATTAATCTAGAATAAACAATCATCCAGGGCGGCAGTGGCGAAGTGGGTAGGAAGATTGCCTCTGGAGTGCAGGGTCGGAGGTTCGATTCCCCGCCTACGCGCCACATGTCGAAGTGTCCCTGGGCAAAGAGACACTGAACCCCAAATTGCTCCCGATGGTTCAGGGAGCAACACTCATACTGCCGTGTGTGTATGAATGGGTGAATGTGGTAAAATATGTAAAGCGCTTTGGGGCTGAGAAATTCGGCTAGAAAAGCGCTATATAAGTCAGGTCCATTTACCATTTACCATCCAAAAAGAAGGCCTGACATATTTCACTTTGTGTAATGAAAGTTTCACTTTTTGAATGGACTTTCCATGATATTCTATTTTTTAAATGCACCTGCAGACTGCTCACTGTCAACTATTTTATCATAAAACAATGCAGGGACATCAAGATTAGTTGGCAGAGATGACATCGCCTGTATAAAATGAACTGCCCCTGACTTACGGTTTAAACTAGCAAGGCATTGTGGGAAAATGGGCCGTCTTTTACATTTTTACATCAGTAAATCTGTGTTCGATCTCTGGGTCTACTTCTGAAAGCTGTGGGCTGGCACTTAACAGAATGACTTACACCTGGCTTGACAAAGCGGCTCCTTTACATCCTGGATTGGCGTTTATGCAACTGACTAATCCAAAGTGCCCAGGCTAGACTTTGTCAAGGCTGGCTTTATCAATCATCCTGGATGTCTTTATTCCACTTTTATGCAATAGGCCCCTGGTTTCATGGAGTAGGCCTATAGGCTACATTGGGATTATTAAAGAGTGTGTTTTTTTTTTAGAATGAGTATTCGAATACTTGCAAGTTTACAATTCTCCCTTGCTGACGCGGTAATATGGGACAATGTACAGAAGCTACGGTGGCCTTCAAGGACAAGAAGCTTCAGTTACTAAAGATGGCATCATCCACCACTGCCTCAAGTCTTTCCACAAAATCAAGTGATGAGGTGAAGATGTATTTAGTTCATTCTAAAGTGCTATTTTTTAAATATTTTTTAGGCTCCCACTATATATAACTTCCGACTATAGCTACAACTGGTCTAATAATCGGACATCCCAAAACATTTTTAAACTCACCGTAGCTTGCAGGTGTTTGTTGGTTAGTAAGGCTAGTAAATCCACTATTTTTCCGATGAAAAAAGCAGCCAACTCCAACTGTAGGGGCCAAAATGCACATTTGGTCTGTTTGCTTATTGTTTATTTTGAAAGGTTACTCACACTGTTTTGGTTCATGTCACTTCCATTTGATTGACACATGGGTGGGGTGTAATCTATATACCTGGGCACTCGTAGCGGGCGGGGGTAAGGGATAAAGGGGGTTAGTGGCGCACCTGATTACATTTTCTGTTTACCGTCAAACCATAGTCAAACCATCGTCAGTAACAACACTTTATCTTTTATATATTTGTTTTCAATACCCTATAGATGTTTTCATTCATCAGTTGTCATTCTGCCTTCAGTTATTAAATTATCAAACTATATTCATCACCGGACATGGATTAATTTATTGACCCGCGTAACTGCCTGGAGGGAGCCCACCGAAGCCTCTTAGCGGCCAGGCAGGAGGGACCAGGAAGAGGTGGAAGTACATGGAGGCCTTGTCCTTTTTAAATGGCCCCACATCATTCAAGAGGTAGGCCGATGTAATATATATTCCCATAACACAGCTGACAGCTGGGAATTATATAGGGCTAGATAAGTGTTACAATAGTTTAAAATAACATTTCCCAATCAAAGATAAACTGCTCTTGTTTTTGTCTAAAATCAATAAATGAACTATTTTTAAATTGACAATTTGTTACAATTTTGTAATGAAAAAAAACTTCTATGCTGCAAGGCAAAGTAGCCTACTAGTTACTAGCTTTTGAACAGCACGCAGAGCAATGTGGATGGAGAGGAAGAGCAGGGGGAGGAGGAGGAGGCAGGGCAGGCAGAGTCCGAACAGAGTGAGGGGGAGTGTAGCGCGTGTGTTGAGTTATTTTGAGGGGACAGTAAATTTACACTGTTATACAAGCTGTACACTGAATACTTTACATTGTGTCAAAGTGTCATTTCTTCAGTGTTGTCCCATGAAAAGATATAATGAAATATTTGAAGAAATATGAGGGCTGTGTCTGTGAGAATGGCCTACTGTATGTAATGGCACTTCAGAGACAGAGACATAGAAAATGGTAATTCATCAAATTATATATATTTCCATATCTTTATTATTTCCCATGTTTATGTTCTGAAATCTGCCATCCTGCATAATGAGTAGTTTTACATGTTATAATTTAAATGCATTGTGATGCTACAAATGATTTACTTTTCCTTCAGTGGCAGTATGTATGTCCGTCCTGGGAGAGGGATCCCTTACTCTGTCGACTCTCCCTGAGATGTCTTAAATTTATTTTTTTTATTCCCGGTAAAGGGTTTTTACTGGGAGTTTTTTCTCAGCCGAGCTAAGGGTTTAAGGGCAGGGTGTCATATTGTATCATATATCATATTGTATGAAATGTAAAGCCCACTGAGACAAATTAATTTGTGATTTTGGGCTATACAAAAAAAAACTGATTTGATTTGATTTGATTTGATTTGATTTGATTTGATTTGATTTGATTAGAAAAGCTGGTCATTTACTTTTAACAGAGAACTTCTACTCTGTGGTCTTGTTACTGTTTTCTAGTCAAATCTCTGAGAGCTTCTCTCACCGCTGTACCCAAAACAAAAGTTAGATGTCCACCGCAGAACAGCAATCTCCCAAACATGAGCCTTTATCTGTGTATTTTCTACACCATATTGAACTATTTAAGTACAATAGGAAGCATGTTTACATACTAAGAGAAACTTGTGTATAATCCCCAATGAAAAATTAAACCGTTAAACAGCATTTTAATAACTCAAGACGTGGACACACTGGACATAAAGTTTTATTGGCATTTGCAGCTCGAATAAATCTTAAATTTTATATTATTCATCCATGACAATAAAAACTGTCCCCAGGAAAAGTGAAACCTCAATTATATCCAGAGACAAGGATGATTGTAGATGTACAAGAAAACTCACAGTGAATACATGTTTAAGATTTAAAAAACTCCGTATTGTTCATTTAACTGTAAAGTGTTGAATTCTTAACTGTATGGTACAGTAACATAGACATGTAGTGTTATATTTTTTTCCCTGTAAGACCCGCTGATTTTGATGTATCAACTTTTTAACGTAACAGATGATAAGATTAACAATAATTTCAGAAACCAAACCAAGGATCTGATCTACAGAAAGAGAATAAGACACATTTCCTCATTCAGACACACTTCATAAGCACCGATCCAAAATTATTAAACCAATTAGTACAAAATAAATTAAAACATAATTACTGAAGTAGTGTTATAGTATTTCCCCATTAGATTAACATGACATCAGTTCTTCCAGCAGGTGGCGCAAACACACAGTAGATATTTGACCCTTTCTATTACATAAACCAGAGACTGTATATTCACCTAAGCCTGATATTCAAATCACGTGTGAAGTATTTTCTACCCAAGAAATCAATTTCATATAAAGAACATAGTAAAATAATCATTATAGGTTTTTACATGTTCTATGCACAAGCCATGAAGTGGTAGTAGGATGAGTGGAACCAGGAACCTGGATGTTGCAGTCCGCCACAGCTTCTTAGGTAGGACATGGGCCTTTGACGTGAGAGAAACACAGGACGTTATTTAAACTGCGTACAGTAGGGACTAAGAGATAAGAAGCTATTTGTCATTTAGATGGTAACTGATGAACCTTTGCAGTTCAAGTATGTCTAAAATAAAGTGTGTGAAAAGTTCTGTATGGATCAAAGTTCTGCTAATTATTAAACTCAGACTGAAATAAGATTATTCATGAAGGTGAAGAATAGAAGCAAACGTCAAGATCAAATGTTTTTGTATATTATATGGGAGTTTTTTCTCAGCCGAGCTAAGGGTCTAAGGGCAGAGAGTGTCATATTGTATGGAATGTAAAGCCCACTGAGGCAAATGTCTATTTGTGATTTTGCGCTATACAAATAAAACTGATTTTATTTTATTTGATTCACTGTCACAGAAGAAACTCAACAAGATCCTATCGGTGAGTACTGGCCACATGTTTCAATTACCATCAGCATGATGTTTCCTCAGTAGTTTATTTAACCCAAACCGTGTGTTTGTTTGTGTGCGTGCGTAAGTGTGTGTGTGTATGTGCAAAGTGTTTATGAATGTTACATTTTAATGTTAATAAAAGCTTACCTCAGAAGAAATCCTCATTAGAAATCCGGTCTGTTGAACCTTGAACTAGTAGTTCTACCAGAGAAAAGAGAGAAAGACCAACATGGTGGAAATTAGATTATAAGACATTCAGCAACTGCTGGATACAAAGGAACTTTAACTTTAACATGAAATGGGTTTCTCTCCTCATTTAAAGTAGTTTATTGTGAGGCTGATATTTACAGTCATTTTGATCTCCAAGAAAATAAATTCACTGACTTCAGTGTCAGTCAACAATAATCACTGTTATGAAGCTCCTCTATCAGTTTGGAAATAAACAGGATTCCAGATGTGATGACAGTGAGTGGAATAAGGAGGTTAAACATGGAATGTGTGACTGAACACAATATTCATTTATGAAGTAAAAAATTATGTTGATGGTAGTGAAAACTTACGATTTCCTACCGCCGCCGCTGCCGCCGCCCCCACATTCTCTGAAAAAGAAAGATCACACACACACACACACACACACACACACAGAAACTTGGACTTTAACATTCATTGTTGTACATTGTTATGGGATAAAATGAATAATATCTGAGATAATTTGCAGATATTTTGAATTTACAGAGAAATATGTTGATGTGACAGATTTAGGACCACATCCACTAAAGGATTGCACAGCTCTTGCAGCCGCTAAACTGGTGCATCCTGTCCACATAGCTCACGCAAAGGGCGCGCAGACTGCACTGAAATCTCCCTGCCGAGCAGACGGTGTGCCGGGCCCATTTGAATATATTTAAATGAGGGAATAATCTAAATTCAACGCAAAATTGCCCATTTCCTATGCAAATAACCCTCGTTGCAAATAACACATAATCCTCAAAGACCAGCGCTAATTGCCACTGCAGTTATAGTGGTGCATTTTACCGCGTCCGAGAGGCTTGTACTAAAGCAACGCTTTTTCTCTCTCTCCATCTCTGTCCCTCTCTCCTCTCTCTCTCTCTCTCCATCTCTGTCCCTCTCTCTCTCTCTCTCCATCTCTCTCTCTCTCTCTCTCTCTCTCTCTCCCTCTCTCTCTCTTCCTTCCAGTCTCTCGAGCTTTAAATTATTGAATTGATATTGTGTTATACTAGAAAAAAAAAAATCAGAAGAAACTGTGTGTGAATGCTGGAGGCTGAAAAAGCTGATGCTAAACTGGATAGCTGAAGGAGTATGAAGATATTAAAAAGTTTAAAAATATTTAATTAAAAATTATACTGAATAGCAAAATAGTGTTCAATATGAAGAAATGTCAATGTAACTGCTAAATAGTGCAAAAATATCAATGGAACCAGAAAAAAGTGCTGAAAATGTAAAAAAGTGAAAGATAATTGAAGACATTAAAGTGCTTAAATAGCATATTGGTAGTACAATTGGTAGTAGTAGTAGTTGAGAGACAGGCACGGACTGCCATTACTGTACATTGGGCCTAAACATGCTGAGACACTGTAGGTGAGAACTGCAGAACAACTAGTCGAACAAAACCCAAAGCTTAAACTCTGTAGGTCACATTGTTAAAAACTTTCAACTGTGAGCACATTTTAACTTGAATTTTAACTTGAACTATTTTTGGTATTTGGATAAAAGGAATATTAAAAGAGTTAATATGAATTCATCTTGATCTTACAGAGAAGGAAGTTGATTTAACAGATGTGTCATCCTGCAGTTTGATACAAATAAAACGATGACATACGTCATAATGACTTACCCTGGATGGTAGTAGTTATTCATCCTTATAGTCCTGTTCACTCCTCCCCCATACGCAGACCTACTGCTACTACTAAAGTCTCTTCTCTGCTGTCCTGGTCTGTCACTAACACACAGAGGTTTGACAGGAATCAGAAAAGATCAGTAAAGTTGATTCTGTTAACACTGAAGGATTTCTCTCCTCAAGTAGTTCATTATGAGGCTGATGTTTACAGTCATTGTGATCTCCAAGAAAATAAGTTAAATTCACTGACTCCAGTGTCTGTCAGTCAACAATAATCACTGTTATGAAGCTCCTCTATCAGTTTGGAAATAAACAGGATTCCAGATATGATGACAGTGAGTGGAATAAGGAGGTTAAACATGGAATGTGTGACTGAACAAAATGTTCATTTATGAAGTAAAAATGTTGATGGTAGTGAAAGCTTTCTCCGATTCCATTTATTACTTGTTACTGTCATTTCAAAGTAATTAGATTACATTACAATATTACTGTCTTTGAATTGTAAGGCATTACACTACTTTTATAATACTTTTGCATTACTTTTACCAAAACAACAGGAAATATGGATTTGGTGTTCTCAATAGATCTTCTTGTGTTCAATGCAGTTACACAGCAGGAGGTGATGTGGTATGGCATAATGATTGAGCTAGGCTTAAGGCTAACAAAAGTTCAATATAATGGTCGCAAAAATGCAGAGTTAATGTGCAGTCATCTTGATCTTACAGAGAAGAAAGATGATCAGTTTGATACAAATAGATGCCAACAGACATTATAAATGCTTACTATGTCCGGTCGTAGTCTAACGTAATCCGTTTTGCTGGGCTGTAACAAACACACAGAGGTTTGACAGGAATCAGGAAAGTTCTCTGCAGACGCCAGAACGCATTTTTCAAAATTGTGCAGTGGGAGAAGTTATGCTGAGACAGGGGGTGAAGTTACCCTTTAAGAAACATAATAATGACTTGTATCAAGTTTCCCATTGTTTTGCTTCGACGTATGAACGCCTCGAACGATAACAGACATTATGATGACTTACCCTCGACTTTTTGAGTCATTTAGCAATCGAAGACTGTGTTCTAACAAATCCTCAAACACAGACATGCTGAGTCTTATATAGTCTGGTCTCTGCTCGGGTCTCTGCTCGGGTCTGTGCTGTTCTGGCCTGTAACTAACACACAGAGGTTTGACAGGAATCAGAAAAGATCAGTAAAGTTGATTCTGTTAACACTGAAGGATTTCTCTTCTCAAGTAGTTTATTATGAGGCTGATTCACAGTCATTGTGATCTCCAAGAAAATAAGTTAAATTCACTGACTTTAGTGTCAGTCAACAATAATCACTGTTATGAAGCTCCTAAAATTAGCAGTGTAACTGCACATTTACATTGTTTTTTTAGATAGAAGCTGAAATAAATTACTATGTTGGTAATTAACAGCTGGTTTACATATTGACAATTTTTACAATATGTTGAATATCGGCATTTTAAGGAAGGTTATGTATTGGAAATTACTTTAGTGCTCTACCTGATAAGATTTGAAAAACAACCTTGACCGTCGAGGCCGAATTATGAAGTAGATTTGTACTTTTGGTAGGATTCAACGTCACAACGTCAGGGCTCTACATGTCACCCCTGCCTGCGAAGCCTGCTGCACATTTTTCCAAATACACTAGGCTATTACTTTCTTTAAAGGCCCATGGGCTACTACTGTTACACATGCTATTCTGGCCATCGGACTGTAGTCTAGGAGGACAGGGGAGATGTTCCGTCCAAGGGTGTTATTTCAGGGGTAAGACCCTTCACTTTACTGGCAGTGTGTCGGCTTATGGGTCTGAATGACAAGGCCACCGATGCTTGACAGGCTGGGTAATTTATTCTCGGTATGCACTCACTTTACAGTACATTAGCTTATGCTGCAGACACCAGAACGCATTTTCAAAATTGTGCAGTGGGAGAAGTTATGCTGAGACAGGGGGTGAAGTTACCCTTTAAGAAACATAATAATGACTTGCATCAAGTTTCCCATTGTTTTGCTTCGACGTATGAACGCCTCGAACGATAACAGACATTATGATGACTTACCCTCGACTTTTTGAGTCATTTAGCAATCGAAGACTGTGTTCTAACAAATCCTCAAACACAGACATGCTGAGTCTTATATAGTCTGGTCTCTGCTCGGGTCTCTGCTCGGGTCTGTGCTGTTTTGGCCTGTAACTAACACACAGAGGTCTGACAGGAATCAGAAAAGATCAGTAAAGTTGATTATGTTCACACTGAAGGATTTCTCTCCTCATTTAAAGTAGTTTATTATGAGGCTGATGTTTACAGTCATTGTGATCTCCAAGAAAAGGAATTTTGGGTGTATTCACACATGCCGTGTTTAGTTCAGTTGAAACGAACTCTGGTGCACTTCTGCCTTTGGTGCGCATCTTTCAGGCAGGTGTGAATACAGCAATCGGGGGCGGACCAAACAAGCGCAACAAGACCCAGCTGAAGAGGTAGTCTCGGTCCGTTTCCAAACGCACTCTGCTGCAGTTCGTTTGTGGTGTGAATTTGGCCGGACTCGATCCGACCCAATTGCAGGACGCACTGTGCCTTTTCTTTCTTTTATTTTTTAATAAATCCCCGTCCTTTTCACATTGTGGTAAATTGTTGTTGTCGCCATTGTTAGGACGATTAGTTGTGGTGTCTTATATTGTAAGAGTTAATTTACAGTCGCTTTGATCTTAGAGATTTAATTGATATTTTACATTTATTGTCCTTCAGTTTGTGAAATGAACAACACGTTCTAACATAGAAACTAAAATGAAAAAGAAACATAATAATGACTTACCTCAAGGTTGTCATTATAGCCATCTTGTTCTCACTTGTGGTTCTGCTCTGTAACAAACACACAGAGGTTTAACTCAAGATGGCGCTCACTAATGACTCAGTAAACAGGAGAAATCTAAATTATGCAAATGATGCATCTGATTTTGCATAATTATCACTATGCAAACTACTATGAATAATTTTAAACCAAGCTTTGTAGCATATCAACAGGTAGCCTACTTATACTGTATTTGAGTGGGTGTTATTGTCATGCTGGTTCAGGCCTTTAGGCCTCTGCATTACAGACGGAAATAGGCCTATTGTACTGTTTACCTCACGATTATTTTCTGACTCGTTGTCGTGTCAAGATAGTATGAAATAACTGAACATACAGATTATACAATGAGGTTGAATAAAGTATAAAAACATGTTGTAACAATACCGTCAAATGGTGATAAACAACTGCGTCAAACTTGAAGGACAAGATATCGAAACTAAACTTTCAAAGCCCAACTCCTCCTCCCTCCCCTTTTTTTATGACATTATATAGCCTATGAGAAACAATGCAAAACATATCACATACTCATAGGTACATTTAATTAAAGGAAAACAAGATACATACATATAATTTAAAGGGAAAAGTAGACAGACATAATTCTGTACGGTGCGTCAGAGGTGCAAAGAGCAGCAGCCTACCTGACTGACACCACTTGAGTAAGAGTGGAGAATCCTAACTAGATAAAATGACTCTGTTACAAGTTACTAGCAGCCTATCCTATTACAACACCACTTTAGTAAAAGTACAAAAGTATCAGATTTAAAAAAAAAAGTATTTAAGTGTCAAGAGTATTAAGCTTGTATTAAATTGTTTACATGAAGGCCTCTGCATTACAGACGGCAAAAGGCCTATTGAACTGTTTACCTCACGATTATTTTCTGACTGGTTTTTTGTTGTTGTTGTGTCAAGATTGTATGAAATAACTGAACATACAGATTATACAATGAGGTTTAATAAAGTATAAAAACATGTTGTTACAATACCTTCAAATGGTGATAAACAACTGCGTCAAACTTGAAGGACAAGATATCGAAACTAAACTTTCAAAGCCCAACTCCTCCCTCCCTCCCCTTTTTCTTAAAGCAACGTGACATTATATATGAGAAACAATGCAAAACATATCACATACTCGTAGGTACATTTAATTGATAGTGAAATAACAACTGCGTCAAACTTGAAGGACAATAAATTGAAACTACTTTAAAGCCCTTCTCTCCCTCCCTTCCCTTGTTCTTAAAGCAACATTGACATTAGATATGAGGAACAATGCAAAACATATCACAAAGTCGAAGGTACATTTAAGGAAAACAAGATAAATACATATAATTCAAAGAGAAGAATAGATAGACAGCCCTCATATTTCTGTATTGTGCGTCAGAGGTGCAAAGAGCAGACTACCTGACTGACACCACTTGAGTAAGAGCAGAGATTCATTACGAGAACAAATGACTCTGTTACAAGTTACTAGCAGCCTATCCTATTACAACACCACTTTAGCAAAAGTGCAAAAGTATCGAATTCTAAAAAGTATTTAAGTGTCAAGAGTATTAAGCTTGTATTAAATTATTACATGAAGGCCTCTGCATTACAGACATTGTACTGTCAACCTCACAATTATTTTCTGAACCGTTTTGTTGTTGTGTCAAGAGTGTATGAAATAACTGAACATACAGATTAAACAATGAGGTTGAACGAAGTATAAAAAACCTGTTTGTAACAATACCTTCAGATGGTGATAAACAACTGCGTCAAACTTGAAGGACAAGATATCGAAACTAAACTTACAAATCCCTTCTCCCCCTCCCTTCCTTTTTCTTAAAGCAATTGACATTATATATGAGAAACAATGCAAAACATATCACGTACTCGAAGGTACATTTAATTAAAGGAAAACAAGATACATACATATAATTTAAAGGGAAAAATAGACAGACATAATTCTGTACGGTGCATCAGAGGAGCAAAGAGCAGCCTACCTGACAGACACCACTTGAGTAAGAGTGGAGAATCCTAACTAGATAAAATGACTCTGTTACAAGTTACTAGCAGCCTAGCCTATTACAACACCACTTTAGCAAAAGTGCAAAAGTATCGAATTCTAAAAAGTATTTAAGTGTCAAGAGTATTAAGCTTGTATGAAATTATTTACATGGAGGCCTCTGCATTACAGACGGCAAAAGGCCTATTGTACTGTCAACATCACAATTATTTTCTCACCAATTTTTTTGTTGTTGTGTCAAGAGTGTATGAAATAACTGAACAAACAGATTATACAATGAGGTTGAATTAAGTATAAAACATGTTGTTAAAATACCTTCAGATGGTGATAAACAACTGCGTCAAACTTGAAGGACAAGATATCGAAACTACTTTAAAGCCCATCTCTCCCTCCCTCCCCTTTTTCTTAAAGCAACATTGACATTAGATATGAGGAACAATGCAAAACATATCACAAAGTCCAAAATACGTTCAATCCAAGGTACATTCAATTAAAGTAAAAAAATACAATAAATACATATAATTCAAAGAGGAAAATAGACAGACAGCCCTCATAATTCTGTATTGTGCGTCAGAGGTGCAAAGAGCAGCCTACCTGACTGACACCACTTGAGTAAGAGTAGAGATTCATTATGAGAAAAAATGACTCTGTTACAAGTTACTAGCAGCCTATCCTATTACAACACCACTTTAGTAAAAGTACAAGAGTATCTGATTTTAAAAAAGTATTTAAGTGTCAAGAGTATTAAGCTTGTGTAACATTGTTAACATGGAGGCCTCTGCATTACAGACATGCAAACCTCACGATTATTTTGACCGTTTTTGTTCTCATGTCAAGATCGTAGATAGTAAGAAATAACTGAACATACAGAATATACAATGAGGTTTAATAAAGTATAAAAAACCTGTTGTAACAATACCTTAAGATGGTGAGAATAACAACTGCGTCAAACTTGAAGGACAAGATATCGAAACTAAACTTTCAAAGCCCGTCGCCCCCTCCCTTCCCTTTTTCTTAAAGCAACATTGACATTAGATATGAGGAACAATGCAAAACATATCACAAAGTCCAAAATACGTTCAATCCAAGGTACATTCAATTAAAGTAAAAAAAGATAAATACATATAATTCAAAGAGGAAAATAGACAGACAGCCCTCATACTTCTGTATTGTGCGTCAGAGGTGCAAAGAGCAGCCTACCTGACTGACACCACTTGAGTAAGAGTAGAGATTAATTACCAGAAAAATTACTGTTACAACAAGTTACAAGTAGCCTACCGTATTACAAAACCACTTCAGTGAAAGTACAAAAGTATCTGTTTTGAAAAGTGTCATATAGACAGTATAAAGCTTGTATGGAATGTAGGCACTGATGCACTAGGTGGTGCTAAAGGCTTGGTGAAAAGGTGTAGTGGTCGGAGCTCATACAAAAGTTGGCAAATAATTAGTTTTGTTTGTTGATAAACACATATCTGTTATTTCATATAAAAAATACTGGTATTGATAAAAAATAATTAATAATGGTTGAATTAAATACAATTCCAAAAGGCTCAAGGGGTTCACATACTATCAAGCAGCACGGTACGTTCAATAATTATTATTAACGGGCTAATTAATCACACGATAAAAACGCAAACTGGTGTGCAAAGGACTTAAGGAGCGCAATACACACCCATTATAAATTCCAAAAGACGCTGAAAAGAGCACAAGACTTAAAATGTTGATGGTTGTGAAAGCTTATGTCATTTCCTTGAGATATGCTCTGAAAAATAAAGATCACACACACACTTTAACATGAATTATTGTACATTATTATGGGATAAAGGGAATTGTTAACAGAATTTAGTTTGCCTTATGATTGTATAATGTTTTAATGCTATCTTTCTATTCACCTCACATTGAACTCTGTTGTACAATAACTGTGGTAAACATGTTTTTCTTAAGAAGTAAAACTGCCTTGTCACACAGCAAGATGTGAAACACACAGCACATTCTGTTCAAGGACTTATTGCACTTATCAGTGCAATTGTATCATCTCCCTTGCAAGACCTGGACACACAAACAAGTGTGTATACGCCTATTTTTTGGACCATATATAACCTCTGCTATTTCTGTTCAATCTTTGTCTCAATCCATGTATGCTTGACAATGTAAGACGTGATGCATTGATTGATTCCCTTGTATGCTGAAACAAGTAAACTTCACCTGCTTTTGAAAAAGCCTGACTCAAATACTTTCTTGGGTAGTTTGATGAAATAATTCTAGTATCAGGAATATTGTAAGAGTTAATTTGCTGTCACTTTGATCTTCCAGAGATTGAATTGATACAGCATTTTACTCTTATTGTCCTTCAGTTTGAATACACGTGAAATGAACAACAGGTTCCAACATAGAAACTAAAATGAAAAATAAACATAATAATGACTTACGATAGTAGTCTTAATCTTGATATTTCGAGTTGATGTCTCAATGCCTCAACCTCCGCTTCCAACACCTCAGGCATCCTGGCAGATTCAGTTCTCTGTTCAGGTTCAGGTTCTCACTGGGGGGTTCTGGTCTGTAACAAACACACAGAGGTTTAACTAAAGAGGGCGCTCACTAGGGCTGGGCAATATGACCAAAATATATAGGTCATTTCATATCCCGATAACGATACATTTCACGATATAGCATATTTTCGGTAAATTAACGTAATAAAAATGTAATATAAATGACACATTGAAATAAGGTCTTTCTCTTATTACATTTTGAATCATACACTGGACAAATACAAAGTATTTACAGCTTTTCGATTATTTTTTCCTTTTATTCAAACTCAAATTTTCAAGCACGCAACAAAGTAGAAAAGGCTCATGTTATCTGACCTTCCAACTTAATACTGTAGGCCTACTTACAACCTTAGTATTTTAGTCTGCAATAGCGCACTGTTCTCTACACCTTGCAATTTAGTGTATTTTTTTTCTTTCTCTAAAGTATCATAATTTCCAGTTCAGTGCAAATAGCATCATTTATGACTCAGTAAACAGGAAACATTAGATTATGCAAATTATGCATTTGATTTTGCAAGTATCGCTATGCAATCTACAATGATTTATTTTTTTTAAACACTATAATGGTGACATTTTTGAATATTTTCCATGTAAATATAATCCCAACACATCTCCTGTGCTAAAGAATGTTTATGAAGTGAACAGATTGGACTCACTCATCTGCTGCACAGTTCTTCTTCTTCTTTTTTTCCTTCTTCTTCTTCCTCTTGTTTGAGGTAGAAATGAAGTCCAGGCTGCAACATGTGAAAACAATTGTTATGATGCTAATGCTACTATGCTGCTGCAGTATGGACTGAATGAACAACATGTTTTAACATAGAAACTAAAATGATAAAGAAACTAATAATGAAATAAATAATAAAATAATGACTTACGATATTTTTCTTCTTAATCCTTCTCTTTTACGTCTTGATGCCTTCACCTCCTCAGACATCCTGTCTCCAGCAGAGTCTGTTCTCTGCTGCTGTTCAGGTTCTTCATCAGGTTTAGTCCCTTTAGAACCCATCTTGTTCTCACTGGGGGGTTCTGGTCTGTATCACACAGAGGTTTAACTAAAGATGGAACTGACTTCTGACTCAACAGAAAAAATCAGATAATGAATATTATGCATTTGATTTAGCATAATTATCGCTATGCAAACTACTATGAATATTTTTTAAAACAAGATACCAGAGACGATTTTGATTATTATTCGCATAAATATACATCCAAAAAATATCCAAACTTACAAAATATAAAAACCAAGCGTTGTAGTATAAGTAACAGCATTGATGGGTGCAGTGATGTTGGGGAAGCTGCTGCACTTCAGCTAAATAAATTTAATAAATCTCTAGACAGTGCATAATTACAACATGAACTGTGTGTGTATCAGGCCCGGTTCTAGAAAGTCAGACTTGGGTGGGCCTGTAGACATTTTGGGGGGGCACACTGGGCAGGGAGGCCGAAGATGCGAGCGCGCGCGAGCCGGAATTTTTTGCCCTTGTAAGATATCTGCGTCTGCTTTTTGGCACATTTACTGTGAATTGTGTAGAACACAATATGCAAATAAACTTTGAGTGTTGCTGTGTGGGAAATTTGATTCTTGGATGTTTTTTTTCTCCAAAATGTTTATGAATAACATATAATATACATTATATACTACATAATGTATCTTTTTTTTTAATCGCAGTATTAACTGTAGGCAGCCTGAGCTGATTGAAGAGAAAGCTTTGGGACTGGGCAACCTGGATGGTGGTAGTCCAGAGCTATATACTATACACACTATATAGATGTATAGTCTTTCCACTATTGCCTCCGATGTCCAGCTGGGTGAAAATAGTAGCCAGCCGAGGTCACGACCCTGCTAGGGGGGTCCGGGGGTATGACCCCGGGGAGATTTTCTTTTGCCTTTTTAAAGTGAAATGCATGAATCTGGTGCACTTTGAGAGGAACATTAAGAGGCTAAATCTGAGGAATTTTGTGTGAACAAATAATTTGGAGACACTGGGTCGGATGAATTAGAAGCTATTGAAGAAAGACACATGGATTTTCCATAGAAATATAAATTTGAAATAAAATATTATGCAGGGTCCTCTGGGATGGGCTTGGTGCACTTTTTCTTTTACGGGACATATTTTTCTGTAATATAATGAATCAATTTAAATGCAGTGAGAGGAACGAAGCAGAAGAACTCTGTTGTCCAGTTATCTTTTTTTCCACAGACGAGGCTGAAATAGGCGATAGACTATAGTCTATAGGGCGACTGTGTCTCAGTTGGTAGAGCGGGTCGGCCGATGATCAAAGGGTTGGAGGTTCGATCCCCGCCCTGCCACCTGTGTCATAGTTGTTGTGTCCTTGGGCAAGACACTCCACCCACCTTGCCTCGTGTGAATGTCGATAGTTAGCCTGCTATCGGTGTATGAATGTGTGTGTGAATGGTAACGTGTAAATGGGAACAGGTCTCCCTTGCAAAAGAGTCTTCGGTCTCAATGGGATTTACCTGTATAAATAAAGGTTAAAAAAAAAAAAAAAAAAAAAAAAAAAAAAAAAAAAAGTATACACAGTGCATGGGCAACTGAGGGCAGCCCCATTTTCAAATATTTTTAAATAAACTCAATACACACTGTGCATGCCATGGACTTGAACGTGACGTGATCAGTTAACCTCGGATTACCTCCCAGATGAACTGATTCAATTATTAAGCTATTAACTATCTACCAAAACATTGTATTACTTTTATTGTATGATCATTTACATTTACATAATATGATGTTGATATCAAACACACAAACTTAAAAAAAAAAATTGAGGGGGGCCCCCCTGGCAGTCGGGACCCTAAGCAACCGCTCATTCGCTTATGCCTCGGGCCGGCTCTGCTGACCAGTGACCACTATAAGCGGGTGGGTAACTTGGAGGCAGGCTGACCTGCCCAGTGCCCACCCAATAATACAATTAGAAGCAATGCATGGCAATGGTATATTCTTTAGTATTAATTAATTGTCTGAATTTTATTTGACATTTTCTTGGACAGCGAATGAACAGGTCCGTCCGATAGTGGGCCTGGACTTCCACCTAAAAAAAAAAAAAAAAAAAAAAAAAAAAAAACATTTTTTCTTTTTTTTATGATTGGGTGGGCACAGCCCACATCTGGGGGGGCACGGCCCACCCTGGCCCCTGGCTAGCGCCGGCCCTGGTGTGTATTGTTTAAAACAATCCGAAAAATAAGTAGAATTAAAACAACTAATAAAAGCAATTATTCAACCAACAAAAAAATAAACACTTTTTAGCTTTTGAGTCTTTTATTTGTTCAAATCTGCCAATATATTATTTCATAATTCTACAGTAGCCAAACAGTAAATGGTGAACAAACACAAAAGAATGAATGGGTTGGAGTCGGTCAGTTTGATAAAAGGAAGTTTGATTATAATCCATGATAGCACTGTCATGTGACCTACTGGGCGGAGGCCACGTCATGTCCTTTTTAATATTGTTTTCCATGTATGGAGACTAAAGCCTGTTTCATGTGCAATTGATTCTTTTATTTTTTAGTGCGGTTTGAGTGTGTGTGTGTGTGTGTGTGGTGTTGTGTGTTGTGTGTGTGTGTGTGTGTGTGTGTGTGTGTGTGTGTGTGTGTGTGTGTGTGTGTGTGTGTGTGTGTGTGTGTGTGTGTGTGTGTGTGTGTGTGTGTGTGTGTGTTTGCATACAAGCAGCCCACACTGTGTCGGTTTACCTTCTGTGGCTGCTGACAATGAAAGTGTGTGTACCATGGTGTGTGCATTTGAGCTGTGTGTCGGAGCTTGTTGCGCGGTGTGTTAGAGCTGTCCACATGTAAATAAATAAATAAAAATACCCAGAAACCATTGCGGCCCAGAGCCAGACTCCACGGTTCGCAGAACATGGTAGAATCGTCATTTTGGTAAATTATGTTAAGATCTATTTAAATATTTCAGGTAGGTAAATATTTATCCGCCGTTCAGACGGATAGGATACATAGGGCCTGTCATATCATATCATAAGGAATCCACCCGTATATGGCGGGCAAAGTTTTCGCCGTATAGTCGGAAGTTTGAAAATACATTTAAAATACATCTCTGAAGCCTGATATGCACACACACCGTCACCGTTAAGCTCCGATTCGATTATCCGATTAATATGGACTTTTAAATCATTATCCTTATATGCTGAGGTGCAGTGAGAAACTGGTCCGACCTCCCGATACTGTGACTCCTGGGTGAGGTATATGCAGTATGTTCAGTATGTGACATGGACAGCCCATGGAACATTCTCTGGCTCCTGTCAACATGAAGACATATGTCAAAGACTTTAGACGTTATTGTCCCCGAAGGGAAATTATACACCACAAAACATGAGACCAAGCTGTGTGTGTGATGCTTCAGGGCTTTACTGTCAATCTCTATGATGGATCCACAGGTCCACTCTAAATACCAACACAGAAATATGTGGTGTATGAGCAGATACAAAGGGCTAAATGTTTGTTATGTGACATTTAGCTCGGGGGAGAATTGTCCCATTGTACGTACAGGAGCATGGCGTGTGAAAATGTACAAATAAACGCAGGTGGAAATATAAACCTGTCATCACCTCAGAGTAACTATCCTTTCATCTTTAGAAGAATGGACGGTAAAACTCTGAGGTGTCGCTGTGGGCGTCCGTGTTTTGCTCCCCGGCGTCGGGGCCTCTCGTCCGGCCCTGGCTCTGGGCGTGCCGATGGCGGCGGCGGATGCGTGGCGCCCTTTGTGCTCGTTGCCTCGGCTTTGCTTCATTGGCCTGGCGCGGCCGGTCTGGCAGGTCTGTGCGGCTGGTTCGGGCCGCTGCGTTCGGGGGTTTCGGCTGTGGTTGTTTCTCGTGGCAGCGGTGCATTGGCTGTGTGTTCTTATTCCCTCTTCTCTATAGCCTCCACTTGTTCAAAATAAACCAACATTTTAATTCAATTCAATAGAACAGTCATCTTTATTTTTAAGATTATTTTTTGGGCATTTTTTGCTTTTAATCAGACAGATTGGAGAGACAGAGTTGAAATGGGGCAAAAGAGAGTGGACATTCACATGTCAAAGATTTTTAGACATTATTGTCCCCAAAGGGAAATTATTCACCACAAAAATGTTTGTAGACTCAGGGAAGAACATGTAGAAGAAAAAAAAAAAGTACCGACATATTTTCTGTATTGACGACTCAGGTTAAATAATCCAAAACAAAACTGTACAACAATATTTCAAAATCCAATTTTGTCCCTACCGTATATGGCACACACAAAAGTAAAGGAAAGTAACGCATCATTGTATTAAAGATATGGAGACGCCTGAATTTTTTCAAATAAAGAATGTTACTGTTACTCAAAAAAAAAAGCTATTCAAGACTAAAATCTTTTTGAGGGTTAAAATGAAATGGATGCAGGGGCTCAATGTTTTATGTTGTACTCTATTTACCCCTGTCAAGTTAAAACTTTACAAAAATGCAAAGAAGTCAATTAAACTTTGAAACAAGAGAAATAGAAACATTAAACGTTACATTGAAATAGAAATACAAACGACAGAATTCAATTGAAACTTGCAGAAAGAGAAATAAAAAACAAGTAATACTTAATATAAGCTCTGCTATGTTCTTATAAAGATGAAAGGATAATCACTCTGAGGTAACAACAGGTCTAAATGCTACTGTGTGCAGGGCCGCCCTCCCTCGACACAGAACAGGCGCTGTGCTTGGGCCTCATATTTATAATATACTGTATATATATATATATATATATATTAGTATTCCTTTGTTGACTTTTTTTTTTGTTATTCTCGATTTATCTCAGATGTTGTTTGTTCTTGTGATGCCCTAATGTGTGCCCACATTTGTAAATATTTAATTTCTTAGTTTTTAATGTAGCCTACTCTACAATTGTATATTATTTAGACACTTTCTTTAAAAAGGAGTTTGTGTATCATTTTGTAAGATCAATACCATTTATAATGTTCATGTTTTCAAAGCAGTTTGTTCTGTTAAAAGGCATTTATGGGGGCGCCCTTAGCTCAGTTGGTAGGGCGTCCCCCCATGGGCCTCGGCCAGCAGCGGACCCGGGTTCGATTCCAGTCCGTGGTCGTCCTCTGCATGTCACTCCCCTCTCTGCCCCATTTCAACTCTGTCTCTACACTATCAATAAAGCATAGAAATGCCAAAAAATATCTTAAAATAAAAAAAATAAATGGCATTTTATTATACACTGAATTTATACTTATGATAAACTTGGCAGGTGGGAGGGTGTGGGGTTGTGTGGTTGGTCATCCCCTGGGGGATTCATCCATCACCCTTAGGACCCAGTTTGACAATGTGCCTGTGACCCTGCCCTAGCTGGAATATGTGAATGTTCAATAACATGTTACCTAACGAACATAGCCTAAAGCCTTTGTTTCTGGTTCAATCACATTTTTCTGTAAGTGTGTTTAGAGTGTGTGGGAACGTCTGCACTCACAAAAACGTCCAGCTATAAAATGAACATTTTATATGATACATCTCATATGCCGAAAATAGTCAATTCAGTTTATTCAAAGGTGCAGTTTGATATATAATATTGGAATATTCAGTGCAATTTCTCGCCAACCCAAACTCGCATACACAACCGTCACATACTCAAATTGACGTCAAAAT
Organism: Ammodytes dubius; assembly: GCA_026122265.1. Taxonomy (NCBI): domain Eukaryota; kingdom Metazoa; phylum Chordata; class Actinopteri; order Uranoscopiformes; family Ammodytidae; genus Ammodytes; species Ammodytes dubius. The sequence continues at coordinate 3,253,055 of CM047517.1, forward strand.
GAGTATGAGTAGGATGTTAGTATGGCTTTCCGAACACAGCCTCTCTGTCAAGAACAGGACCTCACTCAGTCAGGTGGTGAAATGTTCCAGTAAGTTAATAGGAGAATCTCAGCTGAACCCCCGGCCTCCCTGTACACTACACAGTACAGCGGATAACCCAGTCCATTTTAAATGACCGTTTGCATCCTTTATACAAGTCGTTTCAGCTTCTCCCTTCTGGAAAAAGGTTTTTAGTTCCAAGGAACAGCTTTGTTCCAGCTGCAATCACACTGATGAACAAGCTGTGGAAACTGCTACATTTGCACAACATTCATTTTGTATGTGTTATTTATTTATTTGTTGATTTTTAGATCAATTTATCGTGTTTTTACAATATCTGAATTATGTTGGTCAGTTTTAAGTGTCCAAATTTGGATTAGCACTGGAGCACTTTGATTGTTTTACCTATGGAACTGTCCCATTTGTGTTTGTGTGTATGTGGTGTATTAAACTGTGTAATGGAAGCTCACTTTTTAAACCGCAAAACAAGTTTACCTACGGGTAAGTAACCTGGACCTGAACTTTGGAAGAATACCAAGAATAAATACCTTACCTCTGATTATGAGCGGGGGGGGGGGGGGGAGGGGGTGTAGCCTAAACTAGTGGTGGTTGTCTTGACCGGTAGCACCTGTTTTTGTCCCCATCCTTCTGGCCTGAAGCTACAGGGAGATGGACATAAAAAGGCTTGCAGTGAGGGAGGGAGTTTCAGACAGCCACTGAAGAGCAGCCTTCATCTCTCTACCTCCGCACGGTAAGGCCACCTCACCTGCTCTAAAACAGAATTGATGCTTTTTCCGTGATTTGTCTTATTTTGTTTTATGTTTCGTTGTGTCTTGCGTTTTGTTTTTAACGTGAAACTTTTATGTTTGTAAGCTGCTTTTCGCTGCCGGGAAAATGTTTTTCTTTTAGATTGTGTTGCATGTATTGTAGTAGTATGGAGTCAGTCACAAAGACCCACAAAGTTCCTGTAAATTGGTTAAAGTGATGAAATCCTAAAAGTGACTTTTCTTTCCAAACAGAGTGTGTGTCTGTCAGCTGATCGGCTTCCTTCACCATGATGCTTCTCCTGCTCCTCTCTGCTCTCGTTGGGCTGACTGCAGGTGAGAACACACACACACACACACACACACACACCACACACACACACACACACACACACACACACACACACACACACACACACGTTCACACACAGCTGCTGACTATAGTTCTGACCTCATGTGTCTCCATGGTCTTCAGGTGAAGAATCATTCACCATTTCATCAGATCAAGAGTTTAACATGAGCAGTCTCCCCATCCAGTTTTTGGGACAGAAGTACAACTCTGCTTTTGTGAGTATGACAAAACAGGCGTTTTCACATCGCTTAACATTTTACAAATTATACTGGTGCCTTGCTTTACTGTGTCTAAAACCCATATGCTTCAAATAGAAAATTGACTTCAACTTATATACTATAAATGCAGACAGTTTTTGAGGTTAAGCTTGCATTGATGATTGATTAAATACTAAGTCTCTCTTCAAATACATGTACTCTATTTGTTTATGGAGGAATTAGTGCATGCACAAATTGATGCGAGTAAAGCACCAGTGAGGGGTTTCCCATTGACTGGAACTTTTTCAGGGGCACATCCATTTGTGTGTGTGGGCCTGGCCTGATACTCCCATTCTTCTACTTTGACTTTTTGTGTCTCTTTGATTTTAACAGGTGACCACCTTACCAGTCTTCTCAGTGTGTTTCAAGAACTATAGCGCACCGTAGATTCCAATGACTGCGTGAAGCTTGCTGATGGCGTAACTGGTACCATTACGGTACTTCGAAGAAATGCAACAGAAGATCCTGAATCACTCTTGAACAGCACATTTCCAGAACTTCAGGGAAGTCACACAGGCCATTGGAAATTGGCAGTACCTATCACCGATGGAACCGTGAGTATTGTTCAGCTACATTTCTTAATACATTCCACCAAGGGTTAGATTCCATTGATTCGGATGAAACTGTTTAAATACTTGACTCACAACTTAAAGGTGCAGTCTGTAATATCTGAATATTTAGTGGCATCTAGTGGTTAAGTTCTAGAATGCAACGGTCCCTCGGTAACCCCTCTTTTTTGAATAATAACAGAAGCTACGGTGGCCTTCAAGGACAAGAAGATAGTTACTAAAGATGGCTTTATGCATCACTGCCTCAAGTCTTTCCACAATATCAAGTGATGAGATGAAGATGTATTCAGTTATTTATTCTATAGTACTTCTCTTCTTCCAACAGGTGCATTTCTCCAGGAGACCCACTCTAAAAATGCATATAGACATTAGGTTTGCATTCTGTGCTGCTGTAGGGAAAAAAACAATTAAAAAAACAACTTTTATTAACAAACAATCATACTCTAATTAAAACATACATACGAATATTATATTCAATTTCTACCAAGTCTGTCCTGAAAAAGGCCAATAAATTATACACACTGCTCCTTTAAGTGTTGTGTTTTATGACATCAAAGTTTGGCAAAGCTGTTGGAGGAGACTTCCTAATAATGTCCTTCTACTCTTCACAGTTATTACTCTACCTGTTTGACTTTGGGACACGTTCGTTTGTGTGGGTGGAAGGCCCGGTTACGGTAAGTACATCTAATACGATTAAAGTGGTTTGAGAAAGATGCTGATGATGGTGTATGTGTGTGTATGTGTTTGTGCGTGTGTGTGTGTGTGTGCGTGTGTGTGTGTTGTGTGTGTGTGTGTGTTGTGTGGTGCGCGCTCTGTGATGGTAACAGTGATTGTGTGTTTCTTGCTGTCTAGATCTTTACACTTCAATTCGGTAACAGAGTTAACAGTGGGATGACGCCCAGCTCTGGTCTGAAGATTGACATCAGCGGATGCTATTACTCAGGTTGGCTAATTCACCGGCTTCACAAATCTGCTTAGAAAAAATCGGTTATAGTTCATTTTGCAGTTATGTTGTTTTTGCTTACAGTTAAAGTAGCTCCGAGGAACTTTTAAATATTCTGAAGCAGTCTCATTTGTCCTCTGATGATCATAAAATAACAGCAAACGAGACCATCAGGGCAAAGAATGCTATTTTTATTTAGTTTTTCTTTATACCTTTGTCATGGGTGTACGCTCACCCAGGCATAACAGCTGTTGTGGTAAAAACACTACCACTTTTGTCCAGAGGGGGTGCAAGAATTAAGACAAACTGAAAATTCCTCGGAGCACCTTTAACTTTCGAACCGGATGTAAACCATTCTTCACTGTAGCAGCAATAACGTAACTATTAAAAAAAAAAAAAAACTCTAATAAAAGCTGATGATGTAGTAACTTGCAAATAAAGTACTAACATTTCTAAACCAATAACATAATAACTTTTTGCCCATAATGCAATAATAAGTTATTATATTGTATAAGGTGTATGAGTGTGTGTATGAATGGGTGAATGTGGTAAGATATGTAAAACGCTTTGGGCTGAGAAAATCGGCTAGAAGGCGCTATATAAGTCAAGTCCATTTACCATATTATGTGGTTAGGTGGTTAGATTATTGGCTATATTTCACATTTCCATGAAACATACCCTTACTATTGCAACCAGACAATATTGTAATTACTTATTGCTTTATGGGCAAAAAGCAGGGGATGGGTCCAGAAATGGTAAGTTACTACATTCTCTGCTTTAATTACATTCAACACTGAAAAGTTAGTAAGTTACTGGCAGTTATAATGTTTTAAGGCCATTCAAACACTATTGACTGATACATTCACTTCACAGGTCAACAGTTTAAATATAATTCAGCAATAGGAGTTGACGCCAACACCTGCTCCAACCTTTTTTGTGATGTAAATGCCACCACCATCACTACCGGAAGTAATTGCAGCCTCACGGAGGAGTGTATGGCTGGAAGGTAATTATGCATTCTTCACATTTAAAATAATTATCTGGAAGAAAAAGATCTGCCCTGCGTTCCAATCCCCACACTTGTGAATTTGGTAGAAATGTTGTCAGTAGTTTTATAATATAAAATCTAAATGTTCATTGTACTTAAACATACTCCTCTAAATAGTAAAACGAGAGACACTGAACATTTGGTGTGTGTCATTTTTTCCGGAGTTGTATACTAAACTTCCCTCCAGTAACAAGTGTGTATTCTTGCCCCCCCCCCCCCCCCCCCCTCTCCATCAGTTGCATTCCAGTCTCCCTCTGCACATTGGTCGGCCCGTCTCTCATTGCCTACCAGGGCACAACCGACCTCCGACGTACCCGCTGTGAGTACTCTCTGGTGAACGGCACATCAGGCCAGATCACGGTGTCCTATCGGGAACGGCGTGATAAAGGTTTGAGCTTTGCAGACAGCGTGACACTGGAAAAGATGGAAGGCCCGACATCATCTTAATGCAAGACGGGAGAGTTATGGTAAGCTCCCGACAGACACAACAGAAGTATTAGCCATCTATTCACAGAGGTGTAAAGAGCACCTGAAACCCTACTTCAGGAAGGGGCTTAGAGATTACCTTAGTGGGACAATTACAAGTTGTGAGTCGCCTATTATAGAACCACTTGAGTAAAAGCACATAAGTATCAGATTTTAAACGTATTGAAGAATCAAGAGTTTTTGTGCTTTACAAATAGAGGATTGGATTTGAACGGGTTGTTTTGTGGATGCAGGCGAACGACAAAGAGCTGCCCCTCAACAGTTCAGTCGGGACGTTTGACTTTGCTGAGCTTTCTAAGGACCAGACTGGAATCACTGCCGAGCTTGAGGTGGAAAACGGCACCAGCGCAGTGGTCTTTTTTGACGGCTACACGGTGCAGATCAAACTCAAAGGTAGTACAGAAACTCAGACCCTATCAGTCACCAGTACACGGGATCCAAGGTTTTTAAAGTCACATATTATTGTATGCTCATTTTCTGGTACAAAATTGTACTTTGGGTTTCTGTTAAACTGTTTGATGGCGTTGTGTCAAAAAACAGAAGATTTTTTTTTTTTTTAATTCTGACCGTGCCATCGCTGAATCTGCTCTTATTTCAGCCACTGTCTGAAACGCTCCATTTCACAGCCTGTCTCTTTAAGCCCAGTCTGCTCTGACTGGCCCTGACTCTAACTGCCACTTAGATTCAGGGGGTGTGGCTTATCACAGGTGGAGGCACAGTGTTAAGTTACGTTGGTAAAGAGGGGGCATGTTTTCAATCAATCAATCAATCAATCAATCAATCAATCAATCAATCAATCAATCAATCAATCAATATTCTCCCCTTATGACATAACAAGGGGATATAAATCTGACTGGGTTTTTCCGAGAGGTGCAGGAAAAAGAGAGGGTTGTGTTTCCTCATAGTTGGGGGGTGTTTAGTCACAGCGGGTCAGGCCCACATACATGTTGAAAAACAAGAAAAGGTGCATTTGAGTGAGCCGCCATTTTCATCCAGTTTGGAAGTTGATGCTGATCTGATTCCCAATCTGTCCGTTCCAGGGACGCCACCGGCGGGAGGCGTGTGTCTGGATGATGCCATTTCTATGAGCGCGTTTGTATCTGGCGATCCATCGTAAGACCTCAATATTTTTTCTCTTTTCTTTTCTATTATCTGTCCTTAATTCCATCATCTTGTTGTTTTACCCACAGCGTTCACTTTCTCACAGACACTCTCCCTTATCCACTTTCTTTGAGTGATATTAAGATTGTTTTTAGTTGTTGCTGCCGCTCAACAGTTGTTGTGTTTACTTCTACCAAGAAACAACCTCCGATTCCAAACCATTCAATTTCTCTAAGCGCTTTTGGTCACTGTGCTCTCCGTCTGTCCAAACCCGGACACAAGTAACACAAGCTCAATCCCCTGTCTCTAACATGTTTGCACCCGTTGTCATGGAAGCAGTTACTCTTAGTGGATCACCCACAAAATGCCCATAAACCAGACGGGCAATCTGCTAGAATGCTCACGCAACATAGCTCTCTATAGTATATCAGATCCAATAGTTTTAAACTTCAGCAGACAGCCGCATTCAAGTGAGTTAACGTTTGTCAATTGAGCGATTCCAGACCTTCTGTACAAATGAAATGAAGTACGATGGTCTGGTAGGACAAAATACTGGATGCTACTCCCGAAGCTACATGCTACACTAGGTATATAGCTAGCCCAACATAGCTCTCTTTTGTAGATCAGGCCCAACATAGCACTCTATAGTAGATCAAGCCCATGGTGTGTTTGATTGAACCAATCGGGGCAGGGGAAACAGTGCTGACCTTGTGTGGTGTGTGTCGCCCCCTAGCTGTGCTACAGTGTTCGCATCGACTAACAGGACCGACTGCAGTGCTGCAGAAACACGGTGAGCAGACAAACATCTTTCCTTTCTGTGGTGAAGGAGACATTTTGTGTGAACAGAAATCTGTTACGTTACATTTCCACAGCTGTCCTGTGTTAGGGTTCAGTCAGAGTAATCAGGGGTCGGACGTGACCAACTAGATTTACTAAAGCACTGAACTTAAAGTAGCTACGAGGATGCATTAGAATACAGTGCCAAGAATACAATTTTTAATTTTAAAGGGGCACTGTGTAACATTTTAAGTCATTTATTAATCAATAAATTCATAAATATGTCTTTGCCAACATTCTGAATTATCCTCCTGAGCCGAGAAATACAAATATTAATATTACATTTTGTACATTGAGAGGGCAGGTCTTATGGAGGAATCCATGTTTTTGGAATGTCATCAGGTGCATTGTTTAGAATTTAGAATTGTTCTTGTCCTTGAAGGCCACTGTAGCTTCTGTTATTATTCGAAAGGGGTGGGGTTACCCAGGGAGCGTTGCATTCTAGAACTTTCTAGAACTTTCTTGATGATGTCATATTACACACTGCACCTTTAAAATAATTGTTCTCGATTACAATAGCAGGATTAAATAATTAACACGTCCGGTTACTGAGCACTGGCTTGATTTGAATGGAGTCGATACTTGTTTGATTTGACTTACTGTCTTTAGTTGTGTCATACATTTCTGAAAATAGTTTTTAATGTGAAGCTGTTGTTTTGTTATTTTGCTGCTTTCTTGGCCATGCAGGATTCCCTTGAAAAGGAGACGCTAATTCTCAATGGGAATATTCCTGGTTAAAGGTGCTGCGAGGAACTTTTAAATATTTCTGACTCTTTCATTTTCCCTCTGACGATCACGAATGACATGTCACAGCAAATGAAACCATCAGTGCAAAAAATACTAGTTTTATATAGTTTTTCTTAATGCCTTTGTCATGGGGTATACGCTCACCCAGGAACAACATGGTGTAGTAAAAACACTACCGCTTTTGTCCAATGGGGAGCTAGAATTAACACAAACTGAAAGTTCCTCATAGCACCTTTAATTAAAGGTTTAAAAAAAACAATAAATAAATAAATAAATAAATAAATCTCCCATTCTGTGTGTTGACATGAACAAACAGCTGTGACCTGCTAAATCAAGCCCCCTTCACCGCCTGTAATGCCATCATTGACCCCACCCCGTACATAACACAATGCAAAGCTGCTTTGTGCAAAGCGGAGGCCCAGGACGGTCTGGACTGTCGGTACCATGAGGCCTACGCCAGAGCCTGTGGCCTGAGAAACATCACGGTGACGGGCTGGATGAGCGGCGCCGCATGCTGTAAGAAGAAACACTAAACATGCTGCTATCTATCTATCTATCTATCTATCTATCTATCTATCTATCTATCTATCTATCTATCTATCTATCTATCTATCTATCTATCTATCTATCTATCTATCTATCTATCTATCTATCTATCTATCTATCTATCTATCTATCTATCTATCTATCTATCTATCTATCTATCTATCTATCTATCTATCTATCTATCTATCTATCTATCTATCTATCTATCTATCTATCTATCTATCTATCTATCTATCTATCTAGAAGAAACACTAAACAGGCTGCTGGCTGCCAAAAAGCTTAAACTTAAAAAACTAAAAATGTTCAAATTCATGTTTCAATACTAAATGAGTTTATTGCAAAAGATAAAAGTCAACTATCTATCTATCTAGTTTAGTGCCATGTCCTTACAGTAAAAGCGGTGCAGTTTCTCAACATAGTCTCTGTCTGTCTGTCTGTCTGTCTGTCTGTCTGTCTGTCTGTCTGTCTGTCTGTCTGTCTGTCTGTCTGTCTGTCTGTCTGTCTGTCTGTCTGTCTGTCTGTCTGTCTGTCTGTCTGTCTGTCTGTCTGTCTGTCTGTCTGTCCGTCTGTCTGTCTGTCTGTCTGTCTGTCTGTCTCTCTCAGCGCCCTCTGCGGCCTTTGGATGTGCAGCGTGCGCCTCTAACGAGTTCTGTCATGAAGACCGCTGCATGTGTCGCGCCCTCTTTGCCGAGCCGTTCAGAGCGAGCGGCACTCTGGGTACATGAACATCAAAAACATGCGTGTGTGTGTGTGTGTGTGTGTGTGTGTGTGTGTGTGTGTGTGTGTGTGTGTGTGTGTGTGTGTGTGTGTGTGTGTGTGTGTGTGTGTGTGTGTGTGTGTGTTAGGTCTACCATGTGTGAATCTGCTTTTGTCAGATGAAATGCAATGTTATGGTGTAAAATCTCATGTGTTTCTTGTTTGGGGGTTGCTATAGGAGACCAGACGGTGTGCGATCAGAGTTCTGCGTCCGTCACCCTGTACAGTTGTCTTCTGGTGGAAAAGAACATCGACCCGTCCACCTTACACCTCAAAAACCAGAGCTGCACGGGACTGTCCGACCCACAGACCGGCACAGTCAGCTTCACATTCGACGACAGCAGCAACAGCTGTGGGACCGTGGTGACGGTGGGTTACTATCCCAGCGTTCCTCTTTATGAGCCATACTTCTTTAAAACCAAAAACTTTTATTTTATTTTATTTTTAAAGGTGCACTATGCAAGTTTCAGGGGAGGGGTATTTGTTTACAGAACACATTTTCTCTTCATGTAATTCTTAGTGTTGAATAATTCTATCATCAGAAATCTAAACTAAATTAGTATGAGGAACCTGGAACCAAACGTAAGACTAAGACATGTTGGTAAACCAAACTGTGGGCCCTGCTGCTGTAAACAACAACAGTGAAACAGTAACTTCTCAGGAAGCTTTCTAACTTCAAACAGTGTTCCAGGGATCCAACTTTCCAGCGAGGAAAGCTTGTCTATTAAGTTATGAGAATACACCTTAGAAAATTTTCACTTCTCTGACACACCCACTGTTACATAATGCACCTTTAATGAGCTCAGAAATAAAATGGTAAAATCCTGTCGAATGGGCAGATTATATTTAGTCCTCATACCCATCGCAGGCCCCAGTATCAGATCAGATCAAATCGTATCGTGGCAGATTGTGTTATGTTGGCAGCCGGCCTATCTTATTATTTGTTCAATGAATGTTATGAATAAAACAGATTTGATTCGGGGCACTCGTGGTGGCCCTGTGGTCAGAGCGCCCCCCCCCCCCCCCCGGGCCCAGGCCCAGCAGCAGACCCAGGTTAGAATCCAGCCCGCGGTCGTTCTCTGCATGTCTTCCCCTCTCTGCCCCATTTCAACTCTTTCCCTCCAACCTATCTAATAAAAACAAAAAAAAAATATATATATTTGATTTGATGAAACCCGCGATTGACCCCCCCCCCCCCTGTGACCCTGCAGACCAACAGCAGCCAAATCACCTACAAGAACACCATCCAGTCCGGCAACTCTTCCTCTGGGGTCATCACTCGCCAGGACCAGGTCTCCATCGACTTCTCCTGCTACTACACTCAGCCTGAGATGAAGACTGTGGCCTTCAGGATCAAGGACAGGTGGGAGCACATCTTATATATATTTATTTATATATGCATTTTATTTTTGAATTGGAATTGGAAAAGTATTTATTCTGAACAATTAAAGAAAAGGAGACAAGTGGACAGACTTCTTCAACATAAAAATTGTTATTTACAAACGTGTGTGTGTGTGTGTGTGTGTGTGTGTGTGTGTGTGTGTGTGTGTGTGTGTGTGTGTGTGTGCGTCTCTTTGCCCGTGTGTGTGTGTGCCTCTTTGCCCGTGTGTGTATGTGTGTGTCTTTGCCCGTGTGTGTCTGTGTGTCCACTGCAGCTCGATCGTCCAGGAGATAGTATCCGGTGCTTGGAATTACACCCTGACCATGGCAGCGTTCAGTGACCCTTCCTTCACCCAGGCTCTGAACTCCAGCGATGAGGTCCTTCTCAACCAGAAGATCTACGTGGAGCTGGCAACACAGGGGCTGAGTGACAGCTCTGTTGCCTTGAGGACCGACTCCTGCTGGGCGACCAGTGAAGCCAACCCTAACGCTACTGTGAAATACGACCTGATTAAGAACGGGTAAATGCACAACTGAATAGGCTACATCATGTTTCTACAGTAGCACAGAACGGACAAAACTTAACGGCCATTATGCGTTTTTATATATATAGTGGGCGTCCTGGGGAAATGCACATGTTGTTGGAAGACCTAGAAGAATTACTGTAGAATAATTAACTAACTAATAATTAATGTGTGTGTGTGTGTGTGTGTGTGTGTGTGTGTGTGTGTGTGTGTGTGTGTGCGCAGCTGTGCCAACTCAAACGACGAAACTGTGACGGTTGATGGGAACGGAGAGGGAAACTCCAACAGTTTCTCCTTCAACATGTTCCAGTTCTCCGCGAGTTCTAATGACGTCTACCTGCACTGCAAACTCAACCTGTGTGTCGTTAATGGCAACAACTGTGTCCCAGTAAGTAGGACAGACAGACAGACAGACAGACAGACAGACAGACAGACAGACAGACAGACAGACACACAGACAGACAGACACACAGACAGACAGACACACAGACACACAGACAGACAGACAGACAGACAGACAGACAGACAGACAGACAGACAGACAGACAGACAGACAGACAGACATCACAATAATAACTGTCAAGGCCCCACAGAGGAGAACTAGTCTCCGCTCGCTGGATTAGAAAACGATTATGTACATACCTATAATATATAAAATAATACAAACAATAATTTACATAACATACACTTGGATTATTACTATTAACACTTTTATAATACTTTAAATAATGCTAATACGATTTTACAATCTTAATCTGTCTTTCTCTCTCTCTGCTTTCCCTTCCAGAGCTGTGTCGCAGCCGGACGCAGACGCAGATCTGCCCGTAACACCTACGAACAGGAGGCAGCATTCATCTCCATGTCCTGGACCAACTAGGTGGGACAACATTATCTGTGTAGTTAGTTAAAGGGGCACTGTGTAACATTTTAAGAACTTTCTTGATGATGTCATATTACACAGTGCCCCTTTAACCACCAAAATGAATTCATTTGACATGTTTTACAATTGCTTGATTAAAGGTGCACTATGCAGTTTCAGAGCTTGTATGGAATAATCCTATCATCATAAATCTAAATTATTTTGAAGCACCTGGAACCAAACGTATGACTAGTCCATGTTTGTAAACCAAACTGTGGGCCCTGCTGCTGTAAACAATAACAGTGAAACAGTAACTTTTCATGAAGCTTTCTCACTTCAAACAGTGTTCCGGGGATCACATTTTCCCTTTTTTTGTTTTTGTTTATTCAGTTCTAAGAATACACTTAAGAAAATGTTCACACCCAAAGTTACACAGTGCACCTTTAATGGAGAATTACGAGAAAATGCATAAGTTTTTATTAACGACAGAAATGTGTCATTCCTTGTATTTCAGTTCTTGTGAAACGGTGAACGGACTGACGACCTACGCAATGATTCCCGACCTCGCCTGGATTCTGAACAACCTTTTTCTGAAAGGATCCGCTCAGTTCTCCAGAACATTTTTTTATTCTTATTTGACCTTCTACGAATCACTATAAAACATGATAGTGTGTGTGTGTGTGTGTGTACGTGTGTGTGTACGTGTGTACGTGTGTGTGTGTGTGTGTGTGTGTGTGTGTGCGTGTGTGTTTGGCTCTATAGAAAAAATGCCACTGATCAGTTATTAAGTCGAGACACTGCAGGTGAATACAGTACATTGTTTAACTTATAGATGTCATCATAAAACACTACCAGTTGATTACTTACATTAGAACAATTCTACAACTTTTTCATTGATGTTTGAACAAATATGCAAATTTGATGATATCTAAGTAATTAGGCGTGATATGCAAAAGAAAGAAATGCTATGAAAGCAAAAAAGACAAAAATCTCTAAATTGCCCAGTGCTTTTAAAAAAAGTTATGTTTGTGCCTTCAGTGTCTTGCTCTTAATATGAATATTAATAATAATTACAATATTAATAATAATTAAACCCATGATGATTAAGATGAAGTGATGTGTGAAAAGAGACAGACCCTGCTTTGTTCTCAGAGGGGCCCTTCTGAAACAAACTGAATCTACAACCTTTAGAACCGTCAACTTTACTTTTTGTGATAATCGATAATGATTTCTTTTATAAATCTATCATGTGATTCCTGTCTCTCTCTCTCTCTCTCGCCGTCTCTCTCCCCTCTCTCCGCCCTCTCCCTCTCTCTCGCCGTCTCTCTCTCTCTCTGTACGCCTGTAAATCAAGGCCAGAATCTGTAAAGAACACCTTTTTAATTGTCAACTAGCTGCTGCAGTGTTGAAATGTCGGCCGACCCCAACCTGTGGCCTCCATGATTCTGAGATAGGAGATGTGTGTTAACTCTGTATTATCCTTCTGGTGTTTGCAAAAAAAAGACAAAAAAAATAAAATTTAAGGGTGTTGGGTAAAATCTGGTCTGTTTGTTTATTTCTCCTTTTTCCAGTTGTGGAAGTAACTACTTGTACTTTGCCATTAGCGGCGTAAATCTACTATCGCTAGTAGATAAAAGTTGTTTAGACTGAGCCTTTTGCATGGACATTGTGAGGAAGGTGTAGCTTCCTACCGTATTACTATTGTGGATCTTATAAAGGCAGAACTCGCTGCAGGTGATCGGTAAGAATCACACAGATGTTCAAGTCCAATTTCTTCATTGTCTTCTGCACCACCACGTTCACAATCCAAACTGTCCGATGACTCAGTGGTGCTGTACAAATATACAGGTATAGGTCAGTAAATAATACACAAATACTAACTAACATACAGATAATGGACATAATGGATAAATGAAGTGGCAATAAGGCTTATAAACAGATTAAACAGCCCAATTACACATTGATTAAACAGTAGCCTACTGCCACCTAGTGACCGATTATTCATGTGCTAGCTGGCCAACAGTCATAACTAGGCTACTAGCCAAAATATCAGGCGAAGAATCCTCTAATCAGCACCCTCTCTATGTGGAAGGTAGTCATTATTCATACACAATTTTCTTTTATTATTTACATGTAAACATTCCTCCTATTGTACTGAAATAGTTCAGTACTGTAGAAATACGCAGTTACCCTGTTGATATACTACAGCGCTTGGTTTAAAATTATTCATAGTAGTTTGCATAGCGATAATTACGCAACATTAAAGACCTTCTTCACCGATGGGAATATGAAGGTGTATTGAACTCTGAGATCCTACATCTATCTATCTATCTATCTATCTATCTATCTATCTATCTATCTATCTATCTATCTATCTATCTATCTATCTATCTATCTATCTATCTATCTATCTATCTATCTATCTATCTATCTATCTATCTATCTATCTATCTATCTATCGAAGTTAACATTGCAAACAACTTATTTTGTTGAGTTTATGAAACATAATATCTAGGCTACATGCAGGCCAACAGTAGCCTATGTTTCTTTGCAAAAGTTGGATCATAAAGTAATTGACTTAATACAGACATGGAATTTATGAAGTGCATTCTTAGCTGTGTTCTTTGTTATCTGTTTATTCCGGTAAATAACTCTTTCTGCGACGAGTCACAGGTCTGTGTGTTTACATTTTGGAGGCATAGCATAAGTCATAGTAGGCTAATTACGTAATAGCGTACTTCATATGTGCTACAAAGTTTTTCTTGGGTGAATAAATATTTAAACATTTTTTTTTTGAAACGCCACTAAATTCAGGCTATTTAGCATAGCACTTTATAAGCTTACAAAACTGATCAGTTTGAATCACGTGACTGAGCTTCACCGTCCAGCCGTAATCCCGCCTCCAAGCTCTGCTGATTGGCCCGTCTCACTCAAACTCGAAGGCTGATTGGTTCGTTTCCCTCCGCATTTTATCTCATCTCCTTGTCAAGTCCGAACTGAGTGCTTAGAAATCTCCATACTTTCACTGTCATGTCGACTCGCTGGTCCGGTAGTTTTCCTTTATCAAGTTGAACTCTGGTTTATTCTTGTGGTTTTACTTTTCCCCCTCCAAGGTAAGATGCCTATTTTCATTCTTTTTTCGATAAAAGCGAGCTACTTTTTCCGATACATTTTCTCGGAGTTAACGGAGGTTGGCGGTTGGTGAAACAGCCGTTGAAGCTGTAACGCTGTGTAAACACGTCATAACATAGTTTTGATATATTATCATATAAGATAAAGCAGTATATTTGAATGTAAGGCTGTAATAATGAGTGTAAGCTAACTTAACTTTGGGGGAAAAGTGTCATAATTAGTAGCCGCGTGTTATGGTGTTTACCTGTCTAAATTAAGGCCTAGCGCCTCCTAGCTTTCCTTGTTTTTTTAGGCCTACTCACAAACTCGAGCGCTGATTGGTTCATTTTCTCTGCATTTTAGTTCACATTTTCTTGTTGCGTTAACTTAAAATGCTACGGTAAAAGGGTTAGCTAACTCCTTGTGGAAGTTACTTTGTTACAGTAGTTGACATTATATGGTATTTACGGTGTTAAAAAGCCCCACGTTCAGCTGCTGAATTTAACAGTTGATAATTACTTGGAATTGTTTTTATTAAAAGTTGTTCATTTCCAACGGAAAACTGTTATCGCTTCAGGGTCGAGAGCACTTTTGGTATTGTAGTAGTCCGTCTGTTTACGACGCAGTAACGAGTGTTTTGACGGTTCGAGCCTTACCAACGGCAAATTATAATTGCTATATATATTCATTTCGTACAGTAAAACCAACTCAACAATTAGAGGTTTTTTATTTCATGAAAACAAGTCTTAAACTGAACTTTTCCTACGCTTTTTTCTATGTGTGTGTGTTACTGTGAGACATTTCTCTGCTGCTGTGAGCTGTTTGTTCTGCTCTTCATGTAGAAATGGACCCGACCGGCCGTGAGAGGAGCCCGTCACCACCTGCTCAGCCCCCGAAAAGGAAGAGAAGGTCGGCCGCCGTGTCCAGTAGGTTTCCACCCGTCTCCGCCATCATTCCAGTGTTTCCCCTTCGTTCAAGTTTGTGCCCCGCTGTTAGGCTGACTGATGAGGCAGATGATAAATAAAATAAATAAATACAATGATTTCTATGGCACATTTAAAAACAACATCAATTGACCAAAGTGCAATACAAGATAGAATACAAAATGACATATAAAATACATGAACATTTTTTTTTTTGGAGTAACAAAGTTGAGGTAAATTAGATAAATATTGAAGGAAACTAGGTGAGGGAACAGGTTGCTAGTTATCTAACATCAATGTGTTGGAATGATGTCAAATGAAGACATTTACTGGTTTATAGGCAAGGCAAGTTTATTTAGATAGCACAATTCAGACACAAGGCCACTCAAAGTGCTTTACAGGGGCAAGATTAAAATACATTAGAAAAGCGAAATGAATAGAAATAAAACATTTAAGAGCTAACGAATAGAAATAGAACATTTAAATACAATAACATTGCAGGTTAAAATGGAAACAGAAAAGTCTTCAGAATTTATTTAAAAGAGCTGAGAGTTGCAGCAGACCTCAAGTTCTCTGGGAGTTTGTTCCAGATATCTGGAGCATAGAAACTGAAAGCTGCTTCTTGAAAGTTGTTCTTGCAGTTGCAAAGATCACCCTAAATATGTTTTAAGGTCGCATAGATTACACCTTGGCCTGAGCTGCCTTACCATAGATGTTCATATGAAGAAAAGTGTTCATACTGATAAGAAACCTGTTAAATAATGTAAGTTATGTATAATTGATCAAAAAGGGGGGGGGACAAGTAGTCTGAATTAGAAACACATTTGGAGAAGGTTTAAATAGCTACTTTTTACTCTACATTTTTTAAATCTTTTTAGCGCTGTTGATTTTCCTTTGGATCTGGACAAAACCTCTTTTTTTGGGGGGGAGGGGGGCTGGGGCACCAACACTGTCCCTGCATTCCAAATCACATACTTTCTTTTTACTACACTACATACTAAAGTACAGAAGAGTTTTAGGGCCAAAGGATAGAAAAAAAATCAGATGAGGAAGATTTTTTTTTCCTTACATTGAGAAATGTCAAGAATAAAGACGAATACTCCAAAATGCTATTGGAGTTAGCGGGGCATTTATGTATTTTCAGCATACTACAATAGACGTGCATGTATTGGGACATCCTAAATCTTTTTCTGGCATACTAAATAGTAGGGAAGTATGGGGATTGGAACGCAGGGTGTCTCTATGCAGAAAAAGCCTTCTAAAATAATGAGTCGAGTCTGTTCCTGTGTGGTTCCAGCGTCCCCTCCCCCGCTTGCTGCCCCTGTGGCCGGACTGTCTCCCCCTCCGGCCCCTCCCCCTGCTCCTGCAGCTCAGGTGGGTTGTTGTCAGAGTTTGAACAGAGACTGGAAAGTTTGGCAAATGCTTGATTTTAAATCTTGTGTTTTACTACTATTTTTATGGGGAAAATGACAGATAGAAATCCTAAGCATGTTTTTATTTCCATATTTAAATTTAAAGCTTCAGGATCCTTGAAAAAAGTTTAACTTTTATCTTTAAAGTGCTTGAATTTTACTGTTATGAGCTGTATGAACCCTGTGTTGTTCATTCTGATTGTTTGGTAGCAGAGTGTAGTTTGAAGCTGCAGCTCAGTGAACCCTGGTTTAATTCAATTAAAAAAAACCGACAGTGACAGTTTGAGGCCCACATCATAAATACAACACAAGACTCACATAAAATCACACAAACAGTACAATAACAGTAAAAACACGTTTGTAAAGCAAGGCTGCAGTAAAAGGGGTGTTGGTTATTTGGTCTTGTTTAACGTGCATATTGCAGTGGGAACGAAAGATTTTGTTTTAGTTTTTTTTACTAATCCCACACAGTGCTCCCATTAGGAGCGTAGTTTGATATTGGCCTTTTTTTTTACCCTGTTTTTCCCTATTGTTTTCCTTTTCCATTTATGATAAATATGGGCGTGGCCTGGCCTAGACGACTCTACAGTTACACCCTATCCTGTCCCCATGTTATTGTCCCTGACTTTCTATGTTTCTTGGCGGGGTGTGAACTGAAATGAAATTTTGTTGTTCTGTAACATGTGCAACGACAAATAAAGTTGATTCTGATTCTGATTCTCTGCTGCCCCTGACAGATAATTGCCTTCAGTTTTAGGCCCACAACATAAATACAACACAAGACTCTCATAAAATCACACAAACAGTACAATAACAGTAAAAGCACGTGTGTAAAGCAAGGCTGCAGTAAAAGGGGTGTTGGTTATTGGGTCTTGTTTAAAGTGCATATTGCAGGGGGAATTCCCGGTAAAGGGTTTTTACTGGGAGTTTTTTCTCAGCCGAGCTAAGGGTCTAAGGGCAGGGTGTCATATTGTATCATATATCATATTGTATGAAATGCAAAGCCCACCGAGACAAATTTATTTGTGATTTTGGGCTATACAAATAAAACTGATTTGATTTTTATTTGGAATGAAAGAGCTGTTGTTGTTGTTGCAGCCCGTCCTGCCTGCGGCCTGGAGGAGCAGCCTGCCTCCGGTGCAGCAGCAGTGGGTCAGCAGAGCTCTGTTTGTCCAGGACGGGACAGGGCGGCCGGTCCTCTCCCGTGATCTGCAGCTGTGGCACCATCCGCCCGCTCCTCCCCTGGTGTACAGGTGAAACTCATATAATTAGAATATCATGGGACATTAATTGGAATTGAGGCAAGAATTCATGCAAAAGGGGCCCAAACCAAGTACTGAGTAGTACATATGCATGATTCTATTTTATAGAAGGCCGACATTTCTGTATTTAAAATCCCCTTTTTATTGATTTCATGTCATTTTAAAACTTTCTGAGATTTTGAATTTGGGGTTTTCATTAGCTCCAAGCCATAATAATCAAAATTATAACAAATATACGCTTGACATATCTCACTTTGCATGTAATGAGTCTATATAATATATTATTTTCACCTTTTAAATTGAATTACTGAAATAAATGAACTTTTGCACGATATTCTAATTTTCCGAGTTTCACCTGTACAGCCAGCGCCCCTCTGCTCCCGATGTCTTCTTCCTGCGCCCCTTCTTCCTCTGGGCCCCCTACCGCATGTGGCAGTACCGCCTCAAGTGTCCCATCTGTGGACACAAGCTGACGAGCTGCGGCCTTTATAAGACCGTCCGCAAAGTCCTGGACCTTGATGGCTGGTACTACATGGCCACGGAATACCTGGAGTGCAGGTAATGATGACTAGAATCAGAATTAAAAACGTATCAAAACCTAATTGTGTCCCCTACCATTTAGCGCCCAGTTTTTAATTGTATTTGCTTTGTTTTTTTTTCTCATTCCTTGCTTGTGTTGTTACTTTCTTTTCCTCCCCCGTCTGTGCTTTTGTAAAGTGTCCTTGAGTTTCTTGAAAGGTGCTTTTATAAAACCAAGCCGTTATTATTATTTGTATTATTATTATAATACAAATAATTTGTATGATGTGAAAGAGGTAATTGTGTATTGTGTGGAATTGTCCGAAAGAATAATAATAAATAAAAAAATAAAAAATTGTGAATCGGTGTTTGTTAGTGCTGTGTAAATCAAAAAAACAACACAGATTAAATCAATTCAAATCAAAATCAGTTTTATTTGTATAGCCCAAAATCACAAATAAATTTGTCTCGGTGGACTTTACATTTCATACAATATGATATATGATACAATATGATACAATATGACACCCTGCCCTTACACCCTTTGCTCGGCTGAGAAAAAACTCCCAGTAAAAACCCTTTAGATTATAAACACTGGTCCTTAAATGCTTGTGTTCCCTCAGCCGCTGCAGGAAGAAGGTTTCTGGCTGGGACGGGAGCGTCATGGAGCAGCTGCAGCCGATCCACCAGCAGCTCTTCCCTGCAGTGATGTCATACAGGTAAACATGATGTCATACAGGTAAACATGATGTCATACAGGTAAACATGATGTCATACAGGTAAACATGATGTCATACAGGTAAACATGATGTCATACAGGTAAACATGATGTCATACAGGTAAACATGATGTCATACAGGTAAACATGATGTCATACAGGTAAACATGATGTCATACAGGTAAACATGATGTCATACAGGTAAACATGCCCTGCGTTCCAATCCCCATACTTCCCTACTATATTCACCTTATTCTGGAACGTAACCATGGAGGATAGCGGAGCCGTTCCAAATGTGTACGGGCTTCCGGTTGTCGCGCAAAGTAGCGGTTGGTGCTTTGTAGCAGTGTATTGGGAGTGAAAGTAGCGTAATTTTGAAAGTGATCTAGAAGCGGTTTGTTGAAAAAGTTTTTATGTAGGAAGTGTTTGAAGAGTCTAGTCTACTCTACTGTTTATTAGTTTAGCTAGCTATTATTTTGTTTGTTGTCTTGTCATGTCGAGCATCATATGTTCAGTCAAAGGCTGCCATAATAATTGGAAGAAAAGACGGGAGTTTCTACAGCAGGAATGTGTTATACATCGGTCTCAGCTTCGGTCCGAGTGTACCTGCGGATCCCCATACGATCTTCACCCACCGCCGAAGGGAGATGAAGCACTGAGACTCTGGCTGAAGGCGTTAAACCTAAAGAAACCCCCAAAGCGCCCTTTTGTGTGCTCCTTCCACTTTGTGGATAAGAAGCCAAGTGGAGAGCATCCCTACCCGGAGAAGTGGCTTGGCTATGAAGTTCCATTGAGGACACCACGCCGGGTGCTACTCAGACAATCAGGTATGTCATTCATTGTCAACATATCAAATACGATCTTCTGTTATAGCCTACTGGTTGGATAAAAGTAACATTTTGTAACAATAATATAAAAATAAAAAAACTGTGATAAAGTGCTATCATTTAACATTTTATTAAGAAGAAATATAGGCCTATGCTATGCCTGTCGGTATTCTATTTTTTGTTTAACCTTTATTTAACCAGTTGAAGTCTCATTGAGATTAAAAATGTCTTTTACAAGAGAGTCCTGGCCAAGACAGGCAGCAGCACAGCTAGTTACAGACAATCATTTAAAAACAACAGATGACATATAGTCACAGTCAGAACATCATCATCAAACAAGCATGTACAGACAGAATAGCCAGCTTAAACATTATTAAGAAAGGATTTATATAGGCCTGTATATAGGCGTATACCTATAATGACCACATACTCTTGTCAGTTAATTGTGGACATGTTATTGAAAAATTCTCATTCACAAAAGTATCCAGTGGAAACATTCTTTTATTTGTTTTCAGGTTACATATTATTGAAATACTTTTTTTCCATTTCACTAGATGATAATGAAGTACCTAGTAGTACTGAGCATGAAGCCACGGAGCATGAAGCCATGGACCATGATGAGCCGAACCCCAGGAAAGATGTGATGACCCAGTGGGAGGACTGGTCACTTTGTGACCATATCTATAGCGCAACTCTGCCCCTGATTCCTTTGCCCACCACTGCTGACAAGGGAACACAATGTGCTGCTGAACCCATCTACTCATCTCTGCTGAGGACTGAAGCGCTTGCCCTGCTCTACACAGGCTTGTCCCTGGGTGGTTTTCATTCTGTAGCAAAACACCTTCAAACCTTCTACAAAGGCTGCTTCCAGATCAACCAAACAGACCAGCTCCTCATGACTCTGATGAAGTTGAGGCTTAATTTGCTCCAGGGTGACTTGGCTGAAAGATTTGGAGCCTCTCAGAGTGTAGTCAGTAGAGTGGTCAGCTACTGGATTGATCTGATGGAGGAACATCTAAGAGACTACATCCCATGGCTTCCAAGGGAAACCATTCGCGCTACAATGCCGCAATGCTTCAAAGAGCACTATCCAGCCACCACGTGCATAATAGACTGCTCAGAGATCCCCCTCCAGAAGGCAAGGAATCTTGATTCCCGGGGAGAGTCATACAGCCACTACTATGCACAGAATACTGTGAAGTTCATGGTGGCAATTGCACCCTGTGGCCTTATAATGTTTATCTCGCCAGCGTATGGAGGTCGGTGTAGCGACAAGTTTATTACAAACAACTCAGGGTTCCTGGAGTACATTCGCCCAGGAGACGAAGTCATGGCCGACAGAGGCTTCACCATCCAAGATCTGCTCGGGGAAAGGAAGGTGAAGCTAACCATACCGGCATTCACAAGAAGAGGGGCACAATTATCGGATGAAGACACCACCAGCACAAGAAGAATTGCCAATGTTAGAGTCCACGTTGAGAGGATAATTTGCCGATTGAAGCACTTCAGGATCCTCTCACAGGTTGTGCCAATTACATTTGCACCTAAAATGGACAAAGTACTGAGAATTTGTGCTGCTCTTTGCAACTTGCGGGGTGACATGATTCACGATGATGCTGAGTAAGATTAAAAGAGATGAAAGTGAGATGTAAAAAATGTACAGTTAGATATAGAATGTTTACTTATTAGTTCACCAGATTAATGTACAGTTAGATATAGAATATGTTTACTTATTACTACAACAGATTAATGTACAGTTAGATATAGAATATGTTTACTTATTACTTACTACAACAGATTAATGTACAGTTAGATATAGAATATGTTTACTTATTACTACAACAGATTAATGTACAGTTAGATATAGAATATGTTTACTTATTACTACAGTTAGATATAGAATGTTTACTTATTACTACAGTTAGATATAGAATATGTTTACTTATTAGTTCACCAGATTAATGTACAGTTAGATATAGAATATGTTTACTTATTAGTTCACCAGATTAATGTACAGTTAGATATAGAATATGTTTACTTATTACTACAACAGATTAATGTACAGTTAGATATAGAATATGTTTACTTATTACTACAACAGATTAATGTACAGTTAGATATAGAATATGTTTACTTATTACTACAGTTAGATATAGAATGTTTACTTATTACTACAGTTAGATATAGAATATGTTTACTTATTAGTTCACCAGATTAATGTACAGTTAGATATAGAATATGTTTACTTATTAGTTCACCAGATTAATGTACAGTTAGATATAGAATATGTTTACTTATTACTACAACAGATTAATGTACAGTTTGATATAAATGTTGGCTTATTACCAATAAAGATGAATGTTGGCTTATTTACTACTATAGATGAATGTTGGCTTATTACTACTATAGATGAATGTTGGCTTATTACTACTATAGATGAATGTTGGCTTATTACTACTATAGATGAATGTTGGCTTATTACTACTATAGTTGGCTAGATGTTGAGTTACTGACAAAGCTGCTTGTACCTATCGCTTAGCAACAATCTGTCCGCTTGAAATTCCTCTACAATATATGGCAGCATGTATCTGAAATAGAAAGCCTTAAGCCGTTGCACAACTTCTGCACAGAAATCTCCATCATATTCTACACTCAGAAGGACTTGCTGGGATGGGGTCCAGATGAGCAGCTTCGATGCCTTCAGCCCTGTGCAGAACATTCCAAGCTGCATCTGCATGTAGTAGCCTCGTGGCCCATGTGGTCGGAGTTTATAAGCCCCGTCAACCATCTTCACATCAGAGGTCTTGCTGCTGAAGAGATTTTCCAGAGATTCAAAGGATTTCCCCAAGACTGGACACTTAATCTCCAACAGTTCCTCTGTGTTCAACACTCCGTCAGGGCTTGCTGACAGCCATGGCTCTTCAGCACTGACCACTGTGCCTCTGTGACTAACAGAGTAGCCACAGCCTTCGAGCCACGTGGAAGCAACCAGCTCACTCTCCTTCCCATAACGTGTAGCTGCATTCCCATGGAACCTCGGATACAGGTGCTCTTGCAGGAACTTCTCCGGACTGGCTCTGAGTGGAACCCTCTTTGCAGAGCTAGCGGTGATGCGTATTTTACGAGCATCGTGCCACAGGTGTGAGGCACTTTGATCTCTGGTTACGCTATCGAGTGTTGAACATTTGCTCAGGTCAAGTGCAATGAAAGTAGTGTAAAAAGACAGACACTTTAGACAGGTGGTTGGTACAGCATGCTCCCCATGTTGAAGAGAATCTGGCTGGGATAGCTCTGAGCTAAGCTGAGCATTGAAACATGTGTGCAATAGTGATCCTACAGGGAACTTCAGGTGGCTCTGGCCTTCCCTCAACTTCTCATGGGAAGGAAATGCAGGGGTGGGCGGCAGAGGTGGACATTGTGCCCTTACATCTGGGTGCTGAAGTTGGTCAGTGGCCATGTGGTGTAAAAAATGTATTTCTGCCAGCCGCTTGGGGGCAAGATTCCTCTGCGTTCCAGCATTCCAGTTACGTTGCTCATCTGTGCATGATATACCCGTGAGCCTCTGGGACACAGCATTCTGGACCTGAGACAGAGGCAGTAACAGTTAGAATAAAACAAAGACATTTTTCAAGCAGCATTCTAGTGATTGGACCGATATACAGCAATTCTAAATCTTTCAGATAAAAAAAACCCAGACATCTAAATATTCAGATTATAAACTTACTTTCGATCCATGAGATATAATTAGACTTGTACTTACTGTGACATCTCCAGCCATTTTTTCTTAATAGCTGAAATGTTAACACCAATCTGTGCAACTGATTTGGCTACTATCAAATAAACAGAAACAACTCAAGGATATAGCAAGTTTTTATGTAAATATGATTTGATATTACTTACCTTGACTCCATACATTGTACTTACCTTCTTCCTCCTCTGCCAATATGAGATTTGACTAGATACTTACATATTCTCCATGATTGTCACTCTAGCAGATCTGTGATACACAAAAAACATGTTAGCATTACCCACATTACAGTCACATCTTATTCTATTGTTTGAATATGAACTGTTGAATGCTTTTTAACTGGATTAGCTGCAAACATTTCATATACAAGGCTACATCAAGAGTCAAGTCAGCTTTATTATCAATTCTTAAAATATGCAGGTATAAGGATCGACCCACGGTGCAATAGGAACGATAATAATAAAATAAAGTAGAATAAGATAAAGATAAACAATAATTACATTAAATACATTTTATTCTAGTCAATAGTCTTCCTGTAATGTTTCTATTTTTCGACAAGATTGAGGTTGTGTTAACACATATAGTTATTTTCTTGATGATCTAAGTGTGGAGTGATACAGCTAGACTCTAATACATGTAGTTGTCAGGTCAATTGTTAAAAAGGGCTTGTTTGAAACATAGATAGTTTGAACGCAATGTAAAATACAGCTACTATTTTTTTTTTACTTTATTAACCACATAGGCCTACGTAGGCTATACAAAGATAATCAGCTAATGTGACTTGAGTTTACAGTTTCAAACAGAGCACTATTCCCGTGTATGCTTGACAATAATTGCATGTACAATAAATACAACATTATACTTTATTACCTTCCACAAAATTGAAGCTGCGTGGCTGCATGACTTCCCCAGGCCAGCGATGCAGGAGCACCCTGCTGTCTCCACTGCTCCCAGGCTTGTCACCAGTACCCAGGGAAAGTGCACTGGACTGCTGGACTGACTGGGCTGAACATCAGCCTTCAGAAATACCAGATCCTCATTGACTTGGTGTAGTAAAATACGGCCCACTTTACCACTGTGGAGGTATTGGTAGGCTTCAGTGCTCTTGTAATTTTTCATGATACTTCCATCAACTCCAAGGGACAGCACAAAATAATTAAAAATATCCCCATAACTGATCTCTGGCCACTTTCGCAAATCATCCTCCCAGCCGTTGCCGATCCTCGAAGGGTGCAATATTTTAACACCGTCTGATCGCACTAGCGTATAACTAGTATGCTCCCACGCTGTAACTGGGCTAGCCATGTCAGCTAGGTAAACAATATTTAACTATTTTGAGTGTAGATCAATCTTTTAAACGATTTGTTATTCCCTAAACTTCAAATTTGCGTCTTTGTTTTTCGCTGTTTGTACTTCTTGTTTTCCGCTGTGGTTGAACCGGAAGAACCTTAACAATCTCACTCGAACCGGAAGTGTAAAAAGGGGCGGGGCTACATAAGGTGAATAGTATGCCAGAAAAAGATTTAGGATGTCCCAATAATAAAAAATCTTCTTTATCTGATTTTTTTTTTCTCCCGTGGCCCTAAAACTCTTCTGTACTTTAGTATGTAGTGTAGTAAAAAAGAAAAAGTATGTGATTTGGAACGCAGGGTTGATGATGACAACAGCCCAGTGATGTCATATGATATGATAGTGATAAATCTGGTGTTGCTTACCTGTGTCTCTGTCTGTGTTGTTAACCTGGGTCCCTCTCTGGTTCTGTGCTGCAGACTGGCTGTGGACAGGCGGCTGTTGTCCCTGATGAGGAGTCGTGTTCTGGTTAGCAGCTTCAGCCGTCTCCGCTCCTTCCTGGTGGAGCATCACACAGCGGAGTGGATGAGACGCTGCAGCCGCTACCTGCAGACCTGCCGGGGGTTTGAGGACCAGCCCGCCCCTCCCCCTCCCCCTCCCCACATGGAGCCCGTCCCCAGCAGCACCTGGCTGCTCTCCACCTACTGCATGGAGCTGGAGAGCCGGGCGCTGGAGCTAGGGTCAAAGGTCACCTCCACCTTCGGATCCATCTTAAAGCTCGACTCATCCAGGACGGTGAGAAGGTTTTAAAACTTGCCCACTTTTTCTTCTTTTTTTTTTACACTTCGCTATCTCACACCTCCCCCCTTCCTGATGTCTAACTCCCGTCCTGTGCAGATCAGTAAGAAACTTGGCGGTTTCACAGCAGGCACGGCCCAGTCCCTGATCAGTGTGGGGAACGAGAGGGGACAGGTGCTCATCTCTGTCCTGACCTCAAGGGGAGGTGTCGGGCTGCGGGACATGGCCCAGGGACTGCAGCGCCGCTACCAGCAGGCGGGGAGAGAGGCTCCACAGGTCCTTTATGTGGCCCGGGACTGCTGCAGGCAGGACGGGGAACCCGGGGCTGCGGCGGCTCTCTTCCCCGAGTGGACACACCTGAGCGTCAGACTGGACATCTGTCACTTTGTGGCTCGACTGGGGGCAGGTGTGACCTCACAGGGGCACACCCTCTACCCCGGCTTCATGGAGCATCTGTCCAGCTCCATCTTCGAGTGGGACCCAGAGGACTTGGCCCTCTTGAGGAGGTATTCACATATATTTTTTTTTCCTTACTTATCTTTTATTGAAATGTTTGCAAAGCACAACAAAGGTAAACCCAGTTACAGCACCAAAAATAAAAGATCACATAAAAAAAAACAGACATAAAAAAAAAGATAAAATAAAAAAAGTTAAGTGATCATGTGGTGGAGAGAAATCTTTACATCTGGAATGCCAAATATACATTTCTCAGGCGTAAGGATTCATATTTCAGTATCTGCATGTAAACATTTTGTGAATGATTTTTTCAAACCTGTTGAAAAAGATGTTAAGCTGGTTTGCCCTCTCCACAGTCCCCCCCTCTGTGCTGTTTTTAGCTATGTGGCCTGTGATGATTTTCACACCATCCCAGACCTCCCTCATATTGTTCTCCATCAGTTTGTGCTCCACCTTTCTCCTGTAGCTCTCCCTCGCCTCCTTCAAGCACTGTTTCAGCTCACGCTGTGCTGTCTTAATCGCCTCCTTGTCTCCGCTCCTGAAGGCTGCCTTCTTCTTATTATGATTTGAACCTGCGTACCTGCTGCTTCTGAGGACTGAGCATTAATGGGGGTGACGCTCTAATCACTACACCGCGAGCGCCCCCCCATCCCCCCAACTGATTAGATTTTGATGTGTTTCCAGGGCGATCCGGTCCAGCACCCCGACCTTGAAGCTGATGTCCCGTCACTGTCGGCGTCGTACTCGCGGGGCGGCGCAGACGGAGCGACAGCTGAATGAAGCGCTGGAGACGTTCCTCACGGCCACGGACGAGACGGGCGTCCCACTGCTGGACCGGGAACGCATGGAGCACATCTGGAGCCTCCAGAAGAAACACATCACCTGCATCCAGGTACGGTTTCAAGATTCAAGACTGTCTGTTTATTGTCATATGCACAATAAGTTATAAATACTAAGTGCTTGTTACGTATGGCCATGTGTTTTGTTGGTTAGCTTGACCTTCTCTTACCCTGCGTTACAAATTTCATATTCTTTCTTTTTTCTATTCTACATACAACATCTGACCATAAAAATAATCTAGTTAGGATGCAGTACATTTAGGACATACTTTTACTCTTTTATTTCATCATAACATTGCGCCTTGATCTTGCCTCTTGCTTTTATATCCGTCGTGTCCCCATTTGTTAATCTTTACTATTAATATTACAACTAAAGACCGAAAATTCCCTCACACCTGTCTCCCCTTCAGGACCCCCCTGGCCTCCCGCTCTACAGCAGGACGGGTCAGGTGACCAAAGGAGGGGTGCTGCTCCCACTCTACCGCTCTGCCAGAGGCTCCTCACTGAAACCCTACCACCAGCACCTAGACAAGTTCATCCCAGGTCAGTCCCATACACACACATGTGAAGGAAGTTCTTTTAAGGTTGGAGGTCAACTCAGGTGGAAGAATATTTCAGGAGACTTGGATGAATTATGAAGCAATATTTAATAGCAATATTTGTTCATCGACAAGGGTCGATGAACACATAAACTTTATAGTGGAACAGGTTTATTCAAGGAACAAATAGACTTGGCGGGCTATATTTACATGAACACACACACACACACACACACACACACACACACACACACACACACACACACACTTGTTTTTCCCAGAGTTCTCGCAGATCCTTCAAATGTCTTAAAAGGAATTGAATAAGTTTATCAAAAAATTAGGTATAGTTGGCGTAGTGGATAGAGCGCGTACCATATCGGCTCCGGCCTTCGTTGCAGTGGTCGCGGGTTCAAATCCGACCCGTGGACCTTTACTGCAGGTCATCCCCCCTCTCTCCTGTCTCTGTCTCTGTCTCTGTCTCTGTCTCTGTCTCTGTCTCTGTCTCTGTCTCTGTCTCTGTCTCTCTCTCTCTCTCTCTCTCTCTCTCTCTCTCTGTCTCCCCATTTCAACTCTGTACTGTCTAATAAAGCTTGAAAAAGCAAAAAAAATAAAATTAATCTTTCCCGTTTCCCTCTGTCTGCAGGCTCCATCAGAGACACTTTCTTCCAGCTGTTCCTGTTGGAGGTTTTGACTCGCTGGAACGAGGACCGGGCCCGGGCAGCGGCGGGACGGTCCCGTTCAGATACGAGGGTCTACAGCAGCCGAGACCAGCAGACACTCAACCAGCTCACTGAGCACTTCTACGGGCGGACGCTGGTGGAGCCATTCATCCAGCCTCTGGACTACACAGGTAATAAATACAAACATGTACTTAGTATGTATAATATAGTATTAGTTAGGGGTGTGCACGTGTACACGTTTAAACCGTTTAGTAAATCATAAACGTTTAGGGAAAATCAATAAACGAAAACCGTTTAAAAAAAAATCTTAAAAATTTTAAATGTTCTTTTTTTTCCTCAAAGTTTTTAAATATGTTCTGGAGACACGCATTTATTGATTTTACATCACTAATAAACTACTTGGGGATGATACAAGCTAGTCGGCCCAATCTGTCTGTCCCTCGGCGTGTGTGTGTGACTGTGTGTATAATCGCAAACACACACACGGGGAGGCGCCGTGCTCGAGTAACAGTAACGGACGAGTGATGAAAGATAACCTAAAGACTAAAGTTACCCGGTTGAAGTGAATTACGCGCGTAAGTAGCCCGAACTTTATAACACCTGTTCACCCTCATAAATGTGGACATGTAGAAAGCGATAGGCTATATTTATCAGGAAATTAATGAAGGGCGATAATGACGGCCAACACATGTAAGGCGAACGCGTATGTGTGTGTGCCCGCGCGGCTACAAGACGGTGGGCGCACGAGGATAATGACGTCACGGTTAACCGTGTACACGAAAAAAATTCCGTCGTGTACACGGTTAGAAATTTTTGTAAACGTTCACACCCCTAGTATTAGTATATATATTATGTTATAGGAAAAAGCATGTAAGTGTGTAAAGAAGTGGTAGACCAACATTTAAATTAGTTTTTTTTTTAATGGCAGATGACGGTTTTTTTCCGAATTCCTGCAAAACTTAACACACAGTCCGAATAAGACAAAGCACATGGAGTTAAACTTCTAACTTATACGGCAAAATGAAACTCTTCAATCAAAACCTAACAATCCAATTTCAAAACTGTTTTTAGCATCAAAACTATACACACATGCACCTTTGAATTACTGTGTGTGTTAAACCTGCAGTGTGTAGAATTTTTGGTTTTATTTCCTGGCAGATTTTGTAGAAAGTAATTATAATATCCATAAGTACATTTAATTTAGTCCATAATAGCTGAAAAAAATGTTTTGAATTATTATTTTTTCCCTTAGGGCCCGTGTCCACCTAGCGCCTTTTCCCAGCGTTAAACGCTGGCTGTGCGCTGGGGTGTGTGTCTACTGAGCGTTTTTTTCGACCGCTTTTTTCAAGCGTTTTATGAGCTGGGAGAGAGAGTGCTGTGATCGGGGGAGAAAAAATGCTGATCGTCACCTGTCAGTCAGACCTATTAACACTGGTTTAACTCTTTAGGCTTGCTGTTTTCTATTTAAATCGTTACATTTTAATACGAGTAGTCTTATGAAACAGAGAATACTTTCCACCATCCTCTGTTTGGATGAGGAGTTATCGCGGCTCCTGCAAACACACACGGAGCAAGTTGTAGGCTGACGTGTGCGCATGAAACGATCCGTAGGAGATACAAAATACAGCGAATCAAGTGTTCTCCTAATCTGCTCCCACAAACGGGCTCTCCTCCCTCTGTTCTGGTCATTTTAAGTCACTATTTTCGTACAGTTTCGGGTAAACAGAGACGGAAAAAGCAGTTTCTCTTCCGTCTTCCTTGTTGCCAAGGCGAGAAGTCCCGACAATCTACTATCTGATTGGCCCTTTGAAAAAAGCGGCGGTGACGTCCCCGCCGCCTTTCTGAAAAGTTAAACTTTTTTCAACTTGGAAATCTCGAAGCGGCCGCACAAAAAGACAAAAAACGCTCGAAAAAAACCGCTGGGCGCTGCGCCTTTTCTCAGAGCGGCCGCCTTTTCCCGAGGCGGCCGCTTCTCATTGGGAATCAATTGAAAAAAGGCGCTTGCGGTGGGAAAAAGGCGTTAGGTGGACACGGGCCCTTAGAAAGGGTCTCATATATGTCCATATTTCTGCATATTTTGGACCAAGACCTAGTGCCGCCATCTTGAAAGTGTCATAGTTGGAATGTCATCAGGTGCATTGTTTAACATTTAGAATTGTTCTTGTCCTTGAAGGCCACTGTAGCTTCTGTTATTATTCGAAAGGGTTGGGGTTACCCAGGGAGTGTTGCATTCTAGAACTTTGTAGAACTTTCTTGATGATGTCATATTACACACTGCACCTTTAAGTTTTCACACAGTGAGCCAAATTCTCCAACATGTGTCTAAGCATTCGGCAAAAACTGTACGTGTCATGGAAAAGTTTTGAAAATTAATTGATAAAAATGTGTGGGATGGGAACCCTGTTTGTTACAATCATGTGACATTTTATCAATGGTGGTTGTTGTTGTGTTCTGTAGGTGAGCTGATTGGAGTCGCCTACCTCCACGGCCAGACTGAGCGGGAACTAGCAACCCCTAGCAACCAGGACCCCACCCCTAGCAACATGGACTCCACCCCTAGCGACCATGACTCCACCCCTAACAACCCTTCCTGGACATTAGTAGAAGAAGAAGAAGAAGAAGAAGAAGAAGAAGAGTTCTATGGCCAGAATGAGCGGGTGATGAGGGAACTAGCAACCCCTAGCAACATGGACTCCACCCCTAGCGACCATGACTCCACCCCTAACAACCAGGACCCCACC
This sequence comes from Ammodytes dubius, assembly GCA_026122265.1. Lineage (NCBI taxonomy): Eukaryota > Metazoa > Chordata > Actinopteri > Uranoscopiformes > Ammodytidae > Ammodytes > Ammodytes dubius. Next base: position 3,284,126 of record CM047517.1, read on the forward strand.
CCTAGCGACCATGACTCCACCCCTAACAACCCTTCCTGGAGATTCTTCCTGGAAGAAGAAGAAGAAGAGGTCTATGGCCAGAATGAGCGGATAATGAGGGAACTATTCCCCCCAGAGGTGTACCAGTACGAGTAACACTGGAAGAGCAAGAAGAGGAGAAAGAGTTATATAGAGACTTGCTGCTGCTGGAGGGAGAGGAGGGGTTCGTACAGCTGTTCACCAGACACATTCAGGCTCTTTTCTAACAGTTTGTTGACGGCCCCTAAGTCTGTAATATGGAGAGAAATCCAGTATTTTGTCAGTTCCAGACTTTGAAAAAACACAAGATTTAAAATCAATCTTTTTCCAATCTTATCTTTCCAGAGTCTGTACCAGCCGTGATGCTGCGGTAACATCCACCTGGGTCCCTGCTTCATCCACCTGGGTCCCTCCCTGCTTCATCCACCTGGGTCCCTGCTACATCCACCTGGGTCCCTGCTTCATCCACCTGGGTCCCTGCTTCATCCACCTGGGTCCCTCCCTGCTTCATCCACCTGGGTCCCTGCTTCATCCCCCTGGGTCCCTGCTTCATCCACCTGGGTCCCTCCCTGCTTCATCCAGCTCAGAGAGCTCAAGAGAGACCTGTGTAGCCAAGATGGACAGCAGTACACAGATTCAGTTACAACATAAAAAAAGGACAAAATACAAGTTCAAAATACACCCTCAGTGCATTTTGGGGAAAATACATTGAAAGTATTGATTGTCGCTGTAAATGGGTAAAATAATGTGTCTATTTAGAGTAACTGTATCATGATTATGACTACAAATTGCCATTAGACTAATCTAATTAGATCTAATTAGATCTAATTCTCACCTGTATACTCCAGTGGCCTGACGTAGCTCAACCCGTACGCCTCCTCTGTCAGCTGGTTCAGAGTGTGGATGTCCTGGCCACTGTAGCACTTCAGACCAGACTTCTGTCCCCCCGCTGCCTCTAAGGCCGTCTGTGCCCGGTCGTCGTTCCACCTCGTAAGCCCCTCCAACAGGTACACCTGGAAGTTACACCCGTTGGCGGATGAACCTGAGAAACAAAAGGGGGGAAACAGGATGATGAATACAATGAAGAAGAACGCTGATAAATAGTATACAGTACACATTTGGTGATGTACCTGGATGCAGGCGACGTGTTGCCGCTGTGTGCGCCAGATCTCCTCCGTTCTGGCGCGGTGCAGTATGGGGACGTTCATGGAGTCTGTGAGACGTTTCATCAAGGAGGCGCTCGGTCTCCTGCGCCCCGCGCGTGCGGCGGCGACAGTGCTTCTTCATCTCCTTGATGGTCAGCTCCAGGTTTCCCCTCCTCCGCAGGCAGTCTGCCAGCGCTGCGCTCCTCAGAAGGGACAGGTCCTCCGGGTCCCATTCATAGATGCAGGCCGACAGCCGCCTCATCAGGCTCGGGTACAGCAGATGGCTCTCCGAGGTCACACCCGCCGCCAGCCGACGTATGAAATGCCAGATGTCCAGCCGGACGGCCAGGTGCGGCCACTGGGAGAAGAGAGCCTCCGCTGCTGACGCCACCCCATCTCTCCGGCAGCAGTCCCTGTCCACGTACAGGATCAGGGGAGGTGCCACCCCGGCCTGATAGTACCGATCCTCCAGGCCTGACGTCATGTCCCTCAGTCCGTAGCCCTCAGCCGAGGTCAGGACGGACATCAGGACCTGGCCCAGTTCGTTCCCCACGCTGCTCATCCACAAAGCGGTGCCGGCAGCCGCTCCCGCCAGTTTCTTCGTGATCTTCTTTGTGGAGTCCATCTTCAGGATGGAGCCGAAGGTCGATGTTACTTTGGCCTTCAGCTCCTCTATCCTTTGGAAGGACTCCCTGACGTATGTGGAGAGCAGCCACGTAGTCGTCGGTACAGGCTCCATCTTCGGCAGAGCGGGCAGGTCGGGCAGGAAGAGCGTGCACCGCCTTACCCACTCCGCTGTGTGCTGCTCAACCAGGAAGGCGCGCAGCCGGCTTACGCTGTTGCCCAATGTCCTCCCCTTCATCTGGGCAACAACCTTCCTGTCGCACGCGAGCCTGTACGTCATGACAGCAGGGAACAACTGCTGTAGGGCCAGCGGAAGCTGATCTCCGCATCCTTGGAGTCATACAGCTCCCTGTAGGTGAGGGAGCTGTGATTCCCAAAGCCCACCAGCTGATCTCCCTCCTGGCCTGTCCTCCTCTTCCCCGCTATGGCCGGCCTCATAGCGGGGAACAGGCCCGCGTACTCCAGCAGGGCGTCTTTGTTGGCCATGAGGGGGGTGCAGCTGGTATTCCCCCCCTCGCGCTCAGCCTGGTGTAGTGCCAGCAGGTTGGCAGAGTAGCCGACGTCGTGGGTCAGCAGCCACTGGAAGGTCTGCCCCTTGTACTGGCCGAGCTGGACCTCCGTCTGGCTGAGGACCAGTCGGCGGTCCTCGGGGTTTCCTCCCAGCGCTGTGACCCGGGCGCGAGCGTCGGCCTCTGCCTCCTCTGCCGGCTTCAGAGGGGCCTGCTGGCTGGCCTCCGCAGAGCCCTGCTGTTTCCGCTGCTGGACGTGCCGAGCCGCGGCGGAGCTCGCACGGAGCTGCAGCTCGGCACCCTTAAACGTCCACTTTGGTTTGTAGGATTCCATCTATAGTAAGACACAAGAAAACCAATTACAATACAGACATTTAAAGCTTTGTAATCAAAAGTACTGAATAACACAATTATAATGCAGCAATTCTAATACACATCTAATGCCATTGGTAACACTATACAATAAGGGTACATTAATTAATTTGTAGTTCATTTTATTTACAGAGATACAGAGATTTAGAATGGCTGGAATTAAAATAAAATTGGTAAAGTCCTTACTTGAATAATGCTTAGTAGTTGGTTAATGTACCCTTATTACATAATTACACCAATTCATTTGAAGGAAAAGGGCATTTCACACCGACGAAAAATAGCCAAACCCCGTCAAATACACTACTCACATATGTAGGGATAATTCCGCTATACTTTATTTATTGTTTTCAAAAGGACAGTTCAGTTAAATGTGGCTGCTAAAGACACACAGTCCTGCCGCATACATACGCTTGGTCGCATCGGCGGCTAGGCATTTTAGCTCGACGTTTACTAGTCAAAACCCGTGTGGACAGAAATTAAATTTAGTCTATTATAGAAAAAACATGTGGGGATAATTCGGCTACGTTTTTTAAAAGGACATAGCAGTTCAAATTGGCTGCTAAAGACACGCAGCGCGGCCGCCACTGCCGCCTCCTCAGAGCATACACTCTCTGTCGCGTAGGCGGCAAGGGCATTTCACCACGACGAAAACTGGTCAAAACCCGTGTGTACAGTCAAATATTCAGTCAAATACACCACTCGCACATCTAGGGCTAAGGTTTTTAAGCATTTTAAGAAGTGCAGTTCAACTTGGCCGCTTGTGACAGAGCCGAGACCCCCCTCCCCCGTCGGACACATAACGAGAGCGTCAAGCTAGCGGTAGCCACCGTGTATCAACGTCTTGTTACATGTTAATGACCCAAGAAACGCCAAAGTGGTCACTTTTAACTTACTGTATGCAATTACTATTACTATTAAACATTTTGCCATTCACAATGAAACAATAAGCTTTGCTACGAGCAACTCACCATTCGGTTGTTTGTTCTCTGTTTCGCTAAGCGGCAAGATGATTCTCCGGAGAAGCAGTGAAGTGTAGGAGGGACAAAGGTTGGAACAGGCCAATCAGGGCAACAACCTTCCTGTCGCACGCGAGCCTGTACGTCATGACGGCGGGGAACATCTGCTGTAGGGCCAGCTGTCTCCGCACACACTCGTCCCAGCCGCTCACCTTCTTCGTGCAGTAACTGAGAAAAATAAATATATTTTTTTAGTGAAGAAATTAGGTTTATACCTTTTCATATTTATCAATATCGTTAGTCACAAAAATAGACATGTATGCGCAAAGGTCTTTACCTGCACTCCAAGTACTCCGTCCCCATGAAGTACCAGCCATCACTGTCCAACACCTTCCTTATGGTCTTGTAGAGGCCACAGCCTGTCAGCTTGTGGCTGCAGATGGGACAGGACACAGCCTGTCAGCTTGTGGCTGCAGATGGGACAGGACACAGCCTGTCAGCTTGTGGCTGCAGATGGGACAGGACACAGCCTGTCAGCTTGTGGCTGCAGCTTGGACAGGCCACAGCCTGTCAGCTTGTGGCTGCAGCTTGGACAGGACACAGCCTGTCAGCTTGTGGCTGCAGATGGGACAGGACAGCTGGCACTTCAGGAGTTTGTACGGGAGCCAGAGGAAGAAGGGGCGCTGGAAAAAACGCGTGGTGGGAGGAGGGACACTGGCTGTAGAGAGCCCACGGGCCAGGTGGATGGTTCCACATGCTGATGTCTCCAGCCAGGACAGCGTATCCTGTCTTGTCCCTCACAAACAGCTTCTTGCTGACCCACTCCTGCTGCTCTCGGGGCATGCTGACCTTCCAGGCCTCCGGAAGGATGACCTGCAATTACAATAAAACCCTTTATTATGACTACAATCTGCATCTGACCTGCAGCTCTTTTTCTACACTACATCATTGAAACTTGAAATGTACCACTTACTGTATGAGCCACATGTTATCCCTTAATCATAATAGAGGGCGCGGGGTTATGACAGGGGGGGCGTGGATGAATATGTGAAAAAAAAAATATATATATATATATTTTTATTTTTTTTGAGTTTGTGTTTTTATATTAAGATCACGGCATAGATGGACAAGAGTTCTTCTGCTTCGTTCCTCTCACTGCATTTAAAAGCATTCATTATATTACAGAGAAATAGGTCTTGTTAAAGAAAAAGAGCACCAAGCCCAACCCAGAGGACCCTGCACGATTTTTTTAATTTTAAATTAATATTTTTATGGAAAATCCACATGTCCTTCTTCAATAGCTTCTAATTCATCTGACCCAGTGTCTCCAAATTATTTGTTCACACAAAATTCCTCATATTTAGCCTCTTAATTTTCCTCTCAAAATGCACCAGATTCATGCATTTCACTTTAAAAAGGTGAAAAAAAATCTCCCGGGGGGGCATACCCCTGGACCCCGCTAGGAGGGTCTGGTTCTCCACTGGCTACTATCCATGCTTAAAGGAAGCAGGATTAAAACTCTGGATTTAGATGTTAAAATTTATTTAAAAAATGTGTTAAAAATGCACAAAAATTTTTAGAATGTTTCAAAAATATGTTTAAATTTGTAAAATAATTAAAAGATCTTTCAAAACACAGGGATTTAGAAAAAAAAAATGGGGGGGGGGGGCTCCGCTGAAATTTGTTCTCTGAGGGGGGGCTCACTCTCACACTTTGAAAACCCCTGTAATAGACCATTCGAATGTTCATTTTACTCATAGCACCTTTTAAAATAGCCTAAGAAAGCTACCTTTTTTTTTCCATTTTGAATTGTTTTGGTACTGTTTACTGTGTGTTTATTTTTGTCTTTCATTTGCTTTTCAAATGTTAAAAAATAATGTTCTTTTACAGTTTTAACAACAAACTATTCCCTAAAACCTTTGTTTATTTGACAGAGATATTGAGAAACTGTTCATCTCTTCAATAGTTTTAGTGGATAATATTTATGTATAATTTGTGTGTTGTGTGAAATTTTTTCTGCTCTGATTGTGTGTGTGAGATTACACTTTAGAATAGAGAAATATGTCCTTGTATGACTGACAATCATTGTAGGTTTAAAACAAATAAACACTTCACTGTCTTACCTTCCTCCATAGTTTTTCAAGGATTTTTATACTTTTTCTTTGTACATGTGTTGATCTTTCTTCACTACTATTTTCTCTGTGAAAAGTTGAAAGTGTCATAGTTGGAATGTCATCAGGTGCATTGTTTAAAATTTAGAATTGTTCTTGTCCTTGAAGGCCACTGTAGCTTCTGTTATTATTCGAAAAGGTTGGGGTTACCCAGGGAGTGTTGCATTCTAGAACTTTCTTGATGATTACACACTGCACCTTTAAGTAAAACATTTAATCTATGACTCATTACAGGGTATATAAACTATGATTCCATGGATTATAGAGAGTGACTTTCTAAGAAATTTCAGCAGCTCTAACTGGACTGGATAAGATTTTTGCACAAATCTACATTTTGGAAAACCAGCATAAATGATCACCCTCACCACCGGTATACACTGCATGCATGGTTATACTGTTTTAAAGTGTCTTGATTAATTTTGAGATGTTTTTCAGAAGAAAATGTACCACAAATCAGACAATAAACAAGTTATTAACAAATCGTTGTGTAGTAACCTTCAGAATAGTGCTTAGTAGGGATGACCATAAGTAGATGACTATTCGACGGAAGGAGCCTATAATGCAACTGCCAATCTCCCAGTCGAGAAATGGCAAAACTCGGATAAGAAAAAAGGATCATTCTATTGTTGTGCTCAATGAAATGTCTGATTTTACATGGAATTGCTTTGGTTTCTCACAAAATAAATCATGATACATCATCACCTATTGTGGTATGAATATTAATCTATCTGTTAATACAAATATGAAGTAAAAAATCAAGTAGTATTTAATCTTTCTGCAGCTCTGCCTGTCACTTCAGTAGTATTTAGAATTTATGTAATGTAAATATTTATCTTTATCTTATTCTACTTTATTTTATTATTATTATTTTTTTTTCCTATTGCACCGTGGGTCAGAGACAAACGCCATTACGATCCTTATGTATGCCTGTGTTCTGACATTTTCTGCTCCCTCGTCAGATTTTGCTACCTATCAGAAAATGCTACCTTACGTCATTGGTATCGTATTTGAGCTGTAGAGCCATTAACTCAATCAAACGATGCTCCCAGTACAGAATCACGTTATTTTACACCACTACTCATCCAATGTACACTGTAGGAATATTGGGAGCATATTTTGATGCTGCTTTATAACGTGTTTATTGAATATTTCAGGGGTACAGTAAGCTTTGTGAGACCCATTGTCTCTATCAAATAATGCTCCCACTACAGAATCACGTTACTTACACCACTACTCACCCCATGTAGCCTACACTGAAAGCTTGGGGAGCATATTTTGATGCTCCTTCATAACGTTATTATAGATAACACATATTTAAACATATGTGTAGCATAATTGTGCAGTTAATTTTTTTTTAAAGAAAATAACATCAGCCAAAAAGGTAGCAGAATCTGACGACTGCTCACGCAGGATTACAATTTTCGGAATGCGCATGCGCAGAACCACTAGGGAGCAAAATCTGTTAGGTAGCAGAAAATGACAAGTCACCTGCCAGAATTGACTACAGTTAAAATCACGTGATTGACAGCTTCACCGTCCAGGCTTCATCCCGCCCCCTTGGCCTCTCCTGGATTCTAATTGGCCCGTCTCACTCACAAACTCGAAGCCTGATTGGTTCATTTCGCGTCACATGTTGTTTTTCCCTTCGTCCTTTCGTCAAGTCAGATGTCAAATCTGCGGAGATAACGGAGTAGGCTACTTTCACTGTCACATTGACGGACTCCCTGGCGCTTTAGTTTGTCTATTTCCCGTCGAATTCGGATATATACTTTTGGTTTAACTTTCCCCCCTCAAAGGTAAGACGCTATTTCCATTATTTTTTTCGATAAAAACGAGCTACTTTTTCGATACATTTTCGCGGAGTTTAATGGAGGTTGGTAGTTGGTGAGCCGCGGCCGTTGAGACTGTACATTTACGTCGTGTAAAATTTCATAACATTGTTTGATATATTGTCATATAAGATAAAGTAGTGTATTTGAATGTAATGCTTCAGTTTAATGAGTGTTGGCTTGCTTAACTCTGGGGAAAAGTGTCATAGTTAGTATAAACGTTGTATGGCGTCTATCTGTCTGAATTAGGGACTACGGCCTAGTTTATAAACTCGAGCGCTGATTGGTTCATTTTCTCTGCATTTTATGTCACTTGTTGTTGAGTTAACTTATAGGCCTAATGGTAGCCTACGGTAAAAAGGTACGCTAACGGTCCTTGTTAAAATATCAGGCTACAGTAGTTGACATTATATGGTATTTACCGTGTTAAAAGCCCCACATTCAGCTGCTGAATTGAATAACAGTCGATAATTATTCGGAGTTGTTTTTTATTAAAAGGTGTTCATTTTAAGTGAGAACGTTTCTAGGTTTTTAGGGGTTGAGAACAATTTTTTGCATTGCTTTCTGTCTGTTTACAACACATGGACGAGTGTTTTGACGTTTTGAGCATGTTTTCAGAAATAGTCGAGGTAGTTTGGGCAAGGAGCGGCCACAGGTGTGTGTGTGTGGTGTGTGTAGCATGCATTTTCTCCGTTATAATGACAGCCTACGTTATGATAACAACCTACTTATTAATAGCCTCGCTTGAGTAGGAGCCGTCTTGCTCAGACCTGCACAATTGTGCTGCGTAAATGCTGTGCGCTCAGCAAGACGCGCGTCATAATTGCGCAGGTCTGAGCAAGACGGCTCGCACTCAAACGAGGCTCATGTCATCCCGCGCAAGCGCAGAACATACGGCAAGTCCCTACTCGGCTCGGTTTGTTCTTCACACTTTTTTGACCGCGTGGGGGAGAATGGAGTTGCCTGAATCAGCAGACTCCATTTTCTGGCGCACGGTCTGTAGTCGGTGTGTGGCCTTGAAAAGTTTCGCTAACTCCCCTTGTGGCAAATATTAGGCTACAGTAGGCCTAGTTGACATTATGTGGTAGGCCTATTTAAATGGTAAATGGACTTGATTTATATAGCGCTTTTCTAGCCGATTTTCTCAGCCCCAAAGCGCTTTACATATCTAAAGGTGCGAACACACTGCACTCTGCGGCGCGGCGGTTGGCCGCAGGATCGCAGGATCCGCGCCGCCTGATAATTTTGGCTCATTTGGCTCATTTGTGTCCGCCGCCGGCCGCCGCCCGCCGCCCGATGACTCATTGAATGTGCACGTGGTCCCGAAGTGAGTGACGTCGGGAGGAGCTCAACGCTGATTGGCTATCGCGGCGCGGCCGGCGGCGAAAAGTTCAATATTTTCAACTTCTGCGGCGGCCGCAGCATTCGCGCCGCGCCGCAGCATTCGCGCCGCGCCGCGCCGCCCCTGGCCGCGCCGCGTGAACCGCTCGCCGCCGGCCGCCGCCGATTCGCGCGGCGGCGCTCGAAATACATTGACTTTCTCTGTAAACTCGCCGCGCGGCGATGTGCAGTGTGTTCGCACCTTTACCACATTCACCCATTCATACACACACGGCAGTAGCTCTCTGAACGCCCCTATTTACGGTGTTACAACCCCACATTCAGCTGCTGAATGTAATAGTCGATAATTCGTAGTTGTTTTTATTAACAGTTTCTTATTTCCCAGTGAAAACGTTTATAGGTTTAGCGTTGAAAACAATCTCTGGCATTTCAGTCCGTCTGTTTGCAACACGTGGGCGAGTGTTTTGACGTTTTGAGCCTTTACGCAAACGACACATTTCATACAGTAGGCCTAAAACCAACTCTTCATTTGACAATAAGTCTTCTTCTGAATATGCCAAAAGTGCGTGTGTGTTTGTTGTTGCTACGGATTCGTTTCTGTATGTTGTGTTGTATGATTGTCTGATTAAAAAGAATAAAAAATAAAATTGCAAGTCATAGACAAGTTTCTGAAAAAAAATTCCCTTGAATGTAAAGACTCCTTGGACATGTGTTTTTACTTAATTAAGCTCATTATTGCAATATTATAATGTTTTAAATTAATCACATGCACCGTAATAAGGCTGTCACTATAATACATGCTCAAAATTGCTCTGCTAAAGGCTGAAACAAATCATACATTTAACCCATTTCACTACAAAAATATAAAAGTATTTTGAAAATGAAGTATATTGAGCTAGACTCTCTTTTTTCCTGGTTACAGAAATGGGTATATGTAGTGCTTTTACATAATTCACCTATGGAACTGAAGTTCTGGGGTTCCGGGGGAACTGTTATGACTGGGGGAATTTCCTGTTTTGTCTAGTTGGCGTTTTGAGACTATCAGGAGTTTACTGTCTGCTCCGTTGTTGTTACTCGACAAGTGCATTAATGTCATTAAAGCATTTAGCTCCGTCTTTTGACACTCCGCCTCCGACTCCCGTCTTTACACGCCACAATATTAAGATTGTTGCAGTGTGAATTGATTTGCTATTTTAATTTCATCCCTGTGTGTTTGTCTGTAACTGTGGTCCATTGTGCTGATGGCCGTCTTGGCCAGGTCACCCTTTGAAAAAGAGATTGTTAATCTCAATAGGTTTTTCTCCTGGTTAAATAAAGGTAAAATAAAAATAAATAAAATAAAAATAAATCATTCAAAATAAACGTTAGTGAATTTAATTGTGGGAGTGGGATTATTTATTTTTATGACGTGATTTTATAAACGTATATATCGATTTTTGTCACCACCCCTACCTGTGACCATGTGTGTGTGTTGTTTACCTGTGTCTCTGGTTCTGTGCTGCAGGCTGGCCAGTGACTGGAAGGTGTCCCTGATGAGGGGTCTCGTTTTGGGCAGGAGCTTCAGCCTCCTGTCCTCCCTGGTGGAGCATCACACAGCAGAGTGGATAAGATGCTGCAGCAGCTACTTCCAGACCTGCCAGGGGTTTGAGGACCAGCCGTCCCCCTCCCAGTATCCTATTTTTAACTTCTTTCTCCTCTCCTCTCCTCTCCTCTCCTCTCCTCTCCTCTCCTCTCCTCTCCTCTCCTCTCCTCTCCTCTCCTCTCCTCTCCTCTCCTCTCCTCTCCTCTCCTCTCCTCTCCTCTCCTCTCCTCTCCTCTCCTCTCCTCTCCTCTCCTCTCCTCTCCTCTCCTCTCCTCTCCTCTCCAGGGGGGATATGTCTTCTCTTGCTTTGCTCTTTTGATTACTTCAATTTGTATAATATGATGTTAATATCAAATACACAAACCCACTCCCCCTCAGATGGGCTATACAAAGACGTCCAACCCTGAGATGACCCTGGTGGAGCCATTCAACAAGCCTCTGGAGAACACAGGTAATAAATACGAACAAGTTATGTTAATAAAGTGTCTATCTATCTATCTATCTATCTATCTATCTATCTATCTATCTATCTATCTATCTATCTATCTATCTATCTATCTATCTATCTATCTATCTATCTATCTATCTATCTATCTATCTATCTATCTATCTATCTATCTGTCTATCTATCTATCTATCTATCTATCTATCTATCTATCTATCTGTTATAGGAAAAAGCATCTACAAGTTTTAAGTAGTGGTAGACCGGTATTTTTTTTTTTTTTCTAATGGCCGACGCCGTTTTAAATTTACAAGTCAAAACATGTCTAACGTCAGGGAAATAGCTCCTTGAAATTCTATTGTTTAAAATCTAGTGTGACCATTCAAACTCCACTAGCATCATGATGTGACTAGGGCTGGCCCGAATGCCATTTTTCAGGCTTCGAATATTCGTTGGTTTTTCCGAGCGAATATTCGAATATTCGTTCCAGAAAAACACACCATCAAAAACAACATAAAAAAAAAAAGATTTATGCGCTCTGAGGTGAAGTAATGGATGAGGTATGACACTTAGTGATGTAATATCCTCCTAAATGAGCAATACTACTACTACTACAATATTACTAACTTATCCAAATATAAAATTATTTGATGACATTATATTGCAGTACTAGCTTCTTGCAAAAAAAAATTTAAAATAAAAAATAAATAAAAAGAAATTAGAAAAAAAAAATAAACGAAGCTCCTAGTCGGCAGGTGAGTGAGTAAATTGGGAGTGAAGTGTCATGGTGGCAAAGTTTTGAAAATTAACCCTGTTCAGTGTTTCCCCTAGAATTTTTTTTAGGCGGTAAGAGCTGATAAAGAGTATGCGCGCAGTGCGAGTACCGAATTTCTAGTAGAAATTAACCAAAACGAACCGTATTATGGATGAGCCTCTTTTGACAGCCCGCTGAAAATTGGGGCATGAGGGTTGTGCTTTCACATTCTGTACATTTGGTGTGTCCCTCAGGATTTTTAGATCCTGCTGGGGGAGAATGGACCTTCTAGGGGGGTCTGGGGGCATGCCTGTATAATGGGAGGGGAAACGCTACTGTTGGTTACTATCATGTAACATTTTATCAATAGCTGTGGTTGTTTTCTGTAGGTGAGCTGATTGGAATCGGCCAGACTGAACGGGTGCTGAAGGAATTATCCCCCGCAGACTTTCCCAGAACCCCTAGCAACGAGGACTCCACCCCTAGCGACCAGGACTGGACATTGGAAGCGGAGGAAGAGTTGTATGAAGCCATGCCACATGCTGCAGGGGTTCGTTCAGCTGTTCACAGGGTAAATTCAAGCTCTTTTCACTTAGTTTATTGACGTCATTGGCAGTACTGTGGTCAAAATGGAGAGAAAGAAATCCAGCATTTTCAGACTTCAAGCACCTTTCATACCTTGAAAAAAAGAAGATTTTAAATCAAGCTTTTTCCAGAATCTGTTCCAACCCTGATGCTGTCGGTCCCTGCTTCACCCACCAATCATCATTAGACTGTTTCAGAAATATTTAAAAGTTCCTCGTAGCACCTTTTAACATAGCATAAGATGGCTGCCTTTTTTTTCATATTGGATTGTTTTGGAGCTGTTGACTGTCCCTGCGTTCCAAATCACATACTTTGTATTCTTACTACACTACATACTAAAGTACAGAAGAGTTTTAGGGCCACAGACAGGAGAGAAATGTCGAGAAATGTCAAGAATAAAGACGAATACTCCAAAATGCTATTGGAGTTAGTGGGGTATTTATGTATTTCCAGCATACTACAATTGACCTGCATGTATTGGGACATCCTAAATCTTTTTCTGGCATACTAAATAGTAGGGAAGTATGGGGATTGGAACGCAGGGCAGATGTCTGTTTTTGTCTTTCATGTGCTTTTCAAATGTGTTAATTTTTTTTTCTTTTACAGTTTTAACAACAAACCTTTGTTTATTTGACAGAAGATATTGAGAAACTCCTCATCTCTTGAGTAGTTTTGCTGTATTTTTTTTTTGAGAAATATATTTATTGACTTTTCAAATTTTTCAACACAGACAAATACAAATATTCACATATAAAACAAATCAAAAACAAAGCACAAGCAAATAATAATAATTAAAAATAAAAGAAGATACTTAAACCTGCAGTGTGTAGAATTTGGGGTTTTATTCCCTAGCAGATTTTGTAGAAAGTAATTATAATATCCATAAGTACATTGAATTTAGTGCATAATAGCTGAAAAAAATGTTTTGAATTATTTTTTTTCGCCTTAGAAAGGGTCTCATATATGTCCATATTTCTGCATATTTTGGACCAAGGCCTAGTGCCGCCATCTTGAAAGTGTCATAGTTGAAATGTCATCAGGTGCATTGTTTAAAATTTAGAATTGTTCTTGTCCTTGAAGGCCACTGTAGCTTCTGTTATTATTCTAAAGGGTTGGGGTTACCCAGGGAGCGTTGCATTCTAGAGCTTTGTAGAACTTTCTTGATGATGTCATATTACACACTGCACCTTTAATTAAGTAATTACAACCTGCATTTTCTATACATAAGTTATGCTCCGAAATATTGCACTGGCATCAGAAATTACAATCTAAATATCAAGCAAACCCCCTTGCTTGGTGGCTCTCAAGAAATCCCATAAATTGTCCCCACACTTTAAAAAAAATTATTCATTTTCCCCTTGGAGGCATATGTCATTTTTTTTTAAAGCTAAACAGTTGGAGAGGCTTTTGAGCCAATGACTCACTGTCGGAGTCTCTGTACTTTTAATTTTAGTGTATATTTATGTATAATTCGTGAGTGTTGTGTGACATTCTTTTCTGCGCTGCTTGTGTGTGTGTGTGTCGTTATTGTGTCATTATTGTGTGAATTACTAGTGAAACAGTTTCTTAAGATGTTCTTTTACTCTGTGGTTTGATGGTTTACTCTGTTGGAAAAAAGGTTCACAGCTCTTAAAAGGTGAAGTCAGTGATTTTGGCGAAACTCTTTGTCAAAATATATCTTTTGTCAAAATCAGTGAATATCTCCTCACGATCCACTGTACTCCGAGAGATGACAACCCAATCCATTGTCGCCCAAGACGAGCAGAGAGCACAGGAGACCGATACCAGGCACCCCCTGTGTGTGTGTGTGTACCCCCTGCACGGACACACACCTCCACCCCGACTGAAATCCAGAGCAAGCTTCCTGCATACATCCATCTCTGCACACAACCAAAGAAACAGCAAGGACCAACATGTGGAAAGATGAATGGAACCAGCTCTACACACAGCCCATGACTGGATGGATGGATGGAGAGAGGAATCACCCCCCAACAGAGCGCCTCGCCAGCGGCACAACCTCCCATGGCCAACCTGGAAGATCTCAACAGGCTACGAGCGGAGCAGGGGAGATGCAAACCCACTTATGAAAGCCTGGAGGTACCAGCCAGAAGACAGATGCAGTTGTGGAGCAAGTACAGACAATGTCCCACGTACAGGAGTGAGATGATCGCCCCCCAGGACCTGGCTAAACCCACCCCATCAGCTGTGACCTGCGCGACATAGCCTACTGGCAGAAACATGCTGCTTCTTTTCACGTGTCACATACGCTACAGCTCTGAAAAAAAATAGAGACCAGTCTGGACTTTTTTTAAATCTTCATCTCTACATAACTTATTGAAAATGTTGTTAATTTTATAGTTTAAACCAAAATTTTCATTCTACTAGAAAATCTATAAATAGTAAAACGAGACACTGAACATTTGGAGTGGTCTCTTACTTATTGAAAATATTGTCAATAGTTTATAGTTTAAAACCAAAATGTTAATTCTACTCAAACAAATCACTATAAATAGTAAAAGAGACACTGAACATTTGGAGTGGTCTCTTCAATTTTTTTCCAGAGCTGTTGTACGAGGCTGCATTCATTCTGACGGTCTAAGGGCGACACCTGGTGGACAGTTAGAGTAACAACCACAACACGCGATCAGCACTGCAGAATGGCCTCCACTGGCCAATACCAAGCAAATGTTTAACCTATTTGTTAGGATATTATTTAACACACATCATTTTAACTAAATATATTTTTTAATGTGCACACACACTCCTCAGCATCTCTTAAAAAGCTAACAAATGAATAATTGCAATGTGAGACATATGAGAAAATTGTAATTCTAGTTGAGTCAAATTGAGCTAACCCCATCTCTCCTGCTGAATATATATAGAAAATAGGTAAAATCTTTCCCCATCTTATATTCTAATTAAAAATGAACATACATAGGACAATTTACTAAACCAAAGACTTCGTTTTTAAGGGATGCATTAGTGTGTGTGAACATAAAAAAATATCCAGCTCTCCACCTAGGGTTAGAATTTGCCTCATTTAGAGTTACAGCCGTCTTACTTTTGACCAAACTAGGGTTAGGTTACCTCACTCGTTCACCTAGGGTAAGACTTATTTTGTCTGCATAAGGTAAAGGTTTGTCCAGCAACAGTTAAGGCTGTCTCTCTCTTGATTACATTAGGTTAGGGTTCGCTCATTAAGAAATAGTTGCAGAGCTACGGTTGTGGTAGCCATATTTTGGACTCACCTCATGAGCTCTGTAACCCTAACCCTAGTTTAGCCAAAAGTAAGAGAGCTGTAACCCTAGGTGGGCAGAATAAGCTAACCCTAGCTTGGCCAAAAGTGAAACCCCTAGCTCTCAACCCTAACCCTAGCTCTTAACCCTAACCCTAGTTTAGCTAAAAGTGAGACAACTGTAACCCTAAATGAGCTAACCCTAACCCTAGTTTGTCCAAAAGTGAAACCCCTAACCCTAGTTTAGCTAAAAGTGAGACAACTGTAACCCTAAATGAGCAGAATAAGCTAACCCTAACCCTAGTTTGGCCAAAAATGAAACCCCTAACCCTACTCTTAAACCCTAACCCTAGGGTATAACGAAAATGAGGAACGCTTCACGAATTTGCGTGTCATCCTTGCGCAGGGGCCATGCTAATCTTCTCTGTATCGTTCCAATTTTAGTATATGTGATAGAGAACTATCACAAATGTACAGAGAAGATTGGGTCCTATTTGTACCACTGACAAACGGCCGATTCCTGACTCATGGTTTGTTGCTTAAATTGTATTTTTTTCCGCCGTTTTGGACCAAAACAACGGTAAGAAGTTGTTCTGCTGTGTGTGTGGTGTATAATAAACCACTTTGGGGAAAAATTTACACATTTTTGACCGAATTATGCACATTTAAGGATCCGCGCGTTGCATTATGGGATTATATGAAACGAGCCGTGACGTCACGGGCCGTGATTGGTTCGCGCTAGAACGGGGAGTCGTTCTAATTCATATTTCAGAGTGTAAAACACGTTATAAAGCAAAGATACGATTATTTTCATCAAATATTAAACTGCGCTTTGTTTTTAATGTGTTTTCATGTTTTTTCGCTTCTGGGTTATTTTTCCCTGGCCGTGGCACAATCTTCTCTGTTCAACTTTCCAACTTGTTCCAACTAACGTCCCACGTGCTGAATCTAAGCCTTCCCATTGCCTGTCCAACACGCTCGTCTCGCGCATGGTCGCGATTTCAACTGTTCTAACTGTTCCAACCTAAGTCCACGTGCTAAACTAGCCTCCATTGGCCTGTTCCAACTACGCTCGTCTCGCGTGATTGGCCTGTTCCAACCCGCGGCCGAACTACTTTTACAAACATTTCACGTGTGAGATTTGACTCCATCGAAACTACATAGCGAACAACTAACGGTGAGTTGCAACAGTAGAAAATGATATGAATCCTCCTTCCACCAGTTCATTCACAACAAATAGGCTTTTATATTGAGATGAGTTGGTTAGAAAGTAAGATATTTACCAAAGAAAAGACGAGGACATAGAAATCACATTGAAAGAGGGCGCAGTGTCGTTTCTCCACGCTAGATGGCGCCCACTGACCACACACTACTTCTACTGAAGGGTTATTGAGGTCAACTGTTTAAGATTTAAAGTGTTTATTGTCATATGCACAATTTCAAACATGTTCTCAGTCATACAATGAAATTCTTCCTTTGTTTTCCATATACTGAATGCCTAGAAATAAATATGCAATATACGAGTAAAATAGAAAAATGCAGGAACAATATATAATATATATAATATAATATATATGATTTTATTCAGGACACATGAAGATCCATAGTACAAAAAATAGACTCAATACATAAATAACAACCAAAAGCACACCAATGCATGCAGATTAAAAAACACAAATAAAATAAGAGATCAGCATACAACACTTGCAGTATACAAAGATGCCCTCCAATGTCTCCAGTTTATACAACTGTATCCCTGCTAATCTGCATGAAGAAACACAGTCTTATTTCTGAATAAAAAGTAAGTAGATTTCCCGGTTGTTAATATCATGTAGAGCATTTTGTCTCAGTTGTTTAAGAACAATTTGATTCAGCTAAAGCTCTAGAGTCTAGCTGTGAATGAATAGACTCAGTGATATTTTTTGTTAACATGGAAAATCACACCATAACATCACATGTCTTGGAGGTTTTGTCTGGTGAACAGACACCTGAAAAAGGATCATAAATATTTAAAAGTGCATCATAACATGGATTTAAAAAAAATGCATGAACTGTACAGTTAATAATTAAATTTTGCCTAACATACACACTAACCATAACATTTGAATAAACTGAGTATATATGTTACTTTGTGGCTCTGTACTAAATTGTACATATAGTGGCTTTAAAGTCGAATAACTAGCCCTAGGGGAGTTAATTCCTACCGTTCCTCTATTTATGCCTCGTTTCCACCGAGTAGAGCGGGTCGGATCGGAGCGGCTCAGAGCGGGACAGCTCACTTTTAAGAATCTCGGTGTTGTTTCCACCGCCGACCCTACCCTTACTGGTAGGGCGGGGTTTTAGGCTGGACTGCGATAGCCGCCGCCAGAATTGGGTCAAACTATCGGGCTGTGGAACTGTGGTCAAGCCAGCGGTCTCTTGTTTTTGCTTGGTCAAACCAGCCGCTTCTTTATTTATTCCCCCCGTGTTGTGAGCACAGAGACGGCTCGGGGCAACTGATAGAGACAGTGAGCGAGCAGCGCTGGCTGCGGCAGCTACGTGACATCGTAGCAGTGGGACACAGTGTAGCCAACTGATTCATTTAATGACGAGGAAAAACACCACACAATAAACAGTGCCGCGCTCACATTTTCGCCAAAACTCTCTTCACTCTAGCCGAGGTGACTACAAACGGCGGAAATTATTCAAACCAGCCGCTTCTTTATTTATTCCCCCCGTGTTGTTGTGAGCGTGTATTTTACTACTATCTATGGCGTAAACACACAGAGACGCTCGGCGCAACTCATAGAGACAGTGAGCGAACAAACAGTGCTGGCTGCGGCAGCTACGTGACTATGGGACACAGTGTAACCAACTGATTAATTTATTGACGAGGAAAAACACCACACAATAAACAGAGCTGTGCTCACATTTTCGCCAAACACAAGACTCTTTCACTCTTGCCGAGATCTACACATGGCGGAAATGATTCTTTCGACCAATCAAATGACGGCAGTGTGTAGCTCCGCCTTCTCATGCATTTTCGGCCCGCTTTCAGGCCGCCAGTACCCCTACGGAGAGTAGGGGAGAACGGGGTAATTTGTCACATGGGTTGGATGTCACATTCGTTATATCTCGCCACCAGAGCGCGCTAGCTCTGAAATGTTGATATAAAAAAGGTCCAGAATTGGGATCAGAGGATCACATACATAGACTTCCTTGGAGTTAGACTGCTGCATTTCAGGTGAGAGGATGTTTTGTGTTTTTCATGTCAAATTCAAAATATTTTACTTCTCAGTATTTTTCTTCTAGGCTTTTACACAATGGGTTTATAACAAAACATTGTTACCCTCAGAAAGTGTGAAGGGTAAACTATAGTTTAGATTGTGGTTAGCAAGCTAATTAGTTGTCAGATGGTTGTTGGCCTTGATGCTAGCAAGAAATTCAAGTTGGGGTTGGTCGTCAAATATTTTTGGGGGGTTGGTTGTCACATGTTATCTCAAGGCTGCAGCCAGAAAAGGAACCCAATAACGAAAGAAATTGTCAAGCTGTATCCTCACTGACACCCCAGAGAAGGAAAGCATAGAGCAGGAAAGGCAGCTAGCAAGCAAAAAAAAAGGGCAACAAAATCAAAACAACCCAGTGCATCCCAAACTAGACCAGCTGCCAGGTACAGAACGTTATGTAGGCCTATTTGTCAACTTGACAATGCAATTAAACATTCAAATTTGGTTCTACCTCCTTGCCTTCTTTTTAAGATTTTTTCCATTAAGATAACATTGTGACAAACAACCCATAGTGTGTGACAACCGACCCTTGATGGGGTTGGTTGTCACAATGTGTCAAGTGTCTTTGATGTAAATTATACTTTCATTACAATAAGTTGGAAAAAAAGAGAGCACACATTTCTAGCCAAACCTTAAGCTTCAATTTAATGTAGGAATGGCTATTGACAGATGTTTTGGTGATGAGCAATTCTCACTAGAGTAAAAAGTGTGCCTACTTACCCCGTTCTCCCCTACTGAGATCGGAGCGGCTTCTAGAGCGGTTAGGTGCCTTAAACCGTACCCTACCCAACTTTTGGCAAATGAAAAGCCAAACTACCCGGACCAAACCGCTCCGATCCGACCCGCTCTACTCGGTGGAAACGAGGCATAAGACAGTAAACCAACAACAACTGGAGAATCGGAGTGAGAAAGTGAAGCTGGAAGCAGAAATTCATCTCTGTTAAAGTGTGTGTGTTGGTGCAGTGGAGTTGCTGACACAGAGGTCGCACAGAAAACTAATAAAACGGAGTAAACTCACTCACAGTCGTCACACACACACACACACAACACACAACACACCACACACACACACACACCACACATAGGCTGCCTATGTAGTTTTGAGTGCAAAAACGACAGTGTAACCTATGTCGTTTTGAAATGGAATGAACGCGCAGCAATACACACACATGTAACCGTTACCCCATCAGCTGTCGGCTTGGATTTGGGACAAACAATGGTTGTTCTTACTGAGGCAACGTTGTTTTTTTCTACCATGAGCTGATTAAATTGTAGCAGGGTGAAGGGGGAGGTGTGTGTGTGTGTGTGTGTGTGTGTGGTGTGTGTGTGTGTGTGTGTGTGTGTGTGTGTGTGTGTGTGTGTGTGTGTGTGTGTGTGTGTGTGTGTGTGTGTGTGTGTGTGTGTGTGTGTGTGTGTGTGTGTGTGTGTGCCCAACACAAAAGAATTCCTGGAGCCATTCCAGTGATACCGATGTGGTCATTCCAACAGAAGACATCTGGCTCCGGGACCAGACAATATGATAATGTGTATGTGTGTATATGTGTGTGTGAGTGACTGACTGTGTGTGTGTGTTTGTGTGTGAGACCAGTGTGAGACTGTGTGTGTGTGTGAGACTGTGTGTGTGTGTGACACTGTGTGTGTGTGAGACTGTGTGTGTGTGTGTGTGTGACTCTCTGTGTGTGTGTGTGTTTGTGTGTGAGACCGGTGTGTGTGAGACTGTGTGTGTGTGACACTGTGTGTGTGTGTGTGAGTGACTGACTGCGTGTGACTCTCTGTGTGTGTGTGTTTGTGTGTGAGACCGGTGTGTGTGAGACTGTGTGTGACTCTCTGTGTGTGTGTGTGTGTTTGTGTGTGAGACTGTGTGTGTGTGTGTGTGTGTGCTCCGGGACCAGACAATAGGGGAGACTGTGGGCCCACCGGGGGGGGGGACACGCTTGTTACCCCCAAAGCTTTTTAAACGGGACACGAGAGAGGAGGAGAGGGGAGTGTACACACAGGACGGCATAATGAGGTTTTTTGACGAGCTAGGAAACAGCTTATGACTATTCAAGCAACACCAATCAATTTACCCTGCGTTCCAATCCCCACACTTCCCTACTATCTAGTACGCCACGAAAAGATTTAGGATGTCCCAATGACATGCACGTCAATTGTAGTATGCTGAGAAAATACATAAATGGCCCCACTAAACTCCAATAGCATTTTGCAGTATTTCATCTTTATTCTTGACATTTTTCGACATAATGAAAAAAAAATCTTCCTTATCTCTCCCATGGCCCTAAAACTCTTCTGTACTTTAGTATGTAGTGAAGTAAAAAGAAAGAGTATGTGGATTTGGATCACAGGGACAGTTTTATAGTTAGCAATGCATCAAGGTGATTAAAGGTGCACTATGTAACTTTTGGGTGTGTCAGAGAAGTGAACATTTTTTTAAGGTTATTCTCATAACTTAATAAACAAACTTTCCTCACAGGGAAAATGTGATCCCTGGAACACTGTTTGAAGTTAGAAAGCTTCCTGAAAAGTTACTGTTTCACTGTTGTTGTTGTTTACAGCAGCAGGGCCCACAGTTTGGTTTACAAGCATAATCTAGTCTAACGTTTGGTTCCAGGTTCCTCAAAATAATTAAGTTTTGCTTTACGATGATAGAATAATTCAACAATAATAGATACTAGAATTGTGAACGCTTCCATACTGAGAAATACAGAGAGGGTTTTGTGGAGCTGATAGGCTTAATCAATTTTGTGTCAACTAATTTGGCGATGGCTTGAATGTAACCGACATTCATTTACTGTATGTGAAAAAGTTACGCACTGTAGCTTTAACTCTATCCAAAACACACTGATACACATCCAGACACACGCATACCAACACACACATCACAGTGGGAGGGGGGGGGGGGTTTACCCAACAGCTGTCCTTATTGAGAGGGACCACAATGGAGGAACTCTTTAGGGGGGCCGACAGCACCTGCCTCTGCTCCCTTCCTAAGAGTGTGTGTGTGTGTGTGTGTGTGTGTGTGTGTGTGTGTGTGTGTGTGTGTGTGTGTGTGTGTGTGAGATTCTCAGTGTGTGTGTGTGTGATTCTCAGTGTGTGTGCGTGTGTGTGATTCTGTGTGTGTGTGTTTGTCTGTGCGTGCCT
>CM047517.1:3308595-3318595 GCA_026122265.1 Ammodytes dubius
CACACAAACACGCGCACACACACACACACACACACACACACACACACACACACACACACACACACACACACACACACACACACACACACACACACACACACAGGAGAATCCAAAAAATCCACCCAACATGTCTAAATATGCCTGAATCTTAAGGACCAAATGTGTGCGATGACAGGTCAGACATACATCTCGATTCTGATTCGTCGAGCCCAAAGGGGGAGGCGGCCTTCAATACATTTTGATAATCCGTTAAAGTACGTTTGTGAAGGATGACTTATACAAAGGGTTTACACTGTGATCTGAATTGCAAACACACACACAAACAAAACCCTAAGAAACTTAAACATAATAATGGCTTCGTTTGATCATGCGTTAAAGCTACCAGAAAGCTATTTAAAAAGTGGTCTTCAAAAGAACGTGTGTGTGTGTGTGTGTGTGTGTGTGTGTGTGTGTGTGTGTGTGTGTGTGTGTGTGTGTGTGTGTGTGTGTGTGTGTGTGTGTGTGTGTGTGTGTGTGTGTGTGTGTGTGTGAACAGACACACATAAGCAACACCTGCTCTACTCAGTGACCTACCGGGGGAATCCCACTGAAGCCTGTGATCCACGAACAGAGTTAAATCCACTGCGGTGTTTTGAGGAGAGAAGAAAGGAGAGGGAAGGGTTAAGGAAGATTGCTGTTCTGCTTTGATACAACTCAAAGCTGGTGCGTTACAAAGGTTAGCAAATTAGTTACAACTAACAACACAACAAACCCTTAAAGCTGGGGTGGAGGATTTGGGGAGAAAATAGCAGTTGGGATAGAGATTCGAATCCAAATACCTCAACCGCTCCACTTGTTCTCTTTGGTCCCTCCCCTATGGTCCCTCCCTGACACGCTCTACACCAACAAAGTCGTGCCAAAGTGAATGGACAGTCCTAACAGCCAATAAGAACAGAGAATCGAAACCTCGCTCTGATTGGTCAGAGTGTACAGCTCATTTTAACTTTGACCAATCAGAAATCACATACCCCAGCTTTAAGCTTATAATAATAATAATAGTAATATTAATGATAATAATAATAATAATAATATCTTTATTTATATAGCACCTTTAAAAACAATGGTTCACAAAGTGCTTTAACAAAATACATACGATCAAATAAATACATACTAATCACAAAAACACATGTACAAAAAGATAAATACACGTACTCATATATACACACAACAAACCAAAAGTTAAAAACTTAAAGAGAGTACACGTTTTTTTCAAGTATATTTTTTTTCTAACAATGCTTACAATTACAACAATACAGATTAAGGACGTTTACATTATTTTTAAGGTGTTGGACTAATGTTGTCAGTCCCGCGTGTGTGTGTCTGTGCGTGCGTGCGTATGGCGTGCGTGTGTGTGTGCGTATGTCGTGTGTGTGTTTGTGTATGTAGGTATGTGAGGCCTTGTTTTTGTACCAGTGAGAATCTGTGACAATTGAAGAAATTCCGACTCTTGACATTTTACCAATGTCGTGTTACAGAGTGCGTGCGTGCGTGCGTGCGTGCGTGCGTGCGTGCGTGCGTGCGTGAGTGAGTGAGTGAGTGTGCAGGCCTGTGTTTGCGTGCGTGCATGCCTGTGCGTGCCTGTCTGTGTAGGTTTATGTGTGTGCGTGTGTGTGTGTGTGTGTAGGTTTATGTGTGTGCGTGTGTGTGTGTGTAGATGGAGAGTTGAGCGATAATGCTGAGTCATATTCTGACCCAGTTCTTACTCACATCTTATTTGCCAACGCGCGGTTTAATCATTCCACACACACACACATACACACACACAAACACACAAACACAAGCTCTCTCTCTCTCTCTCTCTCACACACACACACACACACACACACACACACACTCACACAGATACACACACACACACACACACACACACACACACACACACACACACACACACACACACACACACACACACACACACACACACACACACACACTCTCACACAGATACACACACACACACACATACAATCTTCCCTCCTTTCTCTCCCACACAGATATTAAAATACACGTCAGCTCCACTACAGTAACACTCTGTTCCCTCCTTTAAGCCTCTGTGTGAGACTATCAGTGCATGTGTTTGCAGCGCTGGGACATGAATCCTGCTAGAAATGAATACAACACTGAACGACTCCCTGGGAATTTTACTCTTAAGATGACAACCACACATACGGGACAGTGTTAGGGCAACGGGAGAGAGAGAAAATGAAAGGAGGAAGGGTTTATTTTTATTACATAATAAACTTGACATTTCAAGACTGTGGTAAAGTTGGAAGGATGTTTAGAGATTTGATCATCCAGGATCAATAACTTGTAAGTTAAATGTTACTAAAACACAAACAATACATCTTTGCTATGGTCATAAGACAGACAGACAGACAGGCAGGCAGAAAGACAGACAGACAGACAGACAGACAGACAGACAGACAGACAGACAGACAGACAGACAGACAGACAGACAGACAGACAATGGGCTACAACCTCATTTTGACTGAAAGCAGACGTCCTCTTAGCTCCACTAATAACTGCATTGCAATGTATCAGAGGGAAGGTAGTGAATAGTTTTTGCTTCGATGTTGTGGTTGTTTGATGGTGCTCTTGTCTCACAGCCCGCTAAGACATATTTCTTAGAGTCTATTGATGTTAAAGGTCACTCTCCTGTCCCCCACATACATACGTGCCAAACCATGCCCTTGCTGACACCCCTTCAACCATATAACCCCCACCTCCAGCCCACATTGTCTTTTGTCTTTCCAAACTAGTCTCCTTGCTACCTAAAAGAGGGCACAGACACTGTCTCACTTTACCCCACAGCATTTGTCTCACTTTACCCCACTGCCACAATTTGAGAAAAAACTACCTCTCTCAGCAATTCAGGCTAATCTTCAGTTATCATCATCACATGGTTTCATATGTTGGTAGTTCATCAACATGTGTGATAGAAGTTTTTCTTCCTGAATCAATTTGATTAGGCACAATAATTGATTAAGTTGACAGCAAGAAAATTTACTTTTATATAAAAAATTTAATTTTTGTGAAAAAATCTTGCTTACATCATCACCATGAGATCCTCTCTTTCATGGCCAAGGGGAAATGAGAGGGACTTGAAAACATATATCTCACATGACCAAAAATGTGTTCCGTGTCCTAGACACAGGGGGTGTCTCACATTACCCGATGCCTCACATTCCCCCGTCCTCCCCTACTTAAAACACCTACCACCTACTGTACTCTACAGGGTGGTAGATGGCCTAGATGGAGAGGTTCCTCCCAGTAACCACAAGGTCTCTGGTTCCTCCTCCCAGTAACCATGAGGTCTCTGGTTCCTCCTCCCAGTAAACATGAGGTCTCTGGTTCCTCCTCCCAGTAACCATGTGGTCTCTGGTTTCTCCTCCCAGTAACCATGAGGACTCTGGTTCCTCCTCCCAGTAACCATGAGATCTCTGGTTCCTTCTCCCAGTAACCATGAGGTCTCTGGTTCCTCCTCCCAGTAACCATGAGGTCTCTGGTTCCTACAAGTAACCATGAGGTCTCTGGTTGGATCCCCAGCACCGGACAGGAGGGTGTTAGTAATAAAACTAGTGGTGGCTGCTATTATAACTACGGTGCCCACCATCTCTACCATTGTTTCCTTGAGACACTTAAGCCCAAACTGCTCCAGGGGCGCTGTACTATGGCTGACTCTGCGCTCTGACCCCCTCTGAAGTGGAAAACTTGAGAGGGGATATGCGGAAAGACACATTTCAATGTGCCCTGTGTACAATTGACAAACTTACTGACACCTCCATCAGTGGCTGGGTAACGGCAACAGGGTCATGAGCTCCAGGAAGAGATCAGCTTAAACACAAAAGGAGGGCAAATGGCACTCAGCTTTTAAACTTTGTGGGCATGTTAGCTTCAGCATATAACTAGTGCAGACTTGTAAGTGATTACAGTTGATTTATTAAACAATACAGTTCTACAAAAAGATTGTCTTGAGTCATCAAAGATGTCTTTTGCAATTATTACAAAGTACCTGGTTTTCACAGTGTATACTAAACCTGTGTGAATAGGGCTTCAGCAGAACATTCACAGACACATGCGAGGTCTGTAATTTTAGGAGCTACTGTATGTCAAAGAGATTAATGAATCATCTGCTTATTGATTATCAACATCATAATCACACTTTCATAAAACAAGAATTCCTTGATTTACCCTCGATTACAACAACAGCGATAAATAAATGTAAATGTGATTATAGATTTCTTGTGATAAACATACAGATATAAAGGAGCAGAGCTCTTAGCAACAAACAGATGAAAGACGTTTATGGATGAAAACACAGATTTTCACCCACTGTCCCTTAAATGTCTTCTGTCTATTTGAGTTTACTGAACTCAACAGTGGATCCAAAAGGTGTAGACAAAAATCCAGGAAAGCCCAGTCCAGCATGTAGCGGCTGAGTGAATGTGGTCTGGACTCTGTGGAGGAGAGTCATGGTTTCAGAGACGCTGTAGAAGGACAGAACACCTGCACTGTGATCCAGGTACACTCCTATTCTGGAGGACCGAGGACCTGAGACGGGAGTTTTCACTTTGTTGTGACTGAAAACATATCCGCCTGTGTTAGATTGTATCATCCAAGATTTGTCATTTAATCCAAATACACTTTCCACCCCTC
This sequence comes from Ammodytes dubius, assembly GCA_026122265.1. NCBI lineage: Eukaryota > Metazoa > Chordata > Actinopteri > Uranoscopiformes > Ammodytidae > Ammodytes > Ammodytes dubius. The sequence continues at coordinate 3,313,291 of CM047517.1, forward strand.
CTCTGCTGATATTCTTGTATGCCACTGCTACATAAACTCCTCTCCCTCTCCACTCCACCTCCCAGTAACAACATCCAGTCAGACTCTCTTTACTCAGGACCTGACGTTGATCAGTGAATCTGTCTGTGTGACTAGAATAAGACCGTGGTTCACTCATGTATGTTGCTTTCCTGTTCCCATCAGATAATAACAGATGTGTGTTTGCTGTGTTTGGATCCAGTGTGATTTCACACGAATATCTTAAGAAGTCAGCTCTGGTCTTGGGCTCTGGTGAATGTAAAACATCCACTTCAGTCACTGTCCATGAGATGTTTGTCCATGTTTTTCTCAGGACGTCCTGTAGCTTCTCTCTGGCTTCTGACACAGCCGCTGTCACGTCCTCAAAGTATCTCAGAGGACGGATGTTGATGCTTGAGGATGAGTGTGTAGATTCACTGAGTGCAGACAGTGAGGTGTAGTCGTGTAGAAACTGGTTGTGATCCTCTGTGTGTGCCAGGGTCTTCAGCTCAGTGTCTTTCCTCTTCAGCTTAGCGATCTCCTGCTCCAGCTTCTCCTGAAGATCTCTGACTCGACTCACTTCAGTTTTCTGTTTGGATCTGATCTGCTTCTTTATATCAGAGCTTGTTTTATGGATGAGACGGATCAGCTCGGCGAAGGTCTTCTCACTGTGCTCCACTGTTTTATCAGCAGAGCCATTGATAGCCTCCACCTGCTGTTGAAGAACCTTCACATCTTTCTCTACGTCTGTGATTCTCTGCTGGATGTTTAGTCGACTCACGTCGAGCTCTTTCTGCCTCTCAGTGCGTTCTGCTTCCGCTGACACAGTGTTGTGGCCTTTGTGTTCGTCCATTGAACACAGATAACAGATACACTGCTGATCAGTACGGCAGAAAATCTTTATTACCTCATTATGACGAGAGCAGAGGTTCTCCTGGAGCTTCTTGGAGGGCTCCACCAGCTTGTGTTTCTTTAATGGGGCTGCATCATAATGAGGCTGGAGGTGTTTCTCACAGTAAGAGACCACACACACCAGACAGGACTTGAAGGCTTTCAGTTTTCTCCCAGTGCAGACATCACAGGCCACATCTTCAGGTCCAGCATAGCAGTGATCAGCAGGAGCAGCTTGGAGTCCATTCTTCTTCAGTTGCTCCACTAGATCTGCTAACATGGTGTTTTTCAGCAGCACAGGCCTCGGAGCAAATAACTGCCTACACTGAGGGCAGCTGTAGACATGTTTCTGACCCTCTTCATCCCAGTGGGCTTTAATACAGTCCATGCAGTAGTTGTGTCCACAGGCAAGACTCACCGGATCATTTAGAAGTTCCAGACAGATCGAACAAGAGAAAGTTTCCCGGTCCAGCTGAACTCCGCTCTGCGCCATTTCAGCTCTCAGTGTCAGTGACTGTCTGAGTCAAACTGTAAACTGCATCAGAAGGGAGGGAGCAAGTATATATGAGGACAGAGTGCAGCTCACTGTGTCTGAGATAAGAGATAAGGGTTTGGCTTGAACAAGCTGGTTCACATTCCTGGAAGAGGAGCAGCTGCATGACTTTACACTTTGTTTCCTCGTCAAAAATGATGAAGCTAAAACCTGCTCAACATATGAAATCTTTGATGTTTTTAAAAAGAAATCAGAAAACTATTGTCAAACATGAGACTGGTCAGTAGGGGGATCGGGGTATTATTTTAGAAGTTCCAGACAGATCGAACAAGAGAAGATTTCCCGGTCCAGCTGAACTCCGCTCTGCGCCATTTCAGCTCTCAGTGCCAGTGACTGTCTGAGTCAAACTGTATCATTGTTTTTGAGATCACAGATCAGAGTTTGGCGTTAACAAGCTTGTTGACATTCCTGGTAGAGGAGACGCTTCATGACTTTACACTTTGTTTCTCTTTAACAATGTTGCCTCAGTTAAAACCTGCTCAACATTTGAAATCTTTAATGTTTTGCAAACATGTGAACCGGCCAATAGGGATGGGGGTGCTATCTTGAGAAAGGACTTGAAAGTTTCAAAATTAAAGTCGTACATTGACATGAAGTTAACGGAGGGAGGAAGAGCTATGACCAAGCATGCCATAAATACACCAGATCCTGTCACTCAAGGTTGGTTAGAAAATATGAAAAGGCCTTAAATTAATTGGGCAAGAAACACTAAAAGTTTACCAATGCATGTTGGCTTGAGCCTTCTTCACAGTATGACTATTATTTGGAGGTGTGTAACATTTCACCTGGCCTCTAGGGGCATCATACATTAAACACAATAGATGCAGTATAATGCAACATCCAGGCTCTCGTTAGTTAATCAAAGAATAAAATTAATACAACAAACGGAAAATTACAATATATAGCTCAGTGTTTTCAATCATTAACAAACAGTTTTGTAACACGTTGATGGTTTTTCCTGCATAACATTTCAGCTTGTCTCACCTTTGTCAGTGTCTGGATCCCAGCTGATGACCCTGCAGCTGGGATCCGTCCTTCATAGATGTTTCAACCGTTTCCTCCCAGAACATCTCAGGATGGTGGGGCAGCGGGCAGGGACGTCTCCTTGCTGCTGGATTCAGATGGTCCGGTCCTTTTTTTGGCTTCTTGGTTCCTTCAGTTCTTATTCCTTTGACGCATCTAGAGCCAGTAGTTTCCCTTTTCAGCCACGGCAACGACTTTAAAAGTTAATTGTTTCGGCACATTGGAACAGTGAGTGCCAACTGTTCATTACTTTTTGTTCGGTATGTAAGGGTTAATGCCCGACGAGGTGTCCATGTATCAGGAGTTAATGGACACCGTGGAGGCGAGAACTGTCCGACGCGCAGCAGAGGACAGTTGCCTTCACGAAGTCCATTAACCCCTGATACATGGACACCTCGAAGGGCATTAACCCGCTTATACCATAGTCTCCTACTAATAAAAATAATAATTAGACCAATCAGTTATATTTTCATGCCTTTTTGCGATCAAATTAGATTTTTTTTGAACGAAACTAGATTTGTTTCGAACGAATAACAACTTGTTTCCACAGCAACACCTGAGACCGCGTATAATAACTGGAATACCCATTGCAAACCCATAAGGTTCTTATGTAATGAAAACGTAGTTCAGTACTCCAGTCAATAGGAACAACCAAGGATACGACCTGGCAACGACATAATTTGGCTTTAACGGTGCGTTCAAATTGTACTGGGAAGTCGGACCGGGGATAATACGAGCAACGGGAGACTGCGGCAGCTGTTAGCCACAGACCTACTGTTATGCTAGCAATATACAAAGTCAAAAAACATTGCGCACGCTGTACAAACATTAAATGTAATCGGCCAATATGTTTAACAGCAGCTCCACCGAGCTAACAAGGCATTTCCCCCAAAATAAATAACGCATTTCACGGAGAATATGACTGGCGAACATGTGTATTACGGGCTACAGCCTGAAGTTACGTGAGGCAGTGACTGACAGCAGTAGCCTATGTCCATATAGACAGTGAAGCCGGGCTTTGGTGGCTAAATACATGTAAACTCAGTTACAAACCTTTTGTCAAATTAAACAGGGGTCTTACTCACCTTTTTAACGAGATAACCATTGATGTTTAGCAAGAGGACATTAAGTTTAGCCACTTCATTTTACTACTATCGTTACTACAGTTCTTGTGTTGCGAGCGCCATCCTGTGGTGTCCAGAGGCGATTGCACGGCAGGATATTTTAGGCTTTATAAATCCCTTATCAACACAGTTTAATCAGCTGCGAGCCGGCGACGCAGTGGACAGAATGTAAACAGTTCCATAGGTGTTCATACATCAGGGGTTAATCCACACCCATGGAATGTACTCCAGCCAATCAGAATAGAGTATTCACACAGACTATGGTATAAGATAAGATATTATTCATAGTCATCATAACCAACCAAGCTCATAGTGCCGTGATCAGATTGTGTTTTTGTTAGATTACCTTTTTGTTTTCTGTCTGAAGGAATCAGATAAAGGAAGTGTGTCGTCATGTGTCTTTTACTGTTTGAAGATTAGTCATTCACGTAGATAAGTTGTTATTCAGCCCAGAGCTGAGTTAATTATTATACATCTGCAACAAACACTGAAGACACAGATGGTGGATGAAGCAACTCTGCACGAAAACCTACTTTTGCTTTGCTTTCACTTCCTACTGCTTGAACCTGTTGCAGTTACAATCATCCTTAGCACATACACAAAGGATAACAGACAAACATTTTACTGTAGAAAATAAGTTGAGTAGAAAGATGACCAAAAACACATGCACTGCTACTGGTTACAGTTGATTTATTAAACAATACAGGTCTATAAAAGATTGTTTTCGACTGGTCAAAGACGTCTTTTGCAATTATTACAAAGTACCTGGATTTCACAGTGTATACTAAACCTGTGTGAATAGGGCTTCAGCAGAACATTCACAGGCAGATGCAAGGTCTTTATTTTTAGGCGTTATATCAAATAAAATAATAAATCATCTCCTTATTGATTATCAACATCATAATTAAACTTTCATTAAACCTCCATTAGATCAACAACATTCGGTCTGTAAAACAAATAAATGTTAAAGCGATTATAGATGTCTTGACAAATGTACAAAGTGATGAGAATCAAATATGTTGGATAAAGGAAGTTCTGGTGCTTTCTCTCTTAAGACCCATGCAGTGATAGCGAAACAACAACTTACAAAAACATCCATACAAATCTTCAACAATCATGAAGCGCTGAGAGAAGTTTCCATGTTATTGCAGGAAAATGTCAGTTCAGCTAAACTAGAGTCATCATGAGCAAACAAATTTACTAAACATTAACAAAACACCCATCATGTTTGATTGACAGCTAAACTCTGTGTATCGAATACATGCAACAACAATTATCTCTGAGCAACAAACATGAAGACATAAGGTTAAGGTTAAACACAGACTTTTACCCACTGTCCCTTAAATGTCTTCTGTCTATTTTAGTTTGCTGAACTCAACAGTGGATCCGAAAGTTGTAGACCAAAATCCACGAAAGCCAACTCCAGCGTAGAGCGGCTGAGTGAATGTGGTCTGGACTCTGTGGAGGAGAGTCATGGTTTCAGAGACGCTGTAGAAGGACAGAACACCTGCACTGTGATCCAGGTACACTCCTATTCTGGAGGACCGAGGACCTGAGACGGGAGTTTTCACTTTGTTGTACCTAAAGTTAAAATTGTTTTTGGCACAATATAACGCCCAAGATTTGTCATTCAATCCAAATCTACAGTCATTGGACTTCCCTGCTCTGCTGATGTTCTTGTAAGCAACTGCTACAACTCCTTCCCCGTCCCACTCCA
>CM047517.1:3331095-3333595 GCA_026122265.1 Ammodytes dubius
CCACGCTTCATTTCACAGAGTTTATGAGTGTATTTCGGCCCGGGGAAGTAACGTTATACAATGAGTTGGGAAAGCTAGGGTAGGCTAGGCTAAAGCTATGCTGCGCTGTTAAGTCTACACTGTAAACAATTGCTGTAAATTTACAGCAGGATTTCAACAGCATTAACCTGTTATTTATAAAAACAGCATTTAACTGTTAAAATAAAAGGCAGTCTGTTAAATTACAGTCCTTTGCTGTTATTTTACTGAATGGTAATGTTTTTTAAAAATACTGAACTTTCCTGTTAATTTACCATCAAACTTGGAAGGGACAACTTGACATGAGCTGCCTGCACATGTGAAGCTTATACAGTTTTCTTCATTAATCCTCATCCATCCACATCACAACTAATAAGTGCTGTTTACTTTATATCCTCTGGTTAAGTTGAATTAAAGTTGAGTTATATTTACTTGGAAATGGAAAGTGCAGTTAACGTAATTAAACCAAGTTAGTCTTACTTAACTGAAGAGTTGTGTTTACTCAGTAGAATGAAGGAAACAGATTGCCTTAGATGTGTGTATTGTAGAGACGCCCCCTTTCCCACAATGACTTGCACTGGACTAAACGTTTGTTATGTTGCTATTTGCACCCTCAGTAAAGGGGATGTTTCATTCCATTACGTCATTATGCATTTTATTTTGATAAAACATTTCTGTGTGAACTAACCGTTGTTTTTTTGGTTATAACAAATCGGTTTGTGGAACTCTTAAGCCAGATCCCTAGTTCAACACAGGAGACAATAGAAATGAATCATTCTATTGAACTTGATATATTGTAAAACGTGTCTTGAAGTAAAAATTAAAGCTGCTCTCTATGTTTAGCATTTGAACAAATAGGGGACATATTAAACTTATATAGGGTTGAAACACATCTGCCCAATGAAATATAACATCCCCTTCGCTCACGGTGCAAACAGCAACATAACAAACATTTAGTCCAGGTTCATCCCTTTTTTCATTAACAGTATAATCCTGTCAATTTTAGTGACAGTCAAATAATGTTAATTTAACAGTAAGAAAATGGCAACCCTGCTGCCAGTTGATTACTGTTTTTTACTGAAAAAACAGGTTCATACAGTTTTCTTCATTAACAGCATAATCCTGTCAATTTTAGTGACAGTCATATAATGTTAATTTAACAGTAAGAAAATGGCAACCCTGCTGCCAGTTGATTAATGTTTTTTTTACAGGGAAATTTCTTACAGTGTAGCAGTAATCATACATGCTACATGCTCATGGTTTAAAAAAGCACTGCATAACATTTTGAATTGCACTACTCGTAGACTGTAGAAGAGGTGGGAAAAGCTGCTAACTGCTAATAGTGATGCTAACGGAACACGAGCGGAGAGGTGTATCTCCTGCTCTGACCGCAGCTGGGAGGGACTGCTGCGCGAGGAGCGGGCCGTCTGTCAGTGCTCTGTGACGGGGGACGGGCCGGGAGGCTCCCGCTGCTCGTTGAGAAGCGTTAAAAGTGATATTTGCTTCGGCGAAAAAGTCACCAATTACACCAGAAAAAAAGCTAGATTTGTCGCTTGTCGCTGTTTTGAAAAAAAAGTCGCCAGGGGGGCTGAAAAGTAGCTAAATATAGCGACAAAATCGCTAAGTTGGCAACACTGGGCAGCGATGCCCTCTCACAGGGGAGAGACTCGCCACAGTCAACCTGAGTCACACACACACAGATAACACACAAGTGAAGCTCCGGCTCATCAGTGAGCCGCGGAGTGATTTTGACAGTTGGTCTACAGTTTGGTGAAAAGTCCGAGTGATGTTGTTCGCTAATATCAGCACTCCTTCAGAACGCTCAGAAGGTCTCTCGTCCAATCAAATCACTCGCTCAGAACCAACTGCTGTATAATGTGCCTTCACCAGAACAGTCCACAGTCAGTTTCCAAAGCATCTGTTTCTAGTGTTTATGAGTAAACAAAGATTACAATGAGCCCAGCATGACACACACACACGCACACACGCACACACGCACACACGCACACACGCACACACGCACACACGCACACACGCACACACGCACACACGCACACACGCACACACGCACACACGCACACACACACACACACACACACACACACACACACACACACACACACACACACACACACACACACACACACAACACACACCCAGATCACCCTCCCACGGACAAGCAGATGTGCCCCACCATGAGTCACACACACTTAGAGAGCTAATTCCCTCCTACATTAACCAGAGCTGTAGTGTGTTAAACAGACACACAGTATAACATTACAGTGGTGCTGCCATAGAAGGGCAGTTTAAATCGGTGCATTACCAAGATAGACAGATAGATAGATAGATAGATAGATAGATAGATAGATAGATAGATAGATAGATAGATAGATAGATAGATAGATAGATAGATAGATAGATAGATAGATAGATAGATAGATAGATAGATAGATAGATAGGCAGTTTAAATCGGTGCATTAAA
>CM047517.1:3336095-3346095 GCA_026122265.1 Ammodytes dubius
AACAAGCAACAGGAGACCACTATAGCATGTTAGCTTCAGGCCATTTACATGAGATGATATAAAGATATGATGAGATACAATTTAACTTTACTGATCCCCGAAGGCAGATTCAGTCATTTGCAGCAGCAGCAGATTGGAGGAGAAAGGTAATTAATGGCTCAATATGAAACCTAATAATGTCGGAGAGTAATATTCATAATGAGAATGTCTCTGTGATGCTAATATAACGGTTCGTCTCCAATGAGTGGAATAGCACACACACACACACACACACACACACACACACACAACACACACACACACACACACACACCACACACGCACACACACGCACACGCACACACACACGCACACACCACGCACAAACACACACAACACACAACCCCAGTGTATTGCAAATCCCTGGCTACATATACACACACACACACACACACACACACACACACACACACACACACACACACACACACACACACACACACACACACACACACACACACACACACCACACACACCCTACATACGAAGCGTGTGTCTGTATGGGCGAGGTCACTGGTCCCACTACTCTGCCTCCTCCGCCTCACTATTGTCTCCTTCGGGACGTTTGGTGTTAAACTGACACATCTGTCGGGACCCCAGTTGGGACCCTTCCACTCTGTATTGGAGCAGAAGGCAGTGTGTGTGTGTGTGTGTGTGTGTGTGTGTGTGTGTGTGTGTGTGTGTGTGTGTGTGTGTGGTGTGTGTGTGTGTGTGTGTGTGTGTGTGTGTGTGTGTGTGTGTGTGTGAGCTCGTGCCTTCACACACAAGATTCCTGACATACACTCCATCTGGCCTCGTGCCTCAACAGATGCTGCTGACAGAGGAGAGACCTCCTACAGATACACACACGCACACCAACACGCACACACACACACACACACACACGCACACGCTCAGCACAACACACACACACACACGCACACACACGCACACACAAACCCCTTTTGCAAACCTCTAAAGACAATCATGCCACCCACACGGCAGAAAAAGCAATAATAAACGATTCACAGATTCCACGCTGTTCCCTTTATCAACTTCGCCTGCTCACAACTCCAAAACCACGCACACACCACACACACACACACACACCCACACACACCCTTCAACCAACAACACCACAAAAAACAATAAACGACACACACCCTTCGCACACACACACACACACACACACACACACACACACACACCCCACACACACACACACACACACTCCCCCTCTCTCATTCTGTCGCCTCCTGCAGGTCCCAGGCTTTATTAGAAACTAACAAAAGGCTGCCATGCAAAGCCATGACCTCCTGGCCATGTCTGGTTATTGTGGCATTCCTGCATTCTCAAAGGAACATGGGGGCACACACACACACACACACAAAACACTCAGACAACACACACACACACACAACACACTCACACACACACACACACACACACACACACACACACACACACACACACACACACACACACACACACACACACACACACACACACACACACACAACACACACACACACACACACACCACACAACACACACCACACACACACACTTACACCGACACTCTCTCAGACAATGACGTTTCAAATCAAATTCACAAATTAGCATGAATAGGTTTAAGGCGAAACACGCAGCTGGCAAAAACACATTTTTTTCAAGCACTGGTGAATTTTGAGATATATTGTCAATGTTACTTTCAAAACATGACTTCTTTCATATTTATACAGATAAAAGGTCCAAAATGTACATTTAGGTGTTAATTCTACTAAACTCTTTTATGGCCATTATCTCAACATTCGTTTATTTAAATACTGTAAAACCAAAAATCTCAACTTTTAAAGCACTTACATCTACTAAACTTTCCGTAATCGTTCTTATCACTATTCTGAAGGTTATTACAGAAAGATTCGTCCATATGTTGTTACTGTCATGATTTAAAACTAAAAAATAAGGAAACAGCAGGAAACACAAACTCTTCAGGTTCGGTTTAAACTAAGCAGCAACTTTTAATTTCTTTCCAAACTTTCAGTGAAAATCAACGTGAGCAAATATCTACTTTCTGAAGCTGCACATGAAGTACATTTGGTCAGCTGCTCATGTCCATGGATGTCTGTGTGAATGTATGACGGGTACCACTACTGCCACTATTTGCTAGAAAAAGCAAAAGGGACATGCTGAAACGCGTTGGTGTACTTTTTGGGCCGGTTTCGCAGACATGGATTAAGCCTAGTTCTGGACTAAATTGTACTTTCAATGGACAATCTCCATTCAAAATTCCATTTAGTCCAGGACTAGGCTTAATCCATGTCTGTGAAACTGGCCCTTTATGTTTCTTGTTCAAGTTCAACAAATTTTAATTATCCCAGAGGGCAATTCAGTTCAGTTAAATATTATTGAAACCAACCTTTAGTGCCTGGACCTGGTTTACGTATGACAAGTTTGGTCATAATTCCTCCTCCCCTCGTTAATTTAACGTAAATGTCTGACTTTAACGTTGAAACTTTCGAGTTGTTCTACAGCTGCCCTCAGTGTAGGCAGTTCTTTGCTCCGAGGCCTGTGCTGCTGAAAAACACCATGTTGGCAGATCTAGTGGAGGAACTGAAGAAGACTGGACTCCAAGCTGCTCCTGCTGATCAATGCTATGCTGGACCTGAAGATGTGGCCTGTGACGTCTGCACTGGGAGAAAACTGAAAGCCTCAAGTCCTGTCTGGTGTGTGTGGCCTCGTACTGTGAGAAACACCTCCAGCCTCATTATGATGTGCCTCCATTTAAGAAACACAAGCTGGTGGAGCCCTCCAAGAATCTCCAGGAGAACCTCTGCTCTCGTCATGATGAGGTGATGAAGATTTTCTGCCGTACTGATCAGCAGTGTATCTGCATTCTGTGTTCAATGGACGAACACAAAGGCCACGACACAGTGTCAGCTGCAGCAGAACGCACTGAGAGGCAGAGAGAGCTCGAGGGGAGTCGACTAAACATCCAGCAGAGAATCACAGACGTAGAGAAAGATGTGAAGGTTCTTCAACAGGAGGTGGAGGCTATCAATGGCTCTGCTGATAAAGCAGTGGAGCACAGTGAGAAGACCTTCGCCGAGCTGATCCGTCTCATCCAGAAAAGAGGCTCTGATGTGAAGCAGCAGCTCAGATTCCAACAGAAAACTGAAGTGAGTCGAGTCAGAGATCTTCAGGAGAAGCTGGAGCAGGAGATCGCTGAGCTGAAGAGGAGAGACGCTGAGCTGAAGACGCTGTCACACACAGAGGATCACAACCAGTTTCTACACGACTACACATCACTGTCACCCCCCAGTGAATCTACACACTCACCCAGCATCAACACCATTCCTCTGAGATACTTTGAGGACGTGACAGCGGCTGTGTCAGAAGCCAGAGAGAAGCTACAGGACGTCCTGAGAGAGACAGGGACAAACATCTCACGGACAGTGACTCAAGTGGATGTTTTACTGTCACCACAGCCAGGGAACAGAGCTGAATTATTAAAATATTCACACAGGATCACACTAGATCCAAACACAGCAAACAGATTTCTCTCATTATCTTGGCTGAAGCAAAAAGCAACAAGTGTGAACAAAGGAAAGTCTTACTCTAATCACCCAGACAGGTTCACTGGTCATCCTCAGGTCCTGAGTAAAGAGAGTCTGACTGGACGTCGTTACTGGGAGGTGGAGTGGGACGGGATAGTTGATGTAGCAGTCGCTTACAAAAACATCAGCAGAGCAGGGAACTCAGATGAATGTAGATTTGGACACAACGCCAAATCTTGGGCGTTATTTCGTGACTTAAACAGATATATCTTTCTGCACAACAGTGTCCGTACTCCCGTCTCAGGTCCTCTGTCCTCCAGAATAGGAGTGTACCTGGATCACAGTGCAGGTGTTCTGTCCTTCTACAGCGTCTCTGAAACCAATGAAATGACTCTCCTCCACAGAGTCCAGACCACATTCACTCAGCCGCTACATGCTGGAGTTTGGTTTAAACATGTTGATGGGCTGATTGTATCCACTGCTGAGTTCAGTAAACTCAAATAGACAGAGGTATTTTAAGGGACAGTGGGTTAAACTTTGTGTTTTCAATCCTTAAGCTTTTATGTGTTTGTCGTTGTAAGCCTATTGTCGTGGCATTTCTTCACTCCACAGAGCTTAGCTGTCATTCAATCATGATGGGTGTTTTAATGTACATTAGTTTGCTCATAATGACTATAGTTCAGCTGAACTGAAATTTCTCTGCATGGACATTGACGATTCTCTGTGGTCTGAATTCAAGAAATGGAGGCAGACTCTTTAAGATGTCAATGTTTTCAATAATTGTTCCTTGTTACAAAAATGTCTCTTTTAAATTGATGAAATGTGAATAGCTTTGCTTTATTTGAGTTCTATTAACCTTTTCCTCTTGTGTTTCTTGTCTGCTATGTAACTATGTGGTTAATGCTGCTGCCTGTTCTAATCGAGGCACAAATGAGGAACTCTGAGGTGTAATGAAAGTGTAATTATCATGACGATCATCAATAAGGAGATGATCTTTCACATAAATCCGAAAAAAGTATACTAGACTTTGCATGTGTGCCTGTGAATGTGTGGCTTTCTAAGGGACAAAATTACAATTCTAAAAAAAAAATCAGCTATTATGCACTAAATTAAACGTACTTATGGAGATAATAATTATTTTTTACCAAGTCTTCTATGAAAAAAATCCCCAAATTTTACACACTGCAGGTTTAAGCATTAAGGTTTATCTATGTAAGTGATAATACTGAGGAGTTTTGTGTCTCAGGTCAAACAGAAGCTGAAGGAGCAGGGGCTGGAACACGTCAAAGTGTCCTTCAGGAAGCAGGCGGATGGAAAGTTCTTCACCAAGGAAGAGAAGGAGACAGAGAAGAAAAACGATGAGCTTTAAAGCTCCTCTAAACCCAAATCCATAAAACTCTTCTAACTAGTTAATGTGGGGAGTTAGTTGCATGATAGTAAAAAAAAATCTGAAAAGGGAAATTTATCAATCCTATCATAACAAAAGACCTCAAATGTCAATTTTCTATTGAGTTTTGTATTTTTAAAATAACTAGAAATAGAGGTCCACACTTGGTCATTGTTGGCCAATAGTCCACTGTTGGTCATATAGAAATGTATGTGTGTGTGGGTGTTTTTACTGATACTTCTTTGACATGTTTAAATCTGCATTGTACAGTATGTGTGTGTGCTGTATAACCGTGTGTGTGTGTGTGTGTGTGTGTGTGTGTGTGTGTGTGTGTGTGTGTGTGTGTGTGTGTGTGTGTGTGTGTGTGTGTGTGTGTGTGTGTGTGTGTGTGTGTGTGTGTGTGTGTGTGTGTGAGAGTGAGTGAGTGAGTGAGTGAGTGTGTGCGCCGTATAACCGTGTGTGTGTGTGTGTGTGTGTGCGTGCGTGTGTGTGTGTGTGTGAGTGAGTGAGTGAGTGAGTGAGTGAGTGAGTGAGTGAGTGAGTGAGTGAGTGAGTGAGTGAGTGAGTGAGTGAGTGGGTGTTTGTGTGTGTGTGTGTGTGTGTGTGTGTGTGTGTGTGTGTGTGTGTGTGTGTGTGTGTGTGTGTGTGTGTGTGTGTGTGTGTGTGTGTGTGTGTGTGTGTGGGTGTGTGTGGGTGAGTGAGAGAGAGACACATAAAGCCATATTAAAACGACCTCACCTTAACTCAACGCACCTTTTCCCTCCGACAAATTCAATTTGACGCTTCCCCAGCAGAGCATGATGGTCTCAGATTTATTCGGCTGCGCCATCTGTGACAGAGCACGGGATGTATTCTCCCTGTGAGGCCTTCTACGTACACACACACACACACACACACACACACACACACACACACACACACACACACACACACACACCGCGGGGCTCAGCCAGACACTCAGCGAGGAGAAACCGTGAGAGCCTTGAGATGTCAGCAGATCTAATTCGACTTGTTTACAAGTTTCCTCCCGGGGGGGTAAAGACAGAAACCTGCCTCTGTCAGTCGCCCTGTGTCCACTGGGACGGCTCTGGAGCGATGCGCTGTGTCTGTAGAATAGCAGAAACAAGTCCTTTCTGAAAACTGGGTGTTAAAGGTCACATATTATGCTCTTTTCCATGCTCAATATTGTAATTTTGCTCTCTACTAGAAAGGGTTTTCATGGTGTAGTGTCCCAAAAAATAAACGTGTATATTTCTGACAGTGCCATTGCTGAATCTCTTCTTTTCAGCCTATATCTGACACGCTCCATTTTACAGCCTGTCTCCTTAAGCCCCGCTGTAGGAGCCATATTCTGTTTATTCATATCTCGTGTGCAATATTTGTTTTTTGGCGACCTCTACAGGTCTTGAGGGCCTATAGGTATAGGCCTATATAAGCCAGATGGGCAGATGCCAGGTGTGGCTGATTGGACCAGCAAAAGGTTTTCTACAAAGAAAGAAAGAAAGAAAGAAAGAAAGAAAGAAAGAAAGAAAGAAAGAAAGAAAGAAAGAAAGAAAGAAAGAAAGAAAAGAAAAAGAAAGAAAGAAAGAAAGAAAGAAAGAAAGAAAGAAAGAAAGAAAGAAAGAAAGAAAGAAAGAAAGAAAGAAAGAAAGAAGAAGAATATCTTTGTCCACATCCTGCTCTTTTGTTTGTTAGTTTTCTTTGATTTTTGTACAAAATAAAACCAATACTTTTTTGCCAACTCAACAATACCTCTGGACATTATATTTTTTTGGACTAAATCTTGTCAGAATCTAGTCTGCAGTCAGTCACCAGTGATGTTTGATGTGAAGAAAATGTCACTACACCCGCCTTCCAAAAAACCCAGTCTGCTCTGATTGGCCCAGAATATAGCTGCCGGTTAGATTAAGTCGTATCTGGGTGTATGCCTTTCACAGGTGGAGGTGGCCCTGAGTTAAGTTGGTTATGAGAAGAAATGGGTATCATTTGAATATTAACGATTCCGGTTTCCATTCCGGATTATTGTTTTCGGTTCTTTACTGTCCCAGATTTCAATTCCAATAAGATAAAAAAACAAGTCAAATCTTTATGTAGCAAAAATATCTTTATACACAGCATTTATATATATACATTTCTAAATCTTCTTCATGTAGACAGGCAACATTAAAAAAATATATATTCCAGGTTTCACTCACCAGGAAGGTTTTGACATAATTCTCCTTGCAATATTTACTACAAGTTTAATTATTTTATTTAAATCTATATTCATGTACCTGGTCTTATCATTTACGGCCAATTTGTTTATCCTCTCAAAACACCTAGAAGGTTATTGTAATGGCTGATTAATTCTATCCACGATTTACTATCACACGGTCCGTTAGCGAGTCAGTGAAGCCTCTGTTGTCAATGAACGATCAGCAATTATCAAATCAGACAGTCAATGGGGCGTAAATAATACAGGCGCATTGGATCAGACATTATTGCTCTTTACAGGTAACTGAGCATCTGTCCAATCTGACAATCTGAGCACCAAACAAACTAAACACATTTGAGGCATACAGATAAAGCAGTTCGGCCAATGATCAAAGGGTTGGAGGTTCGATCCCCACCCTGCCACTTGTGTCATGGTTGTTGTGTCCTTGGGCAAGACACTTCACGCACCTTGCCTCGTGTGAATGTCGATAGTTAGTCTGCTGTCGGTGTATGAATGTGTGTGTAAATGGGAACAGATCTCCCTTGAAAAAGAGTCTCAGGGGCCTGTTTCAGGTAGCTGGTTTTGAGGCAACCCAGAGTTTGTTCGCTCTGAGTGGGTGGAAACTCTGGGTTTTCCGTTTCAGGTAGCAGGTTCAGCGCAACCGAGAGTCAGTTACTGCGGCAACATACGCCGTGGGTCTAACCTGCTCGCGAGGTGGTTAGACCTACCCCGAGTTTGTTTTCACTTTACGCTGCAGCTCCGACTGAAGAAAGAGTCACTGTTACAACGCGTCCCTGTACAGTTTAAAGCAAAATCACTCCACAGAAATCTCCATCGGGATGTTTTTATCATGTACTGATGATTTTACGTTTGATCGATCATTTATCTGATCAGTAGCCTTGTTCTCAGCCCTCGGTCCGTTCATATAGGCTATGCGGCCACCTTACACATCGTGACATGCTCTACATTCAGATTAATAAACCTATTGTATTGTATGTATCTCGTTATTTATTTTTATCATTATCAGGAGTTTTTTAACATCTGTGCCACTGAACATAGGCTATTTATGTCAGGTTGAAATGTAATTCTGCGGCTGCACGCGATCGTTACTGTTCCCTTGTGTCATCCCAAAGTCACAGACAAACCTCGTTAAATAGCCCAATATGAATATAGAAATAATATAATAATTTAAACTGTGATCACTAGAGGACAATGGATCTGGTAATAAAACAATCAGGATCTACAATGGAAACTGTCACCTTATGTGTCAAACGTTAATATCTTTCATTCCCATTTAAAAGAAGCGACAGTCTGTTTACTGCACAGTAGGCCTATTATAGCTTGCCTACATAATAGGCTATAGCGAATATAAAACACTGTCAGCAATGCTGTGCAGCGGCAGCTTAATAATTTTGTTGCTGCTGATATGCGTAACTTAATTCTTAAAATAGACTTGCTTCTCATACGGAAGCAACGATGCTCTTGACAAAAAACTTTTGCACCGTTTTTTTCTGAATTGCCGAAGTGATTAGATCAGAGTTATGAGACAATATCCCCGTTCATTCTTCTCCATAAACTCATTCGTTAATATTTCTTACTCTAGTGGGAGGAGCGGAGAGGTTTTCTTTTTTTTCTTTTTTGAGAAGTGGAGAAGTGGGAGGATCAAGCATTTGTTTCTTCTGTTTCCATGGTGAATCATGTTATCAGCGATCCATTGACGATGGCTTTTATGCACACGCTCCAACCAGAGTGAACACGCTCAGAGTTGATTAACCCAACGCTGATCCACTGTTCTGAAACCGAAAACCCAGAGTTGCTCGTCAACCCTGCGCTCTGAGTTTACCAACTCAGAGCGCAGGATTAAACCCAGAGTATGTAAAACCAGCTACCTGAAATAGGCCCCTGGTCTCAATGGGATTTACCTGTATAAATAAAGGTAAAAAAAAAAAAAAAAATCAATCCGACCCAATAGCAAGAGGTTAAGCAAAATCCAAGCCATGCTTTAAAGTACCGGTACTATCAATGATTAGATTTTTTAAAATTAGTCTATGAAATGTTTAAGGGAATATGTATGCTGTGGTTAAAATGTTTGTTTGTTTGTTGTGGTTTAATAAAGTTGAATTGAGGGAAAAAAACAGGTCATCAACAGGTTGACCATGAGTGGCAGAGGACTGACTTGGATTTGTGCAGAAGTTCCATGTTTTATTGACATCTGGGTCGAAAAGAACATTCGGACTCGGTTGAAAAAAGTCCACAAAAACAATTTTGTTCATTAAAGACATTTTTATCATTCAATGTATAAACAGTATTGAGGATTCCATCTGTAGAGAGTTGTTTATCCATCGTCGTTTAAAAAAAAATCTTTACTGATGTGTATAAAAATGCTTTGTAAACTTTTATTGATTTTCCACCTTTGAAATCACATTTTAAACTATTAAAATTGACAAATTATCCTTAAAGGAAGTTCAAATAAAATCAAAAGGTCCATTTAATATAGATTTGCAACCAATAGAGTAACAAAGGAACAATGTGCTCTCATATGATGTGATTCGAATTATATTTGAAAGACTTTTGCAAATGACCCTCTTAGCTGCAAAACTGAGCTTCTATCTTCTCCATTTAGTGCATCACACGCTCAATTTCAGACAAAGAGATGAAAAGAGAGAGAGAGAGAGGGAGGGATGAAGGGAGAGAGAGAGAGCGAGGGAGAGACAGGGAGGGAGAGAGGGAGGGAGAGAGGGAGGAAGGGAGAGAGGGAGGGAGAGAGAGAGGGATGGGGACAGAGGGAGAGAGAGAGAGTGAGGGAGTGAGAGAGAGGGAGGGATGAAGGGAGAGAGAGAGACG
>CM047517.1:3351095-3356095 GCA_026122265.1 Ammodytes dubius
AGACGAAGAGCCAGCCAGCTCATTCTTTTGAGCGGACTGGTCCATGTGTTGGCCGATAGCACACTTTTTCACCACTTTTAGTAAGGCAACAGGCTTATAGGACTCTTCTTTCTTACTCAAAACAGGGCAATCGGCCACAAAGTGACCACTCTCCTTGCAATAAAAACAAGTCTTCTCCCAGGGAGTACTCGCAGTAGCCGCCCTTCTAGTGATAGCTGTAGAAACCGGGGGTGGAGATTTTGAATCCCGAGGTCTATTAGAATCAGCCCTTCCTTTTCCCTCACCTTGGTCGTCAAAGTTTACCTTGGTTGTCAATACAAACTCGTCTGCTAAAACAGCAGCTTGATCAAGAGAGGTTACTTTTTGCTGATTGAGATAATTACATACGGCACTAGGCAGACCATTTTTAAAGTCCTCCAGCAACACTAATTGTCTAAGATCCTCCTTAGTTTCCGCTTTCCGTGATCTGCACCAAGAACTAAAACTGATCTCCTTCTCCCTCGCAAACTCCACATAAGTTTGGTCATCCTGTTTACTGAGGGCTCTAAACCGCTGGCGGTACGCCTCCGGAACAAGCTCATAAGTTCTTAGAATAGCGCTTTTAACTTCTTCATAGTCCTTGCTATCCTCAATGCTTAAAGCAGTGTAAGCATCTTGCGCTTTTCCCACCAAAACGCTTTGCAAAAGTGATGTCCAGGCATGCATTGGCCACTCATTAACGGTGGCCACCCGTTCAAAATGAGCGAAGTACTTCTCAACATTTTTCTCAGCAAATGGAGGTACTAGTCTAATGTGTCTTGCTACATTAAACTGAGACGAGGCAGCATTAGATGAGCTCAGAGTAGCCTGCCTAAACTCAAGGTCTCTAAGGAAACGCTCGTGCTCTAAGTGCATCTGCGTTTCTTTGAGGATACGCTCTTTTTCATTATCCTCTAGTTCTTTTTCCAGTTGCCGTTCTCGAAAAGCCAACTCCTTCATCCTAAACTCAAGCACAGCATCTGACATTTGAGAAATAACAAGTTGTTGATATGCTGGCGAAGACGGTGGTTTTAGAACGCCTCTTTCTACTAGAATAGCCTTAAGTGCTTCTCTTAAACTATCTTTAAGGCGTTTATCACTGCTGGTAATCTCAATGTCATAACGACTGGCAAGGCTAAGGAGCTGTTCTTTAGAAAGCTGACCTAGCAACTCCTCTGAGGGTGCGCTAATAAAGTCATCTAGCACTGTGGGTGCTGCCATAGTAGATAACTTCAGTAGTCAAAAAAAAACAACAATGATTTTACACAAGGCTTCAACTTAACCAGTATGCACAGTGTACACCCTATCCAATACTACAGCTAGTCACAAATCATCTCTACTAAATGTTTTGTTTTTTCCCTTAAACCAAGATCACAGAAATAGGCCTAGAACCCCCCCATCAACTACTAAGTAGCACAACATATTACCCATCCAAAATCTATTACCCACAATAGAACCTGCTGGTAATCAAAACTAAGGCCACACAACCTCAGGAGAACTAGCCTACCAAGTCAAGTTACACACCACCACTTGACACAAGCTGTAGAAAAAAAAACAAAGTTAGGATCCAGGACACGTTACCACAACTGTCCCCATAAAACAATCACTAACTCAGCTAACCTTACAAATCAATTCACTGATGGGCACAGTGAGCAAGCCTCCGAGTGCAAAAGATCATCAAAGCAAACCCCCTGGTACCTGCCTATCTTTAACTAAACCTCACTGTCTTCTTGAGGCGTACCGGGCTCGAAG
Organism: Ammodytes dubius; assembly: GCA_026122265.1. NCBI lineage: Eukaryota > Metazoa > Chordata > Actinopteri > Uranoscopiformes > Ammodytidae > Ammodytes > Ammodytes dubius. The sequence continues at coordinate 3,352,866 of CM047517.1, forward strand.
CTCTAGACTTATCAACCAGCAAACAAACCGGCTCTGAAGCTCTAGGCCCCCACCCAGGATATCCCCGAAAATAAAAAAGGCAAAATAACAAATAGTGCACTGATGGAAGGACAGACAGATTGCTCTGACCAGCTGGCACACTCCCTAACTAACCAGGGAGATCACTCACAACTTTAGATCAAAAGCACTCAGATTCAATACTCACCATACTCACCCTGAAAAAACGCTACTCACAGCCACACTGCCAAAGTATACAAAATTTGTCTAGGGGACAAAGAGAAACAATTTAACTCAAACAAAAAAACTCCAGATTGATCCCGGCGAGACCCCAATATGTTACGACCCGGCTCAAGGAAGCAACAATTGACCATCAAAACAAGTTAAAGGTGTAAGAAAAGTGAGTTTATTGTAACATAAGGTTTAACAAAAAGGAATATGGGAGCCATGCTGCTGGCCCTGGCTGGAGAGAGGGAACCAATTAAGCCTCCAAGCTTAAATAGGCAGCTCAGGTGGCAGTTAACGGGGTGAGGGAGGGGCTTCAGGAGCTCTGCAAAACAAGGCACAGATCTGGCACATAACACTCTCTCTTTCTCTCTCTCTAGTAAATACAAAAATGAATGTACTGTATGTGAGTATGTAATTCAAATACAGGGATATGGTTCTGCACTGTGGCAGAGCTGAGATATAAGTTAGAATTCAAATCACGAGGTTAAAACGAGCTGAAGTATTGTGGGTTGATGTAACGTGTGAGTGTTGGGAGCTGCCCTCCTCATTAAACAGATAAGAAGTCGGAGCAGAAGTCATGCTAAAGTGCCAGCTTGCATGCAGCTCTCTTGCTTGCAGGAAAGTGTGTGTGTGTGTGTGTGTGTGTGTGTGTGTGTGTGTGTGTGTGTGTGTGTGTGTGTGTGTGTGTGTGTGTGTGTGTGTGTGTGTGTGTGTGTGTGTGTGTGTGTGTGTGTGTGTGTGTGTGTGTGTGTGTGTGCGTGTGTGTGTGTGTGTGTGTGTGTGTGTGTGTGTGGTGTGCGTCCGTGCCTGCGTGTGTGTGTTGTTTGCCTTTGTGCATGTGTGTGTGCGTCCGTGCCTGTGTGTGCCTTGTGTGTGTGTGTGTGTGGGGTGCGCGTGTGTGCGTGTGCGTCTGTGCGTGTGCGTCCGTGCCTGTGTGTGTTGTGTGTGTGTGTTGTGCGTGCCTTCGCTTGTGTGTGTGTGTGTGTGTGTGCATCCGTGCCTGTGTGTGTGTGTGTGTGTGTGTGCGTCCGTGCCTTGTTGTGTGTAAGGCAGTGGCCTAATCTAGCAGCTCGCCGCCTAAACAACTCCTACATCACATCGGCACCTAAGCTAAAGCCAAGCTAAAGCTAAAGCCAGTTACATAACCAGCAGACTGGACTGAGAGGCAGAATGGACAGAATACAATATGATTAGGAGAAATTAAAGGAGAAAGGCTACATATTTTCTGTGTGTGTGTGTGTGTGTGTGTGTGTGTGTGTGTGTGTGTGTGTGTGTGTGTGTGTGTGTGTGTGTGTGTGTGTGTACGTCCGTGCATGTGTGAACCAGGGACAAATTAAAAGAGAAAAAGAATATGTGAAGAGAGAGGCTAGACATTTTCATTACATTTTTCATTTAACCTTTATTTATACTCGAGATATGTAACAAATGAGGTGGTAACAAATCTGAATGATGTATTTTTATGATGTATTACTTATATCTTGTATCTTGCACACTAACATTGTAAAACATTAAGTAAAGATTTTAACTCTGGCTTCCAACAATCTATATTATTATTATTTATTTTTTTAAGATTATTTTTTTGGCATTTTCAAGCTTAATTAGATAGTACAAAGTTGAAATGGGGAGACAGAGAGAGAGAGAGAGAGAGAGAGAGAGAGAGAGAGAGAGAGAGAGAGAGAGAGAGAGAGAGAGAGAGGGGGGGGGGATGACTTGCAGTAAAGGTCCACGGGTCGGATTTGAACCAGCGACCACTGCAATGAAGGCTGGAGCCAATATGATACGCGCTCTATCCACTACGCCACCGGAGCACCCAACAATCTATATTTTAGTTTTTTCCAGAGATGCAAATGTAGGCATAATTAGCTGGATATGAATATTTTTTAATAACTATATTGATAGTGGTTTTGCCTCACTTTGTGTGTGTTTTTTCCTTTACTCCAAAAGTGATCAACACTTTTCCTTCAGTCAAACTTTTTATTCAACATCAGTGGATTCTGAAAAAAGTTCAAATGTTATCAGGACAGATAAACCCACCCTCACATTGCGAAAGTTATATTTTCACATGAAGAAAAATTCCTTGTCTACAATGTGTGTTTCAACATAACATTATTAATCTCAGGGTCGTACATTTCCCTGTTTGCAGTGAACAAAATTCTGCAAATGAAAAGGTCAATAAAGGAACTCTCTTCTCATTAATTCTCTCTTGATCTAAAGTTCACTCGGCTAGTAGTTTCCCCCCAAAGCATTTGTCACAACTCCTACAGAGCTGTCAGCACTCTGTATTTATTTATTTAAAAAATATATATTATTCCAACTTATTATTTCTACAGGCATGTCCTTAAAGCTGGGGTGGAGGATTTGGGGAGAAAATAGCAGTTGGGATAGAGATTCGAATCCAAATACCTCAACCGCTCCACTTGTTCTCTTTGGTCCCTCCCCTATGGTCCCTCCCTGACACGCTCTACACACCAACAAAGTCGTGCCAAAGTGAATGGACAGTCCCAACAGCCAATAAGAACAGAGAATCGGAGCCTCGCTCTGATTGGTCAAAGTTTACAGCTCATGTTAACTTTGACCAATCAGAAATCATATACCCCAGCTTTAAGGAACAATATCTTATTTACAATGGCGGCCTGACAAGCGAACAAAGACAAAGGGAAGGAGCGCTAGAGGTAAGATACATTAGAAGTAAAGTACTATTAAAAAACTAAAATAAAAAACTTAAATACCAAAGTAAAATGGATGGATATTAAGGGAGTTACCTTAACAAATGTGTCATTGGTGAACACACACACACACACACACACACACACACACACACACACAACACACACACACACCACACACACACACACACACACACACACACACACACACACACACACACACACACACACACACACACACACACACACACACACACACACACACACACACACACACACACACACACACACACACACACACACACACACACAGTCACCTAACTACTCTCTCTCACGGAG
>CM047517.1:3363595-3368595 GCA_026122265.1 Ammodytes dubius
CATTTAATTTGACAATAATTGGTCGAGTAAAAGGTTATAATCACTACCTGTGGTCTCTGGAATAATTGGAAAGGGAAACAGAATTAAAAGTAACCAACACAATGAGGAAATTGAAATGGGAAAAAAAATTACCCTGCGTTCTAAATCTCATACTTTCTACTATTTAGTATGTAGAAAAAAAGATTTAGGATGTCCTGATTCTTGTGGCCAGATTTAGGATGGTTAGAAATACCCGGATGTCCTGCTACATCCGGCCAAGATTGTTAGTGTTGAAAACTGCATCCTATTTGGGCGATTCTGACCCACAATCCAGTGCGCACGTGAAGTGACGTCACATCGACGGCAAGATCAAGGCACAATGTAATGTTGAAATAAACAAGTAAAAGTACCAATAGTATGCCTATACTGCATCCTAACTAGATTATTTTTATCGTCAGATGTAGTATGTAGAATAGAACAAAGAAAGAGTATGCGATTCTGAACGCAGGGTTAGTAATATTGCCTGGCGAGATGTACAATTCCCTAACAGTGAAAGTCCAGTGTTGGCAGTCAATGCTTTAATAAAGAAGGTAAAGCTCCTAAGAAGATACAATATGGTACAAGGTCACTGAGACCTCACACTATGGAAGGTCACAGTAACCTTTGACCTTTGACCCCAACATCTATTCAGTTCATCTCTGAGTCAGAGTGAGAGAGAGAGAGAGAGAGAGAGAGAGAGAGAGAGAGAGAGAGAGAGAGAGAGAGAGAGAGAGAGAGAGAGACATTAGTGCAAAGTTTGAAGAAAATCCCTCAAAGCGTTCTGGAGATATTGCGTTCACAATACACAATGTAACAGCGACCTTGTCTGTTGACCTCCAAAATAAAATAAAATCAATTCATTCTTGAGTCAGAGCGGTCATTTATGCAAAGCTTGAAGAAATGTATTTAGAGCCTTTTTAACTATTAACAAACACTTATTACAAGGAGTTTAAGATAAAAAAGGATTTTCAAGAAAGCTAACCAAACAAAAAGGAAACGCAAAGAACAGGAGGGAGGAAGAGGGAGAAGGATAGGTTGAGCAAACAAAAAATTAAAGGATATAAATAGGACTGAATGGGGAAGGTGTGTGTGTGTGTGTGTGTGTGTGTGGTGTGTAAGTCAGTGTGTGTGGTGTGTGTGTGTGTGTGTGTGTGTGTGTGTGTGTGTGTGTGTGTGTGTGTGTGTGTGTGTGTAAGTCAGGGTGTGAGTGTGTGTGTATGATGTGCGTATGTCAGTGTGTGTGTCTGTGTCTGTGTGCGTGCGTGCGTGCCTGTGTGCATGTGTCAGGTGTGCGTGCGTGTGTATGTCAGTGTATGCGTGCAAGCGAGCGTGTGTGTTTGCGTGCGTGCGTGCGAGCGTGCGTGTGTTTGCGTGTGTGTGTTTGCGTGCGAGCGTGCGTGTGCATGTGTTTGCGTGCGTGCGTGTGTGTTTGCGTGCGTGCGTGCAATGCGTGCGTGTGTGTGTGTGTTTGCGTGCGTGTGCGTGCGTGTGTGAGCTGAGTAAGTGCTGATGTGCGCTCCTGCAGACAGGTTTGAAGGATGGGCTTTTCTTACGGAGGTGAAATTTCTCCGAATCCTCCGTGGCTGCTGACAGGAGACAGATGAGTCACGTCAGCAAGAGAATATATATATAAATAAATAAATATATACAGCCAGTGGAGCAAAACACACACACACACACACACACACACACACACACACACACACACACACAACACACACACACACACACACACACACACACACACACACACACACACACACACACACACACACACACCACACACACACACACACACACACACACACACACACACACACACACAGCCACTGGCGCAAAACACAAACACAACACCAACAGAAAACAGACAAGGTTAACAGCTCAGTCCTCCAACCAAATCATATCAAAATGTTACTTCAGACTGTCAGAGGGGAGGTGTCATCCAGTTTGTTATGTACTAACATTATTAACCTATCGTCATAAAGCAGACAATGGGCTACAACCACCACTCTAACCCTTTTTACGAATACAAGACGTTCTCTAAGCTCCACTAAAAACTGTAAATGAATGCCGTATGGATATGACGAAAGCAAAATGCATCGTTTGTGTTTTAAATAAGATATTTTTTTTGGCATTTTTATGCTTTATTGATAGTGTAGAGACAGAGTTGAAATGGGGCAGAGAGGGGAGTGACATGCAGAGAACGACCGCGGGCTGGAATCGAACCAGGGTCCGCTGCTGGCCGAGGCCCATGGGGGGGACGCCCTACCAACTGAGCTAAGGGCGCCCCCGTCGTTTGTGTTTTAATAATATTTTGCTTATGAGTTATTGATACCGGAAAGTTCAACATCTTTCCAACATTACCGCAGTGTTGAATGGTAGATTTTATTCTCAGCATGTTGTCTTTTTATTCTATTTCAGTTTTAAATGGACATGGTAGCGCATTGTGATTGTGTAGAGCTAGATTAACTGTGTCAATAGCAGAGCTGTGGCTTAGTTATAATAAGCATAAGAATCCCCCACAGAGGAGGGACACTGAATACAGTAAAGTCTAATAAAAAACGTAGAAGAGATTTTTCTGTCATGTGTTCAAATAGAAAGTGAAAGACTTAACGTTCACAAAGCCAAACTATAAAAATAAAACCATGAAGAAAAAAAAATGCTTAAAACCTCCTTGGCCTTTACATGCACTCTCTCTGCGGTTTGGTCAACGGATTAGATGTACAATATCCTACACACACACACACACACACACACACACGCACGCACGCACGCACGCACGCACGCACGCACGCACGCACGCACGCACGCACGCACGCACGCACGCACGAGCACGCACGCACGCACACACGCACACACGCACGCACACACACACACACACACACGCACACACACGCACACACACGCACACACACACACGCGCACACACGCACACACACGCACACACACGCACACACACACACACACACACACACACACACACACACACACACAAAACACACACACACACACACACACACACACACACACACACACACACATTCTTCTGCCTCTCTCCAAGCTTATTTCCTATTGAACTATTTTAATCCATCCTCTCTTTGGGGACATGGGCAGTTTGCGAGTGCATTGTACTCCTGGCTACACACTGTATAAGCGTGGGCTGTGGAGTGTATATGCATGTACATTGTCTCCCTACAGTAGAAGCCATGTTTTGTGGATGTAGTAGCCTTATGCATTTTGCTCCCGATGGTTCAGAGAGCGCCTTGCATGGCAGCTACTGCCATCGGTGTATGAATGGGTGAATGTGGTAAGATATGTAAAGCGCTTTGGGGCTGAGAAAATCGGCTAGAAAAGCGCTATATAAGTCAAGTCCATTTACCATTTACCATTTTAACAGTACTTTTTTTGTTGTTGATCAACCCACGTAGTTTAAATTATTCTTTATCTTTCTTATATTGTACTTTTGCTCTATTTTTATTTATTTTTACTTATTAATTTTTTACGGGCTCTTTTTCTATACACACTAAATGTATGTGTGTCTGTAGTTATGTCTTCAAAAACTGATACATAAAAAGTTTTTATTTTATTTTTTAAACTGAGCATGTAAGCGGTGTTACGTTGAGGTCGGTCATCAAGCGTGTGTGTTCTCTCCACACCCTGCGCGTCCACCATTTTGAATGATTCATGCGTTCGGGTGAAGTAACACACACACACAACACACACACACACACAACACACACACACACACACACACACACACACACACACACACACACACACACACACACACACACACACACACACACACAACACACACACACACACACACGCACACACACACATGTATTATTCATACACAGTCTCCCTGGTGTAGAGCTAACCAGTGCATCTACAGTGCAGTTAAACCTGAAGGGAGCCCCATTGCATTGCCGCCTTTAGCATGCATGGCTTACAATATACAATCTGCAACACTTTGCAACAGTACACCCATTGTGCATTGTGTGGGGCGGATTTGCATACATTGAATAGGAATTTAGTAAGTCAATGCTCCTCTGAAAATAAAATGAGCAGCTTTGAAAAGAGGAAAATGAGTTCAAATCCAAACTGAGATTTTCACATTTATATTTCAAATTATTTCACAATGCTTGTTTTTTTTCTGGCAGCTTTCTGCTGACTAGTTAGATATTTTGGAGTGACGCCTACACTTATATTTTGCTGGCTTGAAAGCAAAACTTATTCCTTGGTTTTCCTTTCAACACTTAAAGTTCCAGTGTGTAGTATCGGCGTTGCGAGATTCTAGATGACAACGCTCCCTTGCTAACTCCTTCCTTTGGGAGAATTTACAGAAGCTACGGTGGCCTTCAAGGGACAAGAAGCTATAGTTAGTAAAGATGGCATCATCCACCACTGCCTCAAGTCTTTCCCACAATATCAAGTGATGAGGTGAAGATGTATTTAGTTATTTATTCTATAGTACTTCTTCTTATTGGTCTTAAAGAAAATAAATCTGAGATCTCTAGGACTTTGTATCGTCCGATTCGGCTTAAAAGTGGATTTTGACAGTTTTTCCTCTACAGCAGTTGACGAAACAATCTCCATTCACGCTCTATTTACTCTTGTGTTCTGTAGCTGTTGTTGTCCGCTTAATACCTAGCTGTCAAACTGGGTGAGAAATGTTGGATTTTGCACAATAAGATTTTTCAAAACCTGTTCATCCGATGTGAACAAACAGTAAACACATCAAAACTAACAGCTAACAGGTTGACATTTCAATCACTCAGTCGTAGTTTAACTTTGAATCCAATGAGCTGGAATACTAGAGTCAACACAACAGAAAAACTAACTGCGCCGCTGTTCAAATAGTGTAACAAAAGCACTCTTCATCCACCACTAAGTAAAGCACTCTTAACTCACACATGCATTTAGACAAGTTTATACTTCTTCCTACTCCTTTTCAGGCACATCATATCAATATAGGGGAG
>CM047517.1:3376095-3388595 GCA_026122265.1 Ammodytes dubius
AATTAATATCTCTTCTAAATGGTGTTTATTTTCGGAATGGGATATTCTCTGCCGAGAGCCGTAGTGGGAGGCCGTACGGACTGCCCTTTCTGAAATTCACCTGTAGAGTATTAAAAAAGCTACCGCTGGTTAAATCCTGCCCATCGGACGCGTCTACCGAGGCCCTGTGCCCGTGGATTGAAGCGCAATTGCGCTTTCTGAGAGACGTAATACAACCGCAATTCGGACATCGGAACTCTCGTGCAACAAAGATAACCCGTGACAAATTGGCTTATTTGTGGCAACATCGCAGAAAGAAAGCCATTCAAATCATACTGAATAACAGCGAGTATCCTCTGACACCACCTTGCCCCAGTAACACTCAAGATGTGCAGGCATATTATCATAATAAATGTGAAGGCAGTACCTCAATAGACGACGCCCCTCTGCTTCCACCATGGGCCGACTCACTTCTCTCACCAGAGCCAGAGTTTCCTCCAGTATCCTCTCCTTTCACAGAGGATGAAGTGCGAAATGTCCTAGCCAGGTTGCCAAACAATAAGTCCAGTGGTAGTGATGGGGTCACTTATGAAATGTTAAAGCTAACAAGCGTGAAAGAAAAATTGCTGCCAATCTTCAACACTTGTCTCACTAACAGGCGCGTGCCCGAGTCATGGAAGGGAGCGCTAATCCACAGAATACCCAAAAAAGATAATATTCCAAATGACCCCACCACTTGGAGAGACATTTCTCTCCTACCTACGATCTACAAACTGTTTATGAAATGCATTCTTGGGCGCATACTACCATGGCTGGTGGACGCAAACATGATGTCCACTAAACAAAAGGCATATATAGAAAGGCAAGGCATGAATGAACATGTATTCTGTCTAAAAACTGCCATAGATGACTTTAAACACGAAAGTGCAAAGTTTTATTCAGTGTTTCTCGATTTCCGTGACGCATTTGGCACACTCCCTCATAATATCATGTTAAGAGCTCTGGAGGAAATACATCTCCCTCAATGTTACATCGACATCGTTAAAGATGTGTACCAAGGCTCTTTCGTTCAGGTCATCTGCGGAGCCGAGCTCACTGAACACATTCCACTGCGCATCGGGATCAAGACGGGCTGCCCGTGGAGCGCAGTTAACTTCATTCTGTCAATCAATAAGTGGATAGAGTGGATGTGCCAAAGCGCTCCACCTGGAACCATCTCCCCAAATCCTGTACAAGCTTTTGCCGACGATGTGCAAATGGCATCCCGCCAGGAAAAGGTTGTGCAGGACATGTTGCACAAGACTGACGCCTTCCTTCGGTGGTCGGGCCTGGAGGTCAAGGAGTCCAAGTGCGCGACGTTCTTTGAAAGGAGGAGCGGCGGGAATAGGTGGTATCGGTCGAAGCTAGACCGCGACCCCCAATTCAAAATCAACAATAAAACCATTCGAGTCTATTCCCGAAATGAAACATATGCATACTTGGGACACAAATTTAATGTAGCTGGCGACTGGGACCAACAAGTGCAAGAAATAATATCCGATTATACTTCAAGGTTACATAAAATTGACACATCTCCTTTGCCGCTTACAATGAAACTGGATGCCATTGGGCAAATTGCCTTATCAAAGGTTCACCACTTCTTTGCCAATGTTCACTTAACACGTAAAACACTGCAAGACTTAAACAATAAAACGGTTCAGATAGTTAGAGGCTGGAGTGGCCTAAACACCCACACAACTCGGGACGTCATCCACCACAGTAGGCACGAGGGGGGCTTGGGAGTACCCGATTTTGAGTGGGTCTACATCGCCACCAGGTTGGCACATTTATTAAATATGCTGAACAACGATGATCCCTCTGTCAGGAAAATGGCCCGTGCATCGCTATTATTAGACCTTAAGAAGCGCAAAGTCCCTCTCGCCTCCGAATCTGAGCCGAACTTTCTGGGATTCAGAAGGAAACCGAACGGCAAACTGGACACTCGCGCCATCGGGTTCGGTGTCAGGTCTGACTGGCCGGATCTTAACGACCTCTGTAGTTGGACTGGTATCGTTCTGCGTTGGACACATAATGGAAAGAATGTAGCCCCATCCGAATCAGTGGTTACTAGTGGGGACATCGCCGTCACTGCCACCTTGGTGGAAGACGGAGTCGAGTTCACACTCCCACCCACTAACTGTCGCGCAGCCCTGCTGGCAATAAAACACAGACAACGCCAAAAACACTGGACGGGACTAAGACTACAAGGCAAACTAGCCTGCTTGCCTTCTGCTGACCATTCTGTGTCCCACATCATCTTCAATAATGCATCCATTGATGAGGACATACAAACGTTTGCCATCAAAGCCAGATTGCAGGTTCTACCGTCCCAGCTGAACCTGTCAATCTGGTACCCACACACCCACACATCATTATGTATTCATCATGGACAAGAACAGTTCACTGAGACAATGTCACATATATTAAATGGCTGCTACTTTTATAAAAGCCTTTATATAGCCAGGCATGACAGGATTGTGAACTTGATTGTACAAAGCTTACCACCTATACTTTCACCAACATCCTCCACCCATGTCAATTGCTTTGTTAGACCTCATATGTTCTCTTTGTGTGAAGCTGAAATGTCTGTGTTTACTGATCTAAGTGCCACCAGGCCTGACATTTTGATAATAGATGAGCACCGTAGAAAAGTGCACATCCTGGAGGTAGCCTGCACCTTTGACTCAAGTTTAGAGGAGGCTTATTTAACTAAGCTGGTGAAATATTACCCTCTAGTACAGACAATTAACTCCATGGGTTACAACTGTCATTTACTTGTGTTCATTTTTGGCAGTCTAGGCCATGTGCATAGGCTTGTCACTAGTGGTCTTAGGATTGTCGGCCTTACAAAAACAAGCGCAAAACAGCTTGCCAAATACTGCTCAGTGTCCTCCATCATTGGCAGTCGCCATATTTGGAGGAGAAGGTGTTGTGTGTACCCATAATATCAGCTGTTTGACTGGCATTGGCCACGTTTCAGAGTTGTGTCGGAGAAAACTTTGCATCTATGACATTTGTGTCCTTATGTATATTATTATTAATTGTGGGCGCAAATAAAGTACTAAAAATGTGTGTGTGTGTGTCTGTGTGTCTGTGTGTGTGTGTGTGTGTGTGTGTGTGTGTGTGTGTGTGTGTGTGTGTGTGTGTGTCAGAGCCTTAAAGCTTTTCCTCATAAAGATATGCATGAGATGAATATTTCATGCTCCACCAGGACAGACAGGGGGCTTTATTTAGCCTCACACGGATAAATTAACTTCTGCTTTTCGTCTTCTAAGTGTGGGACCGTCTCACACACGTACACACCTCTGCCTTAGTCCTGTTATGGGCCAATGAATAGGCAATGGGACCCCTTTACTCTCACTATGCTTTTAGTCCTATCACTTAATTCACTTTAAAAGGTGCTAAGAGCAACTTTTAAATATTTCTAAAACAGTCTAATTTTGCCTCTGATGATCATAAATTACATGTAACAGCAAACGAGACCATCAGTGCAAAGAATGCTATTTTTTATATAGTTTTTCTAAATGCCTTTGTCGTGGGTATACGCTCACCCAGGAACAACAGCTGCCGTAGTAAAAACACTACCGCTTTTGTCCAAAGGGGGCGCTAGAGTTACCACAAACTGAAAGTTACTCGGAGCAGCTTTAACTGGACAGAAAAAGCTTTAAAAATGCTCCAAGAAGCAGCTTGTGTTTTAGTAAATATAACAGGCAGATGTTGTGTAAACCTAGAGCTGCGAATTGTCTAAATACAGAGGTTGGGGCGCTACGGTGGCGTAGTGGATAGAGCGTGTACCATATTGGCTCCGGCCTTCGTTGCAGTGGTCGCACGTTCAAATCCGACCTGTGGACCTTTACTGCAGGTCATCCCCCCCCCCCCCCTCTCTCTCTCTCTCTCTCTCTCTCTCTCTCTCTCTGTCTCCCCATTTCAACTCTGTACTGTCTAATAAAGCTTGAAAATGTACCAAAAATAATCTGTAAAAAAAAAAAAATACAGAGGTTGTATTTTGCCTCAAGTTGGCATTTATTTATAGAAAATAACCCACTGAGCGAAAAAAAAAACTAATTCTCCTCTCATTAAAACGGTGGAAAACAATCTATTTTAAGGTTTTAGAGGTTAGGGACTTAATGTCTTATTTAGCTGAATATAATGTCTACTAACAGAGGGTAAGCTAGATCTAAATACAGACTGGACATAAGAGATATTTAGTTTATTTAGTTCAGAAAACCGGATTTTTGCAACTTTTTATCAGACAGTAGCGTCTCACACATTTTAATTTGGTATGTCTACTGGAGGAGAAATATCCCTGTGAAATGAATCTTACATGAACTGATCAACAGCTAACACACACACACACAGACGCACACACAGACGAAAATACACACACAGAAACACACACACAAGCGCGCACACACACACACACACAAACACAGACGAAAATACACACACAGAAACACGCACACAAGCGCGCACACACACACAGACAAAAATACACACAGACGAACAAAAATACACACACACTAACTCCCACGCACGCGCGCGCGCACACACACACACACACACAACACACACACACACACACACACACACACACACACACACACACACACACACACACTCACACACCAGGCGGGTGGCTGTTTTGCAGAGAAGTTAGGTCCGACCCAGATGTCCCTAAAAGTGGCATTTAGCGAAACGTTAGCGCTGACAGACGGCCACATGCTACGGCTAATTCTAAGGCATTAGTCTCCCACACAGACCACACACTGATCTGGCTCAGAAAGATGTTTTATTTACGGAGCTTCATCACACACACACACACACACACACACACACACACACACACACACACACACACACACACACACACACACACAGACACACACATTTACAGACACACACACACACACACACACACACACACACACACACACGGAAGCTGTTTTATTTACGGAGCATCGTGAGCTAGTCAACACTTCCTCCTCTGAAGTCTGGCGCCATCTGGAACGTTCACCTCTACTGTCAATCAGAACAACTTTGCCTTCCACTAAAAGACATATCCATCCATCCATCCATCCATCCATCCATTCATCATCCATCCATCCATCCATCCATTCCATTCATCCATCCATCCATCCATCCATCCATCCATCCATCCATCCATCCATCCATCCATCCATCCAAGTGGGTAAGGAGGTCGCCTCTGGAGTGCAGGGTCGGATGTTCGATCCCCCGTCTCCCCGCCACATGTCCAAGTGTCCCTGGGCAAGACATTGAACCCCAAATTGCTCCCGATAGTTAGCTTGCACCCTGCGTGGTAGCTGCTGCTGCTATCGGTGTATGAATGAATGTGTGTGTGAATGGGTGAATGTGTACAAAACAATGTAAAGCGCTTTGAGTCTGTGAAAAACCAGGGAAACGTGCCATACAAGTGGAGTCCATTTACTATTTAAATGTGCAATATAATATAATATATTGTCTAAACACCATAATTCATTAAACTGTTTTAAAATCAAATGAGAACATAAGATTGACAGAAAGGGATTTCCTTGGCTTCTCTGTTTAATAAAAAACCCTTAGTCCCAAGATTTACACATTTGGACCCCATGGCTTATACTAAACACAATTATTTCTCTCTCTCTCTCTCTCTCTCTCTCTCTCTCTCTCTCTCTCTCTCTCTCTCCTCTCTCTCTCTCTCTCTCTCTCTCTCTCTCTCTCTCTCTCTCTCCTCTCTCTCTCTCCTCAGTAAACGTCTGTCAGAAATCACCCTGCTAATTACGGGGCGAGGTAAGTCTAAATCCCTCCGTAGAAAAACGGCTTAAATCAATTAGTCCAGACCGCGGACCGCTGGGCTAAACCCTCGCTGCCTTTCTCACCGTCCGGAAACACTGTGGGAAACTCGGACTGATCGCCTGCTCTCTCTTCCCAGAGGATTTACTTACCCACCTCTACCCCCTCTCTCTCTCTCTCTCTCTCTCTCTCTCGCTCTTGCTCTCTAATTGTCTCTCTCTTTCTCTAACTGTCTCTCTTGGAATTTGGTAGAAATGTTGTCAGTGGTTTATATTATAAAACCAAAATGTTCATTCTACTCAAACATATGCCTCTAAATAGTTAAATGAGAGACACTGAACATTTGGATGGTCTCTTAATTTTTTTCGTTGAGGTATATTCAACCAAGATATTAGCTTCATGGCAAAACTGCTGGATTTAAGCCAAAGTCCACACACACCTCGTCGATGATAAACGACCGTCCCTGGCAACGTGGTGTGTGTGTGTAAATGTATGTGGGTGTGTGAGAATTTATCTTCATTTCTCTTTTTATTAAATTTATATTTCTAATTATGTCCGTGGCCCAAGTCTTTATTAAGTTGTAATTTACCGTAGAGGGAGTCACTCTGTCTTAGGGAGATGGTTAATCCTAGGCTGGCATCATCAGTGTCTTGGTGCTTGTGTTAATGCTGCTTTCTAGGGTTTTCATTAACATATTCTTGGCTTGAAAAGGATCTCATCTAAATAGATTTAACACAGTCTAAACCACGGTTTATTTGCATTGTTGGTGTTTATATAGTGCACCTTATCTCTACACGTGAATTTTCGATTTTATTTTTTATATCAGCTTGGTCATTACCGGTAGTTAGAGGTGGAGTCAGTGATTCTGGAGAACGTTTGTTGTTAAAATCACTTTTTATCAGAATCAGTGAATATCTCCTCATGATCCGCTACCTGTCTGTACTGTGTGTGTGCTGGAAAAAAAATCCAGTGTTAATACACAGCCTAGACTCTGTAAACTGGTATGATACAAGCTGGTATGTTGACTTCACATTATAACTGTGTACAAGTCCAATTCATATAAGTCTTCTCACTTTTTACCATGTAGGGTCTAAACAATGGTTGTATTAAGTAACTATAGTGCGGTGTCTAAGCAGACTATTTAGACAGTGACTTACATTATTATAATACAGCTCTGGAAAAAAATAAAAGACCACTCCAAATGTTCAGTGTCTCTCGTTTTACTATTTATAGCCATATGTTTGAGTAGAATGAACATTTTGGTTTTATAATATAAACTACTGACAACATTTCTACAACATTCCAATACATTTTTTTTCGTCATCAAGAGCATTTTCAATAAGTTATGTAGAGATAAAGATTTAAGAAAAATCAAGACTGGTCTCTTAATTTTTCCCGGAGCTGTATATTGTATTGTCCGGGCTGTTTACTCTGACTGGCTGGATTTGATTTGAAACAATGAGCTCAATGCCTGGTCCACAGTCCCTTCACTGTTCACACATCATGAACGTAAACAACTTCAAATTAAAGCTGTTAATTAACACTTGAACCAAACACGCATTGTTTCTGCTGCTTGCAAAGACACTATGTACACACAGAATATGTATATGGACGTGTGTGTGTGTGTGTGTGTGTGTGTGTGTGTGTGTGTGTGTGTGTGTGTGTGTGTGTGTGTGTGTGTGTGTGTGTGTGTGTGTGTGTGTGTGTGGTGTGTGTGTGTGTGTGTGTGTGTGTGTGTGTGTGTGTGTGTGTGTGTGTGGTGTGTCTGTGTGTGTGAGTGAGTGAGTGAGTGAGTGAGTGAGTGAGTGAGTGAGTGAGTGAGTGAGTGAGTGAGTGAGTGAGTGAGTGAGTGAGTGAGTGAGTGATGTGGTGAGTGAGTGAGTGAGTGAGTGAGTGAGTGTTGTGTTTTGTCAAAACTATGTACACACAGAATATGTATATGGACTTGCATACAAATAAGGATTTGACACTAGCTGCATGTTATATTTTTTACACTCTCAGAAAATTAAGGACCTTATTGTACCTTTAGTGGTACAACAGCTTTTCAATCAACAATACCAAGGTACAGCTGTGTATGTACCTTGACATTTGCCTGTTGTGTGTGTGTGTGTGCGTGTGTGCGTTGTGTGCGTGTGTGTGTGTGTGTGTGTGTGTGTGTGTGTGTGTGTGTGTGTGTGTGTGCGAGTGTGTGTGTGTGTCCGGGTAAGTATACGGTTTACATCTACCTCCAATTTTAACCACCAATTACCCTCCACTATAGCAAGTAAAACTATTCACTCTCTACTTGAGTTTTTTTTGTTAAATTTAGACACTAAACTTTGCCGATGTAGTTTGGGATTCTTCGGGAGAAGAAACTAGAACAGCCTGACACAAAGAGAATCTACAATAAGCAGGAAAACAAGGCTGTAACGATGGGAAGGTTATCTAAACACAATCTGCTGAGACACACAATATGGTAAGTTATTATAACCCCCTAAGCTCAATAGGAAAGAATAAGGACTACTACTAGCATTCATGGATCTAGGCTGTGCATGTGTATGTGTGTGTGTGTGTGTGTTGTGTGTGTGTGTGTGTGTGTGTGTGTGTATGTGTGTGTGTGTGTGTGTTTTGTCACTACCCCGAGGCAAAAACACTGGAGATGCCCCTTTCGCCCAGACAGACAGACAGACAGACAGACACACACACACACACACACACACACACACACACTACTACTAGTATTCATGGTTCTAGGCTAACTAAAGATGCTCCTACTCAGCGCTACCTGTCCTCTGCAAATGGGAAAATATTGTGTTGCTCAAGGGCACGTTGGCAGGAATAGTGAGTCCCGTGTATTTTTGGTTATTAGTGAACCCAACCCCCCATGTCTTCGTAACCTTTATTTCTACAGGTAAATCCCATTGAGACCGAAGACTCTTTTTGAAGGGAGACCTGTTTTCCTTTCCCACGTTACCATTCACCCACCCTTAGCAGGCTAACTTTCGACATTCACACGAGGCAAGGTGGGTGAAGTGTCTTGCCCAAGGACACAACAACCATGACACAGGTGGCAGGGCGCGGGATCGAACCTCCAACCTTCGTCATCGGCCGACCCGCTCTACCACCTGAGCCACAGTCCTCCCTCTGTAACTCCAGGACAAAATTAAAGGTGTAGTCAGTGATTCTGGAGAACGCTTGTTGTCTAAATCACTTTTTGTCAAATTCATTGAATATCTCCTCACGATCCACACTTGAAAATAAATCAAGTGCATGTTGCTTACCATGGTGGGCCCCTTTGTTAACATATCCTTTGTTTACATACCAGTTTACAGAGCCTAGGCTGTGTATTAACAATAGATTTCTTTCAGCACGCACACACACACACACACACACACACACCACACACACACACACACACACACACACACACACACACACACACACACACACACACACACACACACACACACAACAGGTAGTAGAGTGTGAGGAGATATTCACTGATTTTTTTACAAAAAGTGATTTGGACAAAAAAAGCATTCTCCAGAATTGCTTGACACCTTTAAACCTAAACCCACTTCCATGGCACTGGCTCTTGTTAGCAGAGATACTACAAGCATAAGCCCCCCCCCCCCCCCTTTCCCCGCTCCCCCCTGTTAACCATCAATTTCGGGCAGGGAAAAAGAGTGTGCCCATTACCCCTTTGCAAAGCCCCTAAAAAAAATTCAATTTACAATATAACAGTGACCAGTTATAGTTGAGGGAACTTGAAAGAGAATTTGAGCATTTACTTTTCTCCACTCTGGCTGGTTTTAAAGCTTTGGGATAAAGATGCATCTGGCCTCTCCACTCCATAAAGATTGTAGATGTGCTTCGGTGATTTTAATTTTGTTTATTGTAATTTTTTGCTCAACGGTGATGTGCTTGAATAGGCTATGTGGTGCTTCGAAAATAACTAGTAGATCCTTTTGGCCTTGGAAAAATAATAATTTTGTCCTTTAGAGTTTTCTCCAGACCCTGATACCTTTGGGAAGTCATTTCAGCCATAACAGAAAACTGTATTTTTTTAAGGGTTGTTGAGTTCAACGGGATATATACCCTGCGTTCCAAATCACATACTCTTTCTCTTTACTACACTACATACTAAAGTACAGAAGAGTTTTAGGGCCACAGGAGAGAAAAAAATCATATAAGGAAGATTTGTTTTTCTTCATGTCGAGAAATGCCAAGAATAAAGACGAATACTCTAAAATGCTATTGGAGTTAGTGGGGCAACTATGTATTTTCAGCATACTACAATTGACTTGCAGGTATTGGGACATCCTAAATCTTTTTCTGGCATACTAAATAGTAGGGAAGTGTGGGAATTGGAACGCAGGGATAAATAATATAATATATAAAAGAGTGACTGTAAAATGAGTTTTCTCTGCCAAAATGTTTGTTGGCAACCTGTGTTGTGTCTCTTGTACCTGAGCTACTGATTCTCTCTCTCACACACACACACACACACACACACACACACACACACACACACACACACACACACACACACACACACACACACACACACACACACACACACACACACACACACACACACACACACACAACACACACACCACCACACACACCCTTGCTGGGAGATAATTTTGTTGAAAATAAAAAAGCGGACATGTTGCTGCTATCCTTGAATTTTACTGCACATTTTGTGTGTGTGTGTGTGTGTGTGTGTGTGGTGTGTGTGTGTGTGTGTGTGTGTGTGTGTGTGGTGTGGTGTGTGTGTGTGTGTGTGTGTGTGTGTTTGTTGTGAGTTGTGTTGGTGTGGTGTGAGTGTCGGTGTGTGGTGTGGGTGTGTAGGGTGGTTGTAGTTGGTGGTCCCATCTCAGGGCAAAAACATTGAAGTTTGCATTTCCAGACCGATTACAGACAGACAGACAGACACAGGCACACAGCACACACACACACACACACACACACACACACACACACACACACACACACACTAGACACACAGACACAACACACACACCAGACACACACACACACACACACACACACACAGACAAGTGTAGAGGATACGTAGCGTCGGTTCACCAGTCTGAGGCCCCATCTGCAGGGAAATAAATTGTTTGCTATCATCCACGCAGCCCTGCATATTCTAACTATGAACACACACACACACACACACACAACACACACACACACACACACACACACACACACACACACACACACACACACACACACTTGAAAAAGCACCCTCTCCTTGACTCAGAAAGCTATTGGAGGAGTAGGAAACCATACATCCATAAATATAAAATATGAGGGCGACTCAAAGGGGAATTTTCCAACCTCTATGCAAGAAAATAATCATTTTTTTCAGGCATTCTCACTCTATTGGCCTTCTCAGTATGACTTTCACCTTTAGGCTAAATCTGGATATTACTTTTTGGCCCTAGCCCCTTGAAACAGTGTCAAGGGGTTAGGGGGGTTATAGGATAGTCCACTATGAAATGGGACACCACTAGATTAGATTGTATTTATTAAACCCCAAACATTTTTATTAAATTGGTTTGTTATAATTAAAGTTTTGAACTACAATTCCGAGTTGTTTGAATGACAGACACACAATGATTGAAACATAAGATAATATAAAGGTTGTTCTGCGCTATGGTTTGCTTGCTTTCCTAACGTCCGGATTCTTTTTACAGAATATTCTCAAAGCTTTATGGAAGGTTTCTCATAGCCCTCGGTGTGGCGGACTCTGGGGTTGCGTTCCGAATCGCATACTCTTCTACATACTACATCCGACGATAAAAAGAATCTAGTTAGGATGCAGTAGGCATACTATTGGGACATACTTTACTCTTCAATCATAACATTGCGCCTTGATCTTGCCTCTTGCTTTTATATCCGTCGCATCCCCGTTTGTTTTCATATGGAGGCTTCGTCGATGTGACGTCACTTCCCGTGCGCAATGGATTGTGGGTCAGAATCACCCCAAATAGGATGCAGTTTTCAACACTAACAATCTTGGCCGCATGAAGTAGGACATCCGGGTACTTTTAACCATCCTATATCTGGCCACAAGAATCGGGACATCCTAAATCTTTTTTCTACATACGATATAGTAGAAAGTATGCGATTCGGAACGCAACCTAGGTCTGCAAAATCTCAGTTTGGAAGGCGATCTATCCCTACACCCTGACCCTTCGTTGCCAAAGAGAATTGAGATACGTGCCCTTAAATCAAATCAAATCAGTTTTATTTGTATAGCCCAAAATCACAAATACATCTGTCTCAGTGGGCTTTACATTTCATACAATATGATACAATATGACACCCTGCCCTTACACGCTTAGCTCGGCTGAGAAAAAACTCCCAGTAAAAACCCTTTACCGGGATTAAAAAAAAATTAAAGAAATCTCAGGGAGAGTCGACAGAGTAAGGGATCCCTCTCCCAGGACGGACATGCTGCAATAGATGTCATAAGTAGAGAAAATCACCAAGGATTAGGTAGGGCCACATGGTAAAGGGGTAAAAGGGCTCTATCCTCTGCTAATACATCTAATCAAATATGTATCAAATTGTCTCTTTATTTTATTGACCGTTTCTGGTAGCTCAGATACTTTTCTTCCCTATATCTTTCCTTTGCATAACAGGTCAGATAGCAGGTTATGAGCCACATTTTCAATATGCTATTCTCGGGGCCT
>CM047517.1:3393595-3396095 GCA_026122265.1 Ammodytes dubius
AATAAGGGAAGGCACATGCGAACACATACACTAACATAAACACATACGTGGACTCTCTCTCTCACTCTCTGTCTCCCCATTTCAACTCTGTACTGTCTAATAAAGCTTGAAAATGCAAAAAAATAATCTTTAAAAAAAATGCATATTGTAAATACAGAGGCTAATTGGACAGTTCATGTTGTTGTCCTAGTATTAAAACAACAAAGCAATTATCGTAACCTAACACACCCACCCACCTGTCTTTCTCTGTGTGTGTGTGTGTGTGTGTGAGCGAGTGTGTGTGTGTGTGTGTGTGTGTGTTGTGTGTGTGTGTGTGTGTGTGTGTGTGTGTGTGTGTGTGTGTGTGTGTGTGTGTGTGTGTGTGTGTGTTGTGTGTGTGTGTCGGTCTTTGTCTGTAATCATGGTGATTGGCACCACGGCAACGCCTTTGATTAATCCTCATTAGTGATTCGGCTGCACATTCAGAACGCAAACATTCCCAGACAACTGTGAGTAGAACATGACCCCACTACACACACACACACACACACACACACACACACACACGCACGCACGCACGCATGCACGCACATACACACACACACACACGCACACACGGATGCTCACATACACATACAGACACACACAAACACACACCGCAAACACTCACTCACTCACTTGTGCACGCATGCACGCACATACGAACACATACACTCACTTTTTTCAAACACACACACACAAACACACACACTAGCATACAATCACTCACGCATGCATGCATGTACGCACACAGATACGAACACATACACTAACACAAACATTCACACACTCACACACCCACGTACACACACACACATCCAAACACACACATACTCAAACAAACACACACACACAAACTCACTCACTCACTCATGCACGTACGTACGTACGCACACACACACACACACACACACACACACACACACACACACACACCACACACATACTCAAACAAACACACCACACACACACACACACACACACACACACACACACACACACACACACACACACACACACACACACACACACACACCACCAATTAGTCCAATGTGAATGTTGGCGTGGGACCCTCTATAGAAGTGGTTTTAATGAAGCCTCTAAAAATAGACTTCATTTTTTCGTTGGCGTGGAGGGATTAATTTGCTCCGTCGAGTTTAGAGCGTCCTTGAGAAAAACAAGCATGGATAGATAGACAGATAGATAGATAGATAGATAGATAGATAGATAGATAGATAGATAGATAGATAGATAGATAGATAGATAGATAGATAGATAGATAGATAGATAGATAGATAGATAGATAGATAGATAGATAGATAGATAGATAGATAGATAGATAGATAGATAGATAGATAGATAGATAGATAGATAGATAGATAGATAGATAGATAGATAGATAGATAGATAGATAGATAGATAGATAGATAGATAGATAGATAGATAGATAGATAGATAGATAGGACATGATTCTGACAACAATTTTACAGCATCTACTAGATATTTTATTGTCAAATGCTCCAGTTTATTTCTGCAACACATTATATTTTGTATCGTATTTGACTGTAGGCACTTAAACTATAAAAGTAATGGCACCAAATTTGCCTTTCAAAAACTGTCTCAGTTGATTTTTTTTCGTCTGTGTTGTTGCCTTGAGAGATGAGGGAAGGACCCAGTGGCTGTATCCCATTCCCTCTCCGCTGTGTGTGTGTGTGTGTGTGTGGTGTGTGTGTGTGTGTGTGTGTGTGTGTGTATCTGTGTGTGTGTCTCTGTGTGTGCTTGTGTGTCTCTGTCTCTGTGAGTGTATCTGTGCGTGTGTCTGTGTGTGTGTGTGTGTGTGTGTGTCTGTGTGTGTGTGTGTGTGTGTGTGTGTGTGTGTGTGTGTGTGTGTGTGTGTGTGTGTGTGCGTGCGTGTGTGTCTCGTGTGTGTGTGTGTGTGTGTGTGTGTGTGTGTGTGTGTGTGTGTGTGTGTGTGTGTGTGTGTGTGTGTGTGTGTGTGTGTGTGTGTGTGTGTGTGTGTGTGTGTGTGTCGCTCGCTGACTTAGTTACAGCCGACTATTCATTAGCAGCCATAAATATCTTCTTCTGTTTGAATATTCATGACTGCGGGGAGAAAAAGGAGGCAAAACAGCACAGCAAGGTAAAAATTGTATAAGTCTGTTTTTTTTAGTAGAAGAAGAAAGAGTGAGTAGATATTCCCTACTGCATTATAGACTCATGAAGAAGTCAACAGCACCAACACAGGGCCTGGTGTCACCAAGGTCCTTTAAGCAAAATAACTTTCAATAAATATGAATAGATTATCGCAAGAGAGGCTTTGAAGTTTTGAAACAATGCTAACGTGTGTGTGTGTGTGTGTGTGTGTGTGTGTGTGTGTGTGTGTGTGTGTGTGTGTGTGTGTGTGTGTGTGTGTGTGTGTGTGTGTGTGTGTGTGTGTGTGTGTGTGTGTGTGTGTGTGTGTGTGTGTGTGTGTGTGTGTGTG
>CM047517.1:3401095-3403595 GCA_026122265.1 Ammodytes dubius
CATCTGACCAATGTTTAGTGGGACATTCCCTCTCCCTTTAGCTCTGGTTTGGTCCGGTAGTATTGGGGCCACAGGAGAGAACGAAGACTGTCTAAATGTCGAGAATAAACGTTGACAGTTCAACAGTTTTTTCTATTCTATGACATAAAGACGAGGGGAAACGCCCGAATTTTTCATTGCAATATTTATTCAAAAATTTCTCATATAAAAGAATTCTTGTCTTAATGTCACTAATCAACTGGCAAAGTTTCATGACGATATTATTTCTATAAGCTAAATATGTGTTACTCTATTCACTGATTCTGATTGGTCAAAGTTAACATGAGCTGTACACTTTGACCAATCATAGCGAGGCTCCGATTCTCTGTTCTTATTGGCTGTTGGGACTGTCCATTCACTTTTGGCACCGACGTTGTTGGTGTAGAGCGTGTCAGGGAGGGACCATAGGGGAGGGACCAATGAGAACAAGTGGAGCGGTTGAGGTATTTGGATTCGAATATCTATCCCAACTGCCATTTTCTCCCCAAATCCTCCACCCCAGCTCTAAGGACAATTATTGATGGAACAGTTAAAAATATTATTAAAATAATTATTAATGCAGCATTCTGTCAGAGCTCTAAAAACTGAAATGATAAATAAATGCTAAATGAATCCTAAAGCACAATATAAACAAAGCTCTGTGTAACTGCATAGGTGGTTGTTATAACTCCCCATGATTTCAGCTGTATAAGCAACCCTTCACATCACACTATAACAGAAGATTTAAGGTCAATTTAAGTGGATTAATGCAGGTCTTAAGTAACATGGCCGCGGCTGCTTTTAATGGCAGAGCCCTGAGCAGTAGCTGAAGTGAGTCCATTGGGGCAGAGCCAACGCTGTAACACAGACATTCAGCTTCACTAATGGACCAGTCAGGGGGCTGCCAACACACACACACACACACACACACAAGTCCGCGCATAGACACACACACACAGAGACACAGACACACACACACACGCACACAGATAGTCACACAGAAAAACACACACTCACAGGGACACATAAAACACACACGCACACACATGCACGTGCAGAGACATACACACACAGAGACACAGACACACACACACACACACAGAGAGAGAGACACACACACACACAGTCACACACACCTGATTTGCCCTGAGGCGTTATCTCTCCCACATGAACAGTGTAATTTTGTAGCTCCTAGCTCTACTGTGGGTTGTGTGTGGGGGGGGGGGGGGGGGGGGGGCTTTCAACAGACATTTTCATTAGAACTACAGCAGAGTTTGCACCATTGGGTATTTGTCCCCCTCAATATTATTTATTCTTAATATATAATATATTATATTAAGAAGAGGTAAGTGTCTCCCCCTCAAAATGCATCGCCACCGCAGTGCATGCTGGTAAAAATTAGGAAAGACAAGACGCAAAAAGGTGGTTTGATCATTTTAAAAGGTCTGATGTTTTAGTTAAGGTGTTTTCAATCAATTCATTCATTTAAAGAGAATTTTAATTTAAAAAAAATCAGAGTGAGATACACACACAGAAACGCATGCATACACAGACAGACAGACAGACAGACAGACAGACACACACACACACAGACAGACAGACAGACACGCACACACACAGACAGACAGACAGACAGACAGACACACACACACACAGACAGACAGACAGACACGCACACACACAGACATAACATCAGATGTCAAGCCTATAGCCACACAAGACAAAGGAAGAAGTGAGAAATGTCTCCTTCTGTTTTCAGCTTCCCGTCTGTCCGTCTTGACACACACACACGCACACACGCACACGCACACGCACACGCACACGCACACGCACACGCACTTTCCTCTGCAGCTGTACATCCAGCTCCATTAGCTGCCTGTAAGCTTCCCCTCCAGCAGATAAATCATTCATCCCTGTGCGGCCGGTTGGCGTGGGAACGATGCGTTATGACACACACACACACACACACACACACACACACACACACACACACACACACACACACACACACACACACACACCACACACATGACCTTGTTCTGACACTGCGGTGAATGGCCGTGTGTTTGGACGCTGCGGTGAGCCTCATCACTCCACCTTCCACTTATTTTTTGGTGCATGAATTGTTCTCCAGACGCTCAAACACACACACACACACACACACACACACACACACACACACACACACACACACACACACACACACACACACACACACACACACACACACACACACACACACACACACACACACACACACACACACACACACAGTCACACACACACACACACACACACACGCACAGACACACACACACACCTAAACACAAAGCGGTGTCATCAATTAATGACCATGCCTCTCCTACCTGAGCTGCTATGGGGGACACAGTCTTCAGGACATGGGGCTTTTCAGGGCAAATCAAATTGTTTCGTAACACAACAGAGAAAGTGTTTGCTGTTTATTGCAGAGTGAAGCTGATAA
>CM047517.1:3413595-3418595 GCA_026122265.1 Ammodytes dubius
ATGATATTTAAAATGGGTTTGATAAATTAATATTGTCCATGTAAACCCAGCATATGATGAACTAATATTAGTCAATTTGTAAGATTTTCAGAGTGAGAAGCTGACATGAACATTTTAGGTTTTCAGCTCACACGTAAGAATGATGCCATTCACATTATTCACAGACAACATGGTAACACTTTACACTAAGGGTACATTAATTAACTGTTAGTTTAGGCTACGTTAATGCTAGTAATGGTTAGTTAATGCATATTAAGCATTATGTAATTGTTCATCTTTAGTTAATGCTTAGTTAAGCATAAACCAAGCTTAAGTTAGTGTATCCTTAATTTGTTTATTAAGCATTTACTAAGCATTTTTAACAGTCAGTTCATGCTAAGCAAAAGCTTATTAAGCCTTAATTAAGCATGAACTAACAGTTTATTAATGGACGCTTATTGTTTTATTATTTTCTTATTGTTCAGGGTTACCGAAACCATTTAAAAACAGGTTGAGCAGCACACCTAGACAAACTAAACTAGCAAAGAAACACAGGTCAACTTGTATCCCTTAACTGATACAGATCTAAAATGCTTGTAACACTTATTAACTGTAAAGTATCGTTTGTCTCACCAGAGAAGTATGTGCGTGTGACGGCTCAGAGTAAATGATCTGAACTCAAATACCTCCTCAGCTTCATGTTGCAGTGAGTGACTCATATGTCTAAGAATCGCTTCACACTCAAACCTGCAGAAGACACCTAATACCTCTGGAAACAACAATAGACACACACGCACATACAGGGAGAGAGAAACACACACACACACACAGGGAGAGAGAGAGAGAGACACACATCACACACACACAGGACCACACACACACACACAGGGAGAGAGAGACACACACACACGGGGAGAGAGAGAGACACACACACACACACACGGACACACACACACACACACACACACACATACAGAGAATACACACACACAGTTGTGAAAGAATATACTGGTGTTAAATGATCCAGCGTAACTGTGAGATATCTATTCTGATAAAGAGCTATTGTTGTTGGTGTGTGTGTCTGGTCACGATAATAGAACAGTTCAGACAGAGTTCACACTTCTACACAAAGACGGAAGGAAGACTATCTATACTATATAATATATATATATAAAATAAAGGTGATGGTGGGTACAGCAAATACAGAAGAGGTTATTCTTGAATGTTGTTGTCTGTCTTTCTATGCATCCATCATATCCATCTCTATCCATCTATCTATCTATCCATCCATCCATTCATCTATCTATCTATCTATCTATCTATCTATCTATCTATCTATCTATCTATCTATCTATCCATCCATCCATCCACATCCATCCATCCATCCATCCATCCTATTCATCTATCTATCTATCTATCTATCTATCATCTATCTATCTATCATATCCATCCTTCCTCTCTATGGAATACTTGCTTCCGTGTTCTCTCAATCAAACAACTTGGACTTATAGTTTAAAACTTTAAATTGAACAGCCAACTCAATAACGTTGTTAAGGGTGTATGTGTGGTCCGGTCGTTAAGCAGGTATTTGAAAGAGGCAGTAGTAAGGGAATGTGAGCCTGTGTAGCCAATGAATCAAACTTAAATAAAGCGATATAGTATATTATAACATTATCTTCTGTGAGATTTAACCACCGGGGCGACTGTGGCTCAGGTGGTAGAGCGGGTCGGCTGATGATCAAAGGGTTGGAGGTTCGATCCCCGCCCTGCCACCTGTGTCATGGTTGTTGTGTCCTGGGCAAGACACTTCACCCACCTTGCCTCGTGTGAATGTAGTTTGTTAGTTGCTATCGGTGTATGAATGGTAGTGGGAATGTGGGGAAACAGGTCTCCCTTGCAAAAGAGTCTCGGTCTCAATGGATTTACCTGTAAAAATAAAGGTTAAATAAAATAAATAAATAAAATAATAAAAAAATGTAGTGTGAGAGCTAAAAAATGAGCCGAAACTTTTTTAGTTTTTTTTCTTTTCAGTGAAATCTTTACTGTAGCAGCAGAAATGCACACGACAATATGCAGATGTAACATCCTGACGTTGTATAGCAGCTACACAGGGCTCAGTCCAGGTTCATAATCAAAACGTAGCCTCCGTAAAACACTGCTCTGTCCACAGTGAAAGGGACACTATCACTTCACCTCCCAAGTTACACTTTTCTCCCAACGAAAAATCATAAAAAGCTAAAATAAAATAAATCTATTCTCAAATTGAGTTTTTCTTAATATTTTTTTGAAAATTTAGTGGTGCAGAGAATGTATTTACTTCCTGGTTTTAAACGCCTCTGTAGCCTTGACAACCTGAAGTATATTTAACAAATGACACAATCTCGTAAATTACTCAAAGAGGAACCAACCCCATTTGAAAAAACAATTCGGAAAAGCCCAAAACAATATAAATAGTTACATAAAAAACCATCATTCAGAACATAGTCCTAATTCTCTAACTTGATCTTGAATTAAAATCTCACTTTTTTTTTTGATTACATGTCAGCTAATATTGGCACAGAACCAAGGATTTGCTTAAAGGTGTAGTCAGTGATTCTGGAGAACGCTTGTTGTCAAAATCACTTTTTGTCCAAATCAGTGAATATCTCCTCACGATCCACTACCTGTCTGTACTGTGTGTGTGCTGAAACAAATCTGGGGTCAATACACAGCCTAGGCTCTGTAAACTTGTATGTAAACAAAGGGTATGTACATTCAACATGTCCATTTACAGAGCCTAGGCTTTGATTTTTTTTTTCAGGGCACACACAGTACGGACAGGAAATATTCACTGAATTTGACAACAAGCGTTCTCCAGCTTTCACTGACTGCACCTTTAAAAATGTATCGAAAGGCAAATTCACAGTTATACTTTGGCTTAAGCTGAGCAGGCAGCTTGTGGATAAGGCATTCATATCTACATATTGATCTGAGCAGCTATAGGTTATTTCAATATCAACCTCAGTGAAATGCAAAGAAAATACTGATAATGGCGATTGATTTCATGCTACCTGATAGTTAGACGTTTGTGTTTTTAAAGACCTACTTCCCCAGTGGGAATATGAAGGTGTATTGAACTCTGAGATCCTGAGTGTGATGTCACAACTGTGCAAAATGCAGGGTTAGACAGTGAGACCATAAAACACTCTTTCTGCCTTTTCTCAGGCTAGGATGAACCGATTTCTAAAATAGTTGCACATTTATACTACATAGGATCTCAGAGTTCAATACGCCTTCAATTCCCACCGGTGAAGTGGGTCTTTAAGTACATGTGATGGTAGGGGCACGACAGTATAGTTCAATATAGGGTTGAGACAGAAAGACGTATCAGGAGGTATCTGAGGACGTTGTATAGTGTTAAAGTACGTGAGTGTTAGGATTAGGATGCAATATTTTTACATTTCACATTTTGTCCGGCTTTTTTTTTTTTGCTACATTATATATTATACACTCCTCAAAACATTGACAAAAAATCTACATTGGAGATGTTGTGATCTAGAATGGACACGGTTTGTTTTTAGATGTCTACGATGGTATAATGTGTTTTTCAGCAGCATTTAAATGACTATATTTCATTGTGTAAAGGGTTTACTATACATTAAAATATAATCATTTTAAGGAGGAGTCAGGGGATGTATAGATTGTTGTCAAAATCACTTTTTGTCTAAATCAGTGAATATCTCCTCATGATCTGCTACACGACTGGTAAGTGGGTAGCTATGGTGGGCTCCTTTTTGTTACCATACCCTTTCAGTGCACACACAGTACGGACAGGTAGCGGACTGTGAGGAGTTATTGACTGATTTTGACAACAAGCGTTCTCCAGAATCGCTGACTCCAACTTTATACGCTGTTGAAAAAAAAATAGTTAAATGGAGCGGTCCTATTTTAACCTCTATGTCCTTAATGTCTTCTGAGCCGCAAATCAACAGTTAATTACATTTATCGAAATTGATAAATAAACTTTTATCTCTTAACCATCTCCGTCAGAATCCAAGCATCGTATCCGCCCATTTCAGTTGAAACCAAAATGGGACAGAGAGCGTGATTTTGTTTCCATAGTTTGTTTTGCTTGCACACATCGTCCCATTCATTCCAGATGGGACTTCCTGGTTTCCCTCTCGGCATCACAGCTACCGATCTGCAGCGGCGGCCATTTTGGGTCCTTGGTCGTAAAACATTGGATAAACCTAAAGGGCTGAGAATTTGTCCATAACAGTTTGGGATAATAACCGCTGCTAGAATCCATCGTCGTAATCACCATCGCAGCCATAGTCTAAAGGATGAGACACAGAGAGAGAAGGGAGGGATCAGATAAATACATGTTATCATTTAAGAAACAATATGGAGTTGGTGTTAACCTTCCACAGAAACAGGGTGGTAACAACAAAGATGTCAGAAAAGTATAATTTTTTGGAAATCACTTGAAATTTGTTGGATTGGAACTGGGTAAATGGTAAATGGACTCCACTTATACAGCTCTTTTCCCCTTTTTTTTCACAGACTCAAAGCGCTTTACATTGTTTTGTTCACATTCACCCAGTCACACACACATTCATACACCGATAGCAGCAGCTACCAAGCAGAGTGCAAGCTAACTATCGGGAGCAATTCGGGTTCAATGTCTTGCCCAAGGACACTTCGACACGAGGCAGGGAGACAGGGGATCGAACCTCCGACCCTGCACTCCAGTGGCCCTACCGCTTCGCCACAGCTGCCCCAGAGTAATAAAAACTTGGCACAGTTGAGATGTTTTGTTATTCTAGTGAGTAACTAGTAGTAACAGTATTTAAAAAGTATAAATATAAGAAATACTTCAGTTTTATCAGTGAAATAAACAAAAAATGCATCAAAAGTAAAACTTGTTGTGCAGTAAAATGGTCTCTTGTCTTTATTTTTTTAATGGCTGTGTCATGTAAAAATAAAAAGTTTAAATGTGTTCTATACCAGCTCCCGTTGCTGCTCTGAGTGACTTTTGACCT
>CM047517.1:3423595-3436095 GCA_026122265.1 Ammodytes dubius
AGCTCATTATAAACTGAGCAGAAGCAGGTGGAGGTCCACAGTGTGACGGAGAGGTATATTCTCTCCATTCCCTGCTGATTCTACCTCCTCCTCCTCCTCCTCCTCTGCCATCTCTCCATCCAATTTACCTTTTATTTCCTCCTCCAGCATTTCTTTAAAGCTACAGTGCGTAACTTTTTCATATTAATTAAATGTTCGGTTACATTCAAGCCATCGCCAAAGAGATGACACAAAGTTGATTAAGCCTATTATCAGCTCCACAAAACTCTCTCTGTATTTCTCAGTATGGCAGCGTTTACAAACTGGTGTCGCCCCTCCCCCCCCCCTCTGACACTGGTGCAGGAGCTCAGAAAAAAAGCCCAAAAATGTTTCAGTAGTTGATTCTACTGCTAGGAAAAAAACCTGGACGTACAGCAGAAGGTATAACATCCATGTGCCATCACTGAAGGCTTTACCTCATGTAGATGCACCGACAGTGGACTGACTTAGTATTTCTAATAGGAACACAGAAGTTACACACTATAGCTTTAATGCAGAAAGGGAACCAACAACTAAACATTTTCAGGGGGGAGGGGGACTCCAACATTTTGAAACAAAACTAGAGCCCATGGATATACTGTTTGCCCAACGATTATAAAAACAGCAAAACATCCACCATAAGACAACAGTGCTGTCCGTTCTAAGTGGAGCCCTGCTGTTAACAGAAGCTGGTTGGTAGCCTTACTAAGAACCAGAGAACACAGGCGGTAAGTACATTTAAATAATATATATACATTCAAATGAAAACATAAGAGTATAAACGCAGTCCTTCAGACTAATGAGGAAAATATGCCTCAGACGTGAGCGCTTACTGGAAATATTTACACAGAGATAATGTTGCACTACACACACCACATCCTGGTGTGTGGTTGAAAGCAGACACTTAAACTGTGGAGTATCTACACTTACACTTATGACACAGTGTTTTATAGCTTCTGCTGCCTGTGTGTGTGTGTGTGTGTGTGATGTGTGTGTGGTGTGTGTGTGTGTGTGTGTGTGTGGTGGTGTGAGTGTGGAGAGTGTGAGTGTGTGGTGTGTGTGTGTGTGTTGTGTGTGTGTTGTGTGTGTGTGTGTGTGTGGCGTGTGGTGCGTGTAAAGTGTGTGTCGAGAGTGAGTGTGTGCGGAGTGTGAGTGTGTGTGTGCATGCGTTGTGCCTGTGTGTGTGTGTGTGTGTGTGTGTGTGTGTGTGTGTGCTGAGTGTGTGTGTGTGTGTGCATGCGTTCGTGCCTGTGTGTGTTGGTCTTGTGTGTGTGTTTCTCATTAACAGTAAAAACGCAACTGGAACCAACTCCAGGTTTTATGTGTGAGAGGATGTTGACACCTGATAGCCTGTAGTTACTCACGCATGGAACAACTGTCAGAACCGCTTGTATAACTACTCTCCCACTCAGCCATGTCTTTAAGTGTTTTATGGACGGCAAAAACTGTTTTTTTAAGCCCTGGTCAATTGAGATGTTTGTCTATTTTGCTTCCATAACATTCTTCTTTCATACTAGTATAAATCAAAAGGTCCAACATAGTACATTAAGGTGTTTATTTGACTAAACCTTGTCTGTTATTTCTCCTATACAGCTATCTTTAACGGACATTATCTCAACTTAGTTTTTTTTCAATACTCTGAACCAAAAATCTCAATCTTCTAAAGCACTTATCAACTAAACTTTCCATATTAATTCTTAGAACTATTCTGAAGGTTATTACAGAAGGATTTGCCCATATTTTTGTTAATTGTCTGATTTATAATACATTTTGTTCTTTAAAGGGGCACTGTGTAACATTTAAAGTAATTTATTAGCTACAATCAATACCCTCAATCATAAATATGTCCTCATTGGTGTAAAATCACCTCTGCCAATAATCTGAATTATCCTCCTGAGCGGAGAATTACAAATATTAATATTACATTTTCTACATTGAGAGGGTAGGTCTTATGGAGGAATCCATGTTTTTGATGAGGTCATATTACACAGTGCCCTTTAAAATATGCAGAAATGAAGACATCCATTTGTACGCTAAATTATTTTCATATTGCCAAATTTGCTATTTATTCAAACATTTTCTGAAATTGTATAACAAACAAATAACTGTCTGAATGCAAGTAATCAACTGGCAAACTGATGTGATGAATAATAAAATAAATCTCCACTAGGCTGTCTAAGAGATGAGCCACACTCGCCCTGCGTTCCAAATCACATACTCTTTCTTTCTACTACACTACAGTACATACTAAAGTACAGAAGAGTTTCAAAAAAGAAAAATCAGATAAGGAAGATTTTTTTTCATTATGTCGTGAAACTTCAAGAATAGAAAGAAAGACGAATACTCCAAAATGCTATTGGAGTTAGTGGGACATTTATGTATTTTCAGCATTCTACGATTGACGTCGTAATGTATTGGGACATCCTAAATCTTTTTCTGGCATACTAGATAGTAGGGAAGTATGGGGATTGGAACGCAGGGTCTGTCTTTGTTTGCCCTTCCTCTTATTTCTCCTCCTTCACAGCTCCTACAAAACCCTGACAGGGTCTTAAAAATAAAAACGGCCTTAAACTTGAAGATAAAAACCATCTTAAACTGCACTCTGAATACGCCTGTTTTACCGCCTGCAGGGAAGGGCTTCTGTTGGCCTCTTGTCTGCTTTTTTTAGAAGCCTCGAAATCCAGACCCCCACAGAACGATAGAGGGTCTTGGCAATAGAGCAACTCAACGGGCGGCACCAACCGTTCAATTTCAAAATACCACTGCAAGTAAATCAGATAGCCACGAAATCAGAGCAATGCACAAGGTGACGTCAGCTAACATTTTTATTTTGCCCGTATGCTGACCAATACTGCAAATACACATTTCTTGCTAATGAAAGATTTGAGTGCCAGCACTTTCTTTCTCTCTCTCTCTCTCTTTCTCTGTCTCCCCATTTCAACTCTGTACTGTCTAATAAAGCTTGAAAATGAAGCTTGAAAAGGCAAAAAAAAATATCTTTAAAAAAAAGTTTACGATATGTGTCCTATCTGCTTCACTCTAAACCCAGCCATAAGGTCTTTTGAACAGTTCATTTCCCTGATAGTCCTCATTTCAAATCTACCCAACTTTCCCCCAGACGTCTACAGGGAGAAAAGACCAGCGTTTAGAACTGTGTTGGAGCCACATTCAAACCACAGGTACAGTAGCTTTAACATGGTCTTCAAAGTCTTTAGTGAAGTCATTTGGCCGATCTAGACTTCATGTACAGACGCAGCTGCAGCTTCTATTCCCCCATATCTCATTTTAGCACATTTCTAACTGCTCCTTCCTCCCGTCATGCTTCACACAGCTACTGATCTTTCTTATTTCTAAAGATTTTGATTTTTTTTACACCACTCATGCTAAGTCCCTTCTGATGGCTCCTTTCGGCCAGAAGCTGCAGGCAAAAACAAATATTTTTTCGAGCAGTGGTTAATTAATTTAGAAATTTTTGTCAATTTTGCTTCCATAACCTAAACCGAAATATGAAACCTAACTAACGGTGGTTTGTCTGATCTCCCAAGTTAAGTTAAGTTATCTTTATGAGTCAATTTACACGAAGGAATTGAATTCTCCTTCACATATCCCCTCTCAAGTTACCCACACTTCAGAGGGGGTCAGAGCGCAGGGTCAGCCATAGTACAGCGCCCTGGAGCAGTTTGGGATTTAGTGTGTTGCTCAAGGACACAATGGTAGAGATGGTGGGCACCGTAGATGTAATAGCAGCCACCACTAGTTTTACTACTAACACCCTCCTGTCCGGTGCCGCAAACAGCGACCTCTTGGTAACTGGGAGGAACCAGAGACCTCATGGTTACTGGGAGGAGAGAACCAGAGACCTCATGGTTACTGGGAGGAGGAACCAGAGACCTCATGGTTACTGGGAGGAGGAACCAGAGAGCCTCATGGTTACTGGGAGGAGAACCAGAGACCTCATGGTTACTGGGAGGAACCAGAGACCTCATGGTTACTGGGAGGAGGAACCAGAGACCTCATGGTTACTGGGAGGAGGACCAGATACCTCATGGTTACTGGTAGGCCCCTCTTCCTCTAGGCCATTCTACCAGCTAAGATGGAGCAGCTATTGATTGATAAATAAATAGGCTATTGTTACTAAACACTACAATGTGTTGGGTCTGTGTCGGGTCATAACACTAACCCCATATTAGCGTGTTCACCCGGGTGTGACGTTCACATCGATGCCTATCGGAAGTGAAGCCAATTAAAACCTGTGTCTATTGCAGAGCTATGTGACCCTGGAGTGAAGGGTGGTTGCACACTTTCACACTGCAGATAAAAGCCGGATGTTAGCGGGTTTAATGCTCCGAGGAACTTTTAACTTGTGGTAATTCTTGAACCCCCTTTGGACAAAAGCGGTAGTGTTTTTACTACGCCAGCTGTTGTTCCTGGGTGAGTGTATACCTATGACGAAGGCAGTTAAGAAAAAACTATATTAAAATAGCATTCTCTGCACTGATGGTCTGTTTGCTGTTACATGTCATCTATGATCATCAGAGGAAAAATGAGACTGTTTCAAAAATATTTTAAAGTTCCTGTAGCACCTTTAAACAAATCTTTAGCCCAATGTGAAAAGGGCTTAAGTTGAGGACATAGAACCTTAGAACCTTATCTCTATTATATTCTCTTCATTTACTGTTCTCCCTTTCCAAATCTCTCTCTCTTATTCCTCATCTCCTCATCATTTCATCATTTCACTTTTGCTCCATTCCCTTCCCGTCTCCAAACCTCTCTCCTCATCTGTTCTCGTTAATTCTTCGCTCTGCTGCCGTTTTCTCTTTCCCGCATTCTCCCTTTTTATATTTCCTCTCCTCCTCCACATTCCACACTATCCCTCTCTCTCTCCCTCTCTCTCTCCTTCTCTCCTCTCCCTCCCCTCCCTCCCTCCCTCAATCAATAATGTAGTTGAAGAAAGCAGGGTTGACACGTGGGGTCATTTCAAACTGAGCATATACAGCCCGGAAAAAATGAAGAGACCAGTCTGGATTTTTCTTAAATCTTCATCTCTACATTACTTATTGAAAATGCTCTAAATTACAATATTTTTATTGTAGTTTTGTAGAAATGTTGTCAGTAGTTTATATTATAAAACCAAAATGTTCATTCTACTCAAACATATGCCTCTAAAGAGTAAAACAAGAGACAGTGAACATTTGGAGTGGTCTCTTCATTTTTTCCGGAGCTGTATAACAGATTATTATTAGGTTTTAACTTGGTATGACCAGCTCTTAGTGACTTCAATACACTACAGATTCATGTCAACAGTACGCTGCTCAATTAATTCTAACACAAAATGAGCTATGTCCCTGCCTCTCTCTTCCACTACATTCCTTCCCATCCCCCCATCCATATCTCTCTCTCTCTCTCTCCTCCTCCCTCCATCCTCTCCATCCCTCCTGACTACCTAACTACCCAAACTATCCATCTCCACCCCATCCTCTCTTCCTCTCCTCCCATCCTCCTCCCCACTCCCTCTCTCTCCATCTCTCCTCTCTCTCCCTCCTCCTCTCTCCCTCCTCCTCCCTCTCTCTCCTCTTTCCCCCCTCTTCCTCCCCTCCTCCTCCTCCTCCCTCCTCCCCCCCCTCTCCTTCCCTCCTCCTCTCTCCTCCTCCTCCTCTCCCTCCCTCCCTCCCTCCTCTCCTCCTCCCTCCCCTCCCCCTCCCTCCCTCCCTCTCCCTCCCTCCCTCCCTCCCTCCCTCCTCCCTCCCCTCCCTCTCTCCATATGCTGTCCCTTTCACCCCTTCACCAACCTCCTCCTGCCTCCCACCTCTCGTCCCTACCTCACACCCCCCCCCCCCTCCCTCCTCCCTCTCATCACCCACCCCACCCACACATCCTCCACAGGAGCCTGGGAACAGGCTCTACCAAGAAAAAACTGCCACGAGGCCGGGTCACAAGGCCTTACTTAGCAACAACCCCCCCCCCCCCCCCCCACAACAAACCCCGGCTGACCCTATTGGCTGAGGCCGCTGCTCACTGGCCCACGCTCCCGTTATGTAACGCTGCCATTTCATTGCAGTGACAGCAGCAGATTGCAAAGAGATTGTTGTGTTTTGTGTGTGTGTGTGTGTGTGTGTGTGTGTGTGGTGTGTGTGTGTGTGTGTGTGGTGTGTGTGTGTGTGTGGTGTGTGTGTGTACAGTGTGTGTGTTAAGAGTGTGTGTGTGTGTTTAGTGTGTGTGTGTGTTGTGTGTGCATTGGGTGCTGTTTGCCAAGCTCTCTCTATTATATTCTCAACGCAGTAGTGATTTTCTTCGCCCTCGTCACTGACACAGCAATTAGTTTTACTCTGTGTGTGTGTGTGTGTGGTGTGTGTGTGTGTGTGTGTGTGTGTGTTGTGTGTGTGTGTGTGTGGTGTGGGGTGTGTGTGTGTGTGTGTGTGTGTGTGTGTGTGTGTGTGTGTGTGTGTGTGTGTGTGTGTGTGTGTGTGTGTGTGTGGCATTTTTCCCCAACAAGCCAAAGCAGGAAATGATCACTTTACTAGACAAAGTGGGGCAGGGCTTATAACGTTTTTTATGAGTGAAATTCGAGCACATTTTCAAGGACCCCCATTTAGCTTTAAATATATAGACGGGGGGGAAAAACATGCTCATGAGTTCATACATGTCTCTATCTGTTAAATGGAAAGGTGTTCATATAATTATAATGACTATTACCTATTACTATTATGAGTTGAATCTAATTATCAACAATATGGTCAAGTTACATAAAGATATCGAAAAAAAAACTCTCTCTCTCTCCCTCCCTCCCTCCCTCCATCTCTCTCTCCCTCCTCCCATCCCTCTCTCCCCCTCTCTACCTCCTCCCATCCATCTCTCTCCTCTCTCCCCCTCCCTCTTTCTCATCCCCCCCCTCTCTCTCTCTCCCCCTCCCTCCCTCTCTCCCTCCCTCTCTCTCCCTTCCTCCCTCTCTCTCCTCCCTCTCTCTCCCCTCCCTCCCCTCTCCCTCCCTCTCTCTCCCCCTCTCTCCCTCCTCCCATCTCTCCCTCCCTCCCTCCCTCCCTCTCTGTCCCCCTCTCTCTCCTCCCCCCCTCTCCCTCCCTCCCTCCCTCTCTCTCTCTCTCTCCCACCTCCCATCTCTCTCTCTCTCCCTCCTCCCTCCCTCCCTCCCTCTCTCTCTCCTAGCAGCCCAAACCACATTTAGACAGTGTCCACACAGTCCAGCCTGAGATGAGGGAATTTTCAGAGAGACTTTTTTTAATTTATTTTTAATTTATTTTTTAATTTATTTAATACAAGCGTTCTCCAGACTTGCTGACACCACCTTTAACTGTGAAGGTTAACACCTCCCTGTACAGTTTGAAGCAAAATCACTCCATAGAAATCTCCATCGGGGGGGAGGAAGAGAGAGATAGGGAGGGAGAGATGGAGGGAGAGGGAGGGAGAGAGAGAGAGGCGGGAGGGAGGGAGAGAGAATTGCTGACACCACCTTTAACTGTGCATGTAGACAAGCTGATTGAGTATTTACAGGACAGATGGCCAGTTCTACAACCAGGAAGATGAGTTTCTTCTAACCTGCCTAACAGCTGATTTGTTGCTGCTGCTTTTTGCTCATTTCATTCGTTGGCACAAACTGAGCGACACTATTTACAACTTCAAAACGCTACAAATCATTATCTGTTGACTGTGTTTATGGCTGCTTGGAAAAAACTGTTCATAGGTAAATACCAGTGAAGAGTGAGTGAGTGAGTGAGTGAGTGAGTGAGTGAGTGAGTGAGTGAGTGAGTGAGTGAGTGAGTGAGTGAGTGAGTGAGTGAGTGAGTGAGTGAGTGTCTGTGTGAGTGAGTGAGTGAGTGAGTGTCTGTGAGTGAGTGAGTGAGTGAGTGAGTGAGTGAGTGAGTGAGTGAGTGAGTGAGTGAGTGAGTGTCTGTGTGAGTGAGTGAGTGAGTGAGTGTCTGTGTGTGTGTGAGTGAGTGAGTGAGTGAGTGAGAGTGAGTGAGTGTGAGTGAGTGAGTGAGTGAGTGAGTGAGTGAGTGAGTGAGTGAGTGAGTGAGTGAGTGAGTGAGTGAGTGAGTGAGTGAGTGAGTGAGTGAGTGAGTGAGTGAGTGAGTGAGTGAGTGAGTGAGTGAGTGAGTGGTGAGTGGTGAGTGTCTTACCTGTTCTAATGCTAGCTTCTTGTTGGGCTGTCCACTGATGAAGGGCTGCAACCTGCAACACAGACCATAACACACACATTAGTACATTACTAAACTTCACATTATACAGCTCCGGAAAAAATGAAGAGACCACTCCAAATGTTCAGTGTCTCTCGTTGCACAGTTATACTACATAGGATCTCAGAGTTCAAAACACCTTCATATTTCCACGGGTGAAGTAGGTCCTTCACGTCCGTCTCAGTTTTCTTTGCATAGTTTTCGGCAACAAAATTAACCCTGCTTCAAGGAAAGGTCTGAATTACTAGCAGTAGCCTGAGAGAAAAAATATTGGCTCACTACAGGTAACGTAATCTGTTATTTGAATAGTTCTATATATATATAAAGAGAAATAACTTTAAAACCCAGTTAATATCTCTCTCTCCTCTTCCTGTTTTAAATAACGTCCCGGCTTGACGACCTTAAAGTCCTGCGCAGTGGAAAATGAAAACCATAATTCACGTTAGTCTGAAATGCCAGAGAGTTCACTGCCCTCATCTATCTACACGGCTTAATCTACACAATTAAATGTGCAGATTTTATGAAGCTCTCAAAGTCTTAAAACACACACACACACACAGACAGACACAGAGAGATACACACACACAGAGACAAAGACACAGAGAGAGATACACACACACAGCGAGACACACACACAGACACAGAGAGAGATACACACACAGAGACAAAGACACACACAGCGAGACACACACAGACACACACACAGAGACAGACACATAGACAGAGACACACACACACACACAAACGACACACACACAGACACACACAGTCTTAAAATATGATTATGTCCGTTTCCAGACAGCTCAGATTACATTTCATTGTTAACGGAAGAGAAGACGTCTGGTTTTGCTCAGAGTAATTTATAATTTACTACAGTTGATATGCAGAGCGGAGAGATTGAACTTTCGCTCTCGATAGTGGAAGGAATTAAAGGTTTCTTGTAGTATTTCTTAGTATTTTTGTTTCCAATGGAACTTGTTCTCAATTGTGTGATTTTATTGAGGAAGTTTTTTTTTTATCCATAAATGTAGATTCTTCTAAAATAAACTCAGTCTGGACCAGTTATGTCACTAACAAAGACAATAATAATGAAACATTTTTCATTTTTTTTAAGGACAGTACAAGCAGTGTGCGAAAAGTAGGAGATATTCACACACATTCTCAAACACACACACACACACACACACATTCTCACACACACACACATAGACACAACCCCCTTATAACCTGCATTACAATACATATTTAAAGTGTAACTGCACCCTTTTACTTGTTTTTTGAGATAGAAGCTGAATTAAATCACTATGTTGTTAAGGAACACTTATATGCTGGTGTTAACATTGAAAAAAATTGCAATATGTTAAATATCGGCAATTTAAGAAATGTTTTGTATTGTAAATCATTTTAGAACTTTACTAAGATTTGAAAAAAACTTTTTTCCATCGGGTTCGAAAAATGACGTACTACTGTACTTTTGGTACAGTAGTACGTCATCACGTCGCCGCAAAGCCGGTCACGCTCTTCATAGGTCCATGGCTGGTCCATGAGCTACTACTGTTATACAGTCCCTCCAAGGATGTTATTTCGGGGGTTAACACACTTCACTTCTATCGGCAGTGTGTCTGCATTATCTCACACTGTATAACACACACACACACACGGACCCGTTCATTACTTCACTTGATTGACACACGCTACCGCTCGCTCTCCTCGCTCGCTCGCACACAGACACACACACACACACACAGACTGCCGCTCGTTCACTTGCGCTACTCTGTCTCCTAACTCTACGATATAAACACCCGCCAACAATTTAGAATAAGAAAGTCCTCCACCTCAGACGACCCATCTGTGTGGCATATGAGCTCACTGTGTAGCGACAGTGCCTTTAGACTTTGTGTCACTCGATATTTCAATGAAGTCATGTCATTCAGATCTTCCTGAGTGATAGCTAGCAGCTAGCCCCCTCCTTCACAGACACCGTGCGCCCCCTCCCTCCCGAAAGTCGGCCGGCTGATGTCTGAATGTTTAAAAACAAAGGTTCTCAAACGGAATTCAGAATCCATGGTCTGAAAGCATTTTTCAAAATCGTGCAGTAGCTCAAACAGGGGGTGCAGTTACCCTTTAATATTCATAGCACTCATTAATACAGGATTTACTGTTGACACACTATAGGTTGAGGATTTCATTTTGAAT
The DNA here is from genome assembly GCA_026122265.1 of Ammodytes dubius. Lineage (NCBI taxonomy): Eukaryota > Metazoa > Chordata > Actinopteri > Uranoscopiformes > Ammodytidae > Ammodytes > Ammodytes dubius. The sequence continues at coordinate 3,433,999 of CM047517.1, forward strand.
ATTAAGTATCTTTTGATCTGAGATTAACACACACACACAGACAGACAGACACACACACACACCTACACACACAGAGACACAGACACACACACACAGAGACAGAGACACACACACACAGAATCTTGAGTGTGAGTGACAGGTCCGACTGTGTGTCTGCGAGCACAATCTCTTCCTAGACAGTGGAGGAGATAATCAGTGATGAACGTAGCGTAGCAACGCCGCTAGCAGCAGTCATTCCTATGCAGACGTCCTACACACACACACACACACACACACACACACACACACACACACACCACACACACACACACACACACACACACACACACACACACACACACCCTCTGTCCCACTAGCTGAGATTATTAGCAACGTTCCTGGAGGCTCCACGCCCACCCTGCATGGTGCTAAAGCTCGCCTGAGGGCTTACAGTAAGTGCTAGACTCTCACTGATAAGAGTGTGTGTGTGTGTGTGTGTGTGTGTGTGTGTGTGTGTGTGTGTGTGTGGGTGTGTGTACAGGTATCTTTGTAAGGACCAGTTTTATCTTTTAGCCAACGTAGTGAGGACATTTTGCCCGGTCCTAACATGTTTGAGGGTTAACACTAGGTTTTAAGGTTCAGGTATGAATTAGGTTTATGTTAGGGTTAGTGTAAGGGTTGGGGTTAGACATTTAGTTCTGATGGTTAAGGTTAGGGTAAGGGGCTAGGGAAGGTATATGTCAATGAATGTCCTCACAAGTATAGCCGTACAAACTTGCGTGTGTGTGTGTGTGCGTGTGTGTGTGTGTGTGTGTGTGTGTGTGTGTGTGTGTGTGTGTGTGTGTGTGTGCAAGCTTTTAATTAATCTGCTTTAACCAAGGGGGACAGAGGGGGAGGACAGTAACAGTGAATGTGTCATCTTCACCCCCTTAACACTAACACTATCCCCCCCCTCCTTCTTTAAAGCTCATTATAACATCTCTGCATGGACTAATGTACTATATACTATACACACTATACATAACAAGAAAGATTATTTTCAAGTTCTGGATTTCTAAGGACGCCTTTGGACTGGACTAGATTGGTATCGACAGTACTACCCTATGGAAAAACCTAGAGAGAGAGAGAGGGAGAGAGAGGCAGAGAGGGACACACAGGAAGAGACAGAGAGGAGAGAGAGAGAGATAGAGGGATTCAGGGCAGAGAGAGAGAAAGAACACAGGAGGGAATGAGGGCGAGCTAACAGGCAGAGGGGGTGAGAGGTGGGGAAAAGGTTAAAAAGACTTGTGGATAGAAAGGAACAAAGGAGCAGAAGGAGCAACAGAATAATGAGAGAGAGAAATGGAACAGAGAGAAGAGGGGGATGAGGGTTTGAAGCAGCAGAGAAAGGAGGTGAAGATGGAAGGTGAGTTGGGGCACGGAAGGAATACAACACGATAGAATATTAGTTTTGCTTCCATTTCGTTAGCCTCTTAGCATAATTGCTTGAATCATATTCTACTCTACATCTACTCTACTCTACATCTACTTTTCGTTAGCCTATTAGCATAATTGCCTAAATCATAAATACTCTACATCTACTCTACTCTACATCTACTTTTCGTTAGCCTAATAGCATAATTGCCTAAATCATACTTCAAGGGTTATAGAGTAGGGTAAAGTAGATGAAGAGTAGAGTAGATGTAGAGTAAAAGTAGAGTAGAGTGAATGTGACTTAGGCAATTATGCTATGAGGCTAACGATACACAAGATCACAGAAAAGCATCAAGCTTTAAGACATCAAGACAGGACCACAAAAAAAATCATAATTTCAACATGACATTACAATATCAGAAGGCAAACCCTGCGTTCCAATACCCATACTATCTACTATTTATTATGGTAGAAAAAAGATTTAGGATGTCCAGATTCTTGTTGCCAGATTTAGGATGGTTAGAAATACCCAGATGTCCTGCTACATCCGGCCGAGATTGTTAGTGTTGAAAACAGCATCCTATTTGGGCGATTCTGACTCACAACCTGAAGTGACGTAACATCGACGAAGCCTCCATATGAAAACAAACGGGGATGCAACGGATATAAAAGCAAGAGGCAAGATCAAGGCGCAATGTTATGATA
>CM047517.1:3441095-3443595 GCA_026122265.1 Ammodytes dubius
TGCTGTGGTTATTTAGTAAAAAAAACAAATAATATAATAGACATAATCCATTCCCAGAATAACAAAGTGTGTCCTCGAATGGGCTTTGAAGTACGATTAGGTTTCAAAAGAATAAAAAGTTAAAAGGAGAAAAGCATTTAAAAATAAAAACAAGAGGCAGGTATTGGAACTAATTGTTAAAGTGTTTGATGTCGACAACTTCAAAAAGACAGAAATAATTAGCGAACAAGTTGATGAAAAAATATAATTGAACTAAACTTTATTCGTGCATAAAACTAAAAACATACTGAGTTCCAACATATAGACTTCTGCAAACTTCAATTAAAAGTTGAGCTGGAAATATTATTGGTACATAACATTTCATATAGTCTACAAGTATATGTGACAATGTTAACTATTAGTAGACATGTATAAAAGAAGGTGTGGTTCAAACTGCGAAAACCTAACTAGTAACATTATTTTGTCAACATATACAAATATAGGGTTAGGGTTCAAAAGCCCCCAAAAGCATGTCCATAACATTTAGATTTTTTGTTGCAGAGAGAAATCCAATTGATCACCCAACATTAGTGCTGGACCTTACGAAAGAACAACTATTGTGTTTGATTGTAATATTTTACAAATCAAAAAACTTACATAAACTAAAGTATTAAAAAAAATGTGTCCATCATGTCTTTCGTTATGCTTCGTATTTTGTGTAATGTCATTTCTGTGTGACCCTTTCTGCTTTCATTTACATGTTTGAATTTTTTTTTAAATGAAAACAAACAAATCAAGAAGGCTGTAGAATGCTTAATGTCCATCATCACATGTATCGTGCTGGACTTTATGAATGAATAATATGTGTTTGAGTGTAACATTTAACAAATCTAATAAAAAGTTTCATAAAAAGGTGGAAAAAAATACCATGTAATCCCAATTTTTTTTTTTTTTTTTTTTTTTAACCTTTATTTATACAGGTATACCCCATTGAGTCCAAAGACTCTTTTGCAAGGGAGACCTGTTCCCATTTACACGTTACCATTCACACACCGATAGCAGGCTAACTATCGACATTCACACGAGGCAAGGTGGGTGAAGTGTCTTGCCCAAGGACACAACAACTATGAAACAGGTGGCAGGGCGGGGATCGAACCTCCAACCCTTTGATCATCAGCCGACCCGCTCTACCACCTGAGCCACAGTCGCCCCCAATCATCAAGTGTTTGTCATTCATGTATTCATTCATTTCTGCAATATTAAAGAAAAGGTACTTTCTTTAATATATATTTTTTTAAATGGACAAAAAACCAACTCAAGAATAGAGTTCTTAATCTCCATCACTATAAGTATTTTCTGTGTCCATATTGGGCTGGGGCAGTGACTCATCATTTATCAGAATGGGTTCAAACAGGTTGTCCATGGCAACAGCAGTAACTATGACCAGCACTTTGCACAAGCATGTGTTAAGTGCTGCTGTTAAAAAGAAAGACATGAGGTGTCTGTATGGAGGCGGCCCCAACACTGAAAACACACCTCCATCTTTACAGCTACCATGGAAACATAATGGGCTTTCAAAAGGAGCTGAAGCTAAATTAGTTTCAACTGCTGTTAGCTGCAGTTCATATGTCTGTCTGTCTGTCTGTCTGTCTGTCCATCCATCCATCCAACTATCCATCTATATCTATCTTTCCATCCATCCATCCATACATACATCCATTTTATATTGTCAGGGCGCACTCAAACTTGGCCTAGTTGATTAGTATCCGAGTTGCTATCAACTGAAACATACTATTACGCAAAAAAAACATTGCTTTTACGTTTCATTTTAATAAATTATAATTAAAAAAATGTATATAGTTATCAATAAAAGCTACTTTTTCCAGTGGTGGGAAAATGCTAGCAGAAAGCCTTCCCACAGCCCAATCTGCGTTGTGCTGTGGGCTGCAAAACTTTAGGGATTTATTGACATTTGAGTTAAGAGAACTTTCCTTAATTACTTTGCAGAAATAACTTAAACTTTATCCGGAGGAAGAGAGCATTTACAGCTATAATCTCTTTCCTATAGGGACGGTCCTCCTCCCACCGATATAAAGGAAATCCCATGTACTTAGTATTCAAGCCCACATTGCTATATGCTGTTTACTCAGCTCTGTCTACAAGTTACACAGCTCCCACCTCTTCACACCATTATTTTCTCCTTATTTTTACATCCCTGAAGTCTTTTATATTCATATACTTTTCCTGAGAGGGACCAAGGCAGGCACTGGCAGCGTTGCCAAGTCTGCTATTTATCAGCGATTTTTGGGGCCATTGTTATTTGTGAAGTTGCAAATACAAATATTGGTTGTGGCAGGTTTTTATTAGACTTGTTCCTAAAAGCATAACTCTAATCATATTAAAAGGTGGAGTCAGCGATTCTGGAGAACGCTTGTTGAAAAAAAAAAAAAAGAGAAAAAAAAATCACGTTTTGTCAAAAGCAGTGAGTATCTCCTATAATCCGCAATCCAGTTTTAACACA
>CM047517.1:3456095-3471095 GCA_026122265.1 Ammodytes dubius
GTGAATTTTTAAAATCAATTCCTGTGTTGTTGATACATTTTTCATGGGCTTTTTTGTTGTGAATCTTTCATCCTGCACTTTTATTTCTTTCATATTTTTTTTCGTTGTTTTTCTGAATGGGAACTGGCTTAGTCCATTAATAAGAAATGGCCGAACTATGCACTTTGTAGAAATATAAATGCACTACAATGTCTGACTATGTTTCTCAACCCCTGGAACTTTTGTTTTCATTCGTTTCACCCACAGTTACACCCTATCCTGTCCCCCCATGTTATTGGTCACTGTCTTTCTATGTTTCTTGCCGGGGTGTAAACTGAAAAGTAATTTCGTAGCTCTGTAACATGTGCAGTGACAATAAAGTTGATTCTGATTCTGATCCCCTACTTCCCCATAAGGGCTGTAGTGCAGTGAATTGAATTTTAAATCGCAATACAATTTGGACTTTTCAACATTTATAAGAAATAAGATAATCGACTTTTACCGAGTATTGTTTTTAAGCATTTTTAGCCAGGTCATGTTTCTGTTTCGCATATGAATTTTTAAAATCCTTTCCGGTGTTGTCGATTAATCTTTAATGGGCTTTTTTGTTGTGACCCCATCATCCCCAATTTTATATTCTTTCATATTTTTCTCTCCGTTGTTTTCTGAATGGGAACTGGCTCAGTCCATTAATACAGAAATGGCCGAACTATGCACTTTGTAGTAAAGTAAATGCACTACAATGTCTGACTATGTTTTTCCACCCCTGCGGTCTTTCAGTTTTCAGAGGCCCTGCCCACAAGCCATTAGCAACCAGAGAATGCCCCCTGGCAACATGCTGATAATCCCCTCCATTCTCTGAGTGCTTGTGAAAAAAAAATGTTAGAAAAAAAAAAAAAAAAAATCTTAAATCGACGACAAATTGAAGGAAAGCCAGACACACACACAAAGGTCTTTATACTATAGAATGACAGATTCATAATTGTAAGATGAAGATGCCCTATAGTAAAATAAATAGATGGTTTTTGACTGACTAATATATCAAAACTAAAGATGTACTCTTCTTGACTCCTAATTTGACCGGTGTTTATGAATGACATGAAGTCCAGTTTAGTTTTTATTTCATATACAAACTATATAAAAACACTACTACACAACTAAAATGTTAAAAGTAAGCTGTAGATGCCCTATAGTAAAACAAACAGATGGTTTTTGACTGACTTTAGATATAAAAACTAAAAGATGTATCCTTAAAGGGAGTTAGTTAGTTATTTAGTTTACTTTCTATTTTACATACAAAATATATAAAAACACTTAGTGATAATGTAAAAATGTAAAAGTACATGTGTGTGGCAGAAAGCTGTACTTTCTTGCGTAAGAAAACCACAAGAACAAAACATTTGAGTGTTAGTAAACAATGCAATCAGTTCATTCTAAAAAGGGCAATAGAAAGCAGCAGCCATGAATAAACCCAATAGTAATCACAACAGTGGACTACAACAACAAGGTGTAGTCTAGACCGAAAATTAAATCAATGCATAACTGTTAAATTGGTATTTATTTTGAATATATTGTATGAATGTAAATCCTAAATGGTGGAAGCATGCATGAACACATGTATAAAAAGAGTGTTCTTAAATGGACGACCGTTGAGCGTAGAATGGTTTCTTTCAGCATGGCAGTTATAGGGGCATAAACCGTTAGTCCGTCCATTCAAAAGGTTGTTGTGTTGGTTATTGCTAAATTGTGTGTGTGTGTGTGTGTGTGTGTGTGTGTGTGTGTGTGGTGTGGTGGCGTGCGTGGTTCTGTGTGTGTGTGTGTCTCTGTGTGTGTGTGTGTGTGTGTGATTGTAAGAGGAGGAGAGGCCTGGTGTAGGGCAGAGAGACCCAGTAAAGTGCGGGAGCAGGAGAAGGGCCCTGGCTGACAGAGCAGGCATTGTGCCCTGGCTAGAGGCCTCGCTAAGGGGAAGCTACACTGGGCCATTGTGCTGCTCAGTATCACGCTACTGGCTCCGGGCTCCTGGATGCTCACAGTGCTACGCTACAGGGTTTAGCTCTTGTACATTCGGGGCTAATGCTGTGTGTGTGTGTGTGTGTGTGTGTGTGTGTGTGTGTGTGTGTGTGTGTGTGTGTGTGTGTGTGTGTGTGTGTGTGTGTGTGTGGTGTGTGTGTGTGTGTGTGTGTGTGTGTGTGTGTATGTGTCTGTCTGTCTTGCAGATTTGGGGCTACTGCTAGGAAGAACAGCCTGTAAAGTTTTGTACTCATTGTCTTACATTGTTCTTACTTTTTTCTCCCCATTCGGGCTTTGCAATAAATTGAATTTTAAATCGCAATAGAAGGTTTCGACCGCGAACAATTATGAAAATATGAGAATCGACGTTTACGTGTTGTTTTTAAACCTTTGAGCCAGGTCATGTTTTTATTCCACAGTTTAAGTTAAAGGTGGAGTCAGCTATTTTGGTGTGTGTGTGTGTGTGTGTGTGTGTGTGTGTCTCTGTCTGTCTGTCTGTCTGTCTGTCTGTGTCTGAGTGTGTGTGTGTGTGTGTGTGTGTGTGTGTGTGTGTGTGTGTGTCTGCCTTTTGCGGCTGAGCAGGTGTTGTACAGTAGATTTTTTAAACCTTTTCTCTGTAAACAGCGTCTGCCTGCCGGGACTGAAACGCTTTGAGCCAAGAAGTCAGTAACGATGGAGCTCTAAGCTAAACATGCAATCTGGCACACACACACACACACACACACACACACACACACACACACACACACACACACACACACACACACACACCCGACACACACACGCGCAGGGGTGTAAACGCAGAGTCAATTACCCCACAAAGATCGATAAAGCATGGCATTACCCAGCTCTAAATGGAAGGTGTTGTAATGTGTCATAATCTGTCATCTATCATGTTGTCAGGGTGGGAGGGATGGAGGGAGGGAGGGGGAGAGAGAGGGAGAGAGAGGGAGAGAGAGGGAGGGAGGGAGAGAGGGAGAGAGAGGGAGAGAGAGGGAGAGAGAGGGAGAGAGAGGGAGAGAGAGGGAGAGAGAGAGGAGAGAGAGAGAGGGAGAGAGAGGGAGAGAGAGGGAGAGAGGGAGAGAGAGGGGAGAGAGAGGGAGGGAGAGAGAGGGTGGGAGGGTCAGTAGCTCTCTATGGATTTAGGGCCAAAGGAGGAGGTTTTAAGGGTTCGTTTTTTTTCTCCTTTTAGTGTATGTTTATCCATGGACAATGTAATCATAAAACAGAATATATTATCAGATTCAGTGCGATCTCTTAGCTTATTTAGAGATAATTAAGCTTGGGTTTAACACACACACACACACACACACACACAGAGACACACACAGAGACACACAAAACAGACACACACACGCACGCACGCACGCACACACACACACAGAGGAAAAAGTGGCACTAAAAAAACTAATCCAATCCACATCCTTATCACGAGTCCACAGTGGTCGTAAACAAACACGTGAATATCAACACAGCTCTGTACAGGGTTGTTGAAGGAGGCTTCGCAAACTGCAAACCAGATGAGTAAACCGCAGCACCAATGCAGTGGGTGAGGATCCCTTAAATCACAACACAGTGCTTGTATAGAACCACCATTAAGCCTTAAATTGTCCTTAAGAACCGACATTAACGACAGGTGTCTTGAATTAACACAGGGCCATATAGAAACCAATGTTCCACCAACACCCAACAAGGAACGACCTCGAAAGCTTTTCACTGAGTTGCTGAAAACCCATTAAATTCGACTGAAAAGCTTTGGTGTGGATCGGGGGTGGAGGGGGTGTGTGTGTGTGTGTGTGTGTGTGTGTGTGTGTGTGTGTGTGTGTGTGTGTGTGTGTGTGTGTGAGGAGGAGAGCGAGTGAGTGAGTGAGTGAGTGAGTGAGTGAGTGAGTGAGTGGTGAGTGGTGAGTGAGTGAGTGAGTGAGTGAGTGAGTGAGTGAGTGAGTGAGTGAGTGAGTGAGTAGTGAGTGAGTGAGGAGTGAGTGAGTGAGTGAGTGTGTGTGTGTGTGTGAGTGAGGATGCAAGAGCGAAGCGCGTTTGTGTGTGTGTGTGTGTGAGAGTGTGTAGGGGTGTGTGTAGGGTGTGTGTGTGAGTGAGAGTGTGTGTAGGTGTGAGTGTGTGTGTGTGTGTGTGAAAAAACAACAACACAGAACTGAGCATCTGTTCTACTGTCTAAGGGCCCGTGTCCACCTAGCGCCTTTTCCCAGCGTTAAACGCTGGCTGTGCGCTGGGGTGTGTGTCTACTGAGCGTTTTTTTCGACCGCTTTTTTCAACCGCTTTTTTCAAGCGTTTTATGAGCTGGGAGAGAGAGTGCTGTGATCGGGGGAGAAAAAATGCTGATCGTCACCTGTCAGTCAGACCTATTAACACTGGTTTAACTCTTTAGGCTTGCTGTTTTCTATTTAAATCGTTACATTTTAATACGAGTAGTCTTATGAAACAGAGAATACTTTCCACCATCCTCTGTTTGGATGAGGAGTTATCGCAAACACACACGGAGCAAGTTGTAGGCTGACGTGTGCGCATGAAACGATCCGTAGGAGATACAAAATACAGCGAATCAAGTGTTCTCCTAATCTGCTCCCACAAACGGGCTCTCCTCCCTCTGTTCTGGTCATTTAAGTCACTATTTTCGTACAGTTTCGGGTAAACAGAGACGGAAAAAAGCAGTTTCTCTTCCGTCTTCCTTGTTGCCAAGGCGACAAGTCCCGACGATCTACTATCTGATTGGCCCTTTGAAAAAAGCGGCGGTGACGTCCCCGCCGCCTTTCTGAAAAGTTAAACTTTTTTCAACTTGCAAATCTCGAAGCGGCCGCACAAAAAGACAAAAAACGCTCGAAAAAAAACAGCTGGGCGCTGCGCCTTTTCTCAGAGCGGCCGCCTTTTCCCGAGGCGGCCGCTTCTCATTGGGAATCAATTGAAAAAAGGCGCTTGCGGTGGGAAAAAGGCGTTAGGTGGACACGGGCCCTAAGGTGATTATGGAGAAAGGATGCACATGAGTAGATTTTTCAACACTGGTCAATTTTGAGATTTTTTTGTCTGTTTTGCTTCCATAACATGTCTTCTTTCATACTAGTATAAATCAAAAGGTCCAACATGTACATTCAGGTGTTTATTTTACCAAACCTTGTCTGTTTGCGTCTGTATATGTCTCCTATACAACCATCTTCAACAGACATAATCTCAACATTTATTTTATTTTTTTTCAATACTCTGAACCAAATATCTCAACTTCTACAGCACTTACATAAGCTAAACTTTCCATTATCATTCTTAGCACTATTCTGAATGAATGACGGACCAACAAATGTTCATATGTTGTTAATTGTCTAATTTATGATGCATTTTCTTCTTAAAAACATGCAGATAATTCATTTTTCACGACCTGTACATACTATATTTTGATTTATAAATACAAGAAAAGGGCTGTATCCAAAATTTACCAGACCAACTGTACATAAAAAAAACAAAAAACAAGATTTTTTTTTTTCTGTTTTTATCAAACCCGAATACACCACTCTCTGTTCTAACCACTAACCGCTACACCACGAGCGCCCGGCCCCATTATTCTGTTTTTAACTAACTTTAATAAACAATATTCCATAAAACCTGGATAAAAAGGCCAGTGCTACTCAATGTATAACTCATGATTGTCACCCACCTCTTTCCCAGGGTGACCTCGTATAACCAATAATTTAATAATATTTAGTAATACTAATAAATAAATAAATAAATAAATAAATAAATAAATAAATAAATAAATAAATAAATAAATACATTTGATAAAAAAAAATATTTACTCAATTATAAACTACTAAAAAATATACTACTATTATAATTTTCACCCACCACTTAGGATGTGTGTTTTAAATGTTTTTGTATGTTGTCATGGTGCAGGTGTTTGTTTGTGTGTGGTGAAAAAAAGAAAAAATACAATAAACACATTCTGAATTTTTTTTAAAAATAAAATTCACCCACCTTTTTCCCAGGGTGCTTAGCGGCGTGCTGAGGCTGAGCGGGGCCGGAGGGGGCTTGCGATGGCGTGTGTTTAGCCTGGCGGCGGTGGGCTGTTTGTGGGGAGACTCGGCCTTGTGTGCGGGGCTGGCTCCAGGCTTTATGTTCAGGTCTTTCAGCACGTCGTAGTTGATCTTGGTGGAGATCCGTTTCTGCTCCAGCATCTTCTCGATGGCCTCCCCAGCCGTGTTGCCTCGAATTGGGGCGCGCTTCTTACAGGGGCCCCTGGGCTGGAGGGGGGTAAAATACACAAGCAAATATGTTGTCAGAAAACTAAAAACTTAACTTTATCTTAAAGCTGAGGTATGTGATTTCTGATTGGTCAAAATTAACCGTCTGACCGTCATACTGCCTCAGATTAACGTCCCTGCACACACACTCTTATCTGTGTGTGTGTGTGTGTGTGTGTGTGTGTGTGTGTGTGTGTGTGTGTGTGTGTGTGTGACCACAAGCTAATGTCACTGTTACCTTTCTCTCTTTGTAGATGCCCAGCTCCTTCTCCTTCGCTATCTTTGCTTCCTTCTCTGAAAACAGAAACAAGAAAACAGTCTGAACACACACACACATTGGAGATAACAGACATCAATATGACACACACACACACACAAACACACACACACATAAATACACACACACATAAATACACAAGCACACAAATAAAAATGCTCAAGCTGCTGCCCCCGCGACACGATTTCGGAAAAGCGGTTGAAGATGATGACAAATACAGACAGACAGACACACACATATATATACAGACAGACAGACACACACACACACAAACATAAATGCACACACACACACACACGTTACCTCTCTGCTCTTTGAGGTAGTCTGAGTTCTCTGCCATCCAGAGCGCCGTCTTGATTTTGATTTCTTTGTCGCTGAGCAGATACTGCAGAGAAGAGGAGACGGGTGGACCACATTACTGCTGATGCTGTGTGTGTCAGATAGTGTTGCTGTACTTGAGACTGTCTTTGAGACTATTGTTTAAAGGTCTCTGTCTTGTCTTAGTCCTGCACCAAGAGAACTCAAGATTTTATGTCTAGATCACAACTGTGGGTATTGATATCGAAAAAAAATTAGCGATACCCAGCCCTTTTTTTTTTTTTAACCTTTATTTCTACAGGTAAATCCCATTGAGACCGAAGACTCTTTTTCAAGGGAGACCTGTTTCCCATTCCCACGTTACCATTCACACACACATTCATACACCGATAGCAGCAGCTAACTATCGACATTCACACGAGGCAAGGTGGGTGAAGTGTCTTGCCCAAGGACACAACAACTATGACACAGGTGGCAGGGCGGGGATCGAACCTCCAACCCTTTGATCATCAGCCGACCCGCTCTACCACCTGAGCCACAGTCGCCCTGCTTCTAACATAGGCTAATTTCAAAATCTTCCCTAAATTGTTGTGATAGACTGCTTACAAATTGAAAAATGGCACCACAACATTATCATTGTCAATAAAGATCAATAAGAGTTGTGTTTTATAAGCAATCAAATCAAAACATAATCAGGAAAAAGGAATTGAGTTCCATAGTAAAATGTATTGATGTGTATGTTAGAATGTCTTGTGTTTCAGTTACCGTGGACACCGTTAATCAGCAGGTACATACCAGCTCAATCTCACCGTCGTCTATTCCATTCAGGTCCAGCTCCCCACTGTCTGCATCGCCATCTGTCACACACACACACACACACACACACACACACACTTAGTAAATATGCTGTTAACGCACATTTCCACGGCAACTAGCACATCCCAGAGGGTTACTTACAACAGGAAGTGGCAGCTGGGCAAAAGGAAGAAAATAAATAAATAAATAAATAAATAAATAAATGACGTCCTGCATCTTCTATCGGAGGCTTAATCACCACACTAAACGCACTGTGACCTCAGATAAGACGTTAATAGGCTTAACTCACACACACTGTATAAGCCCGTCCACCTTCTAACACACTTTCTATTCCATTATGATACGCTTTCTAGATTGCATTGCGCGTTTTACTTTGAAAATGCTGAAACGGCAAATTTGCATTTTTATAATGTTGGGACGACCGAGACGCGATCACGATGCAACTGATTGTAACAGACATTTAGGCGTGTGTTTTACTAAACCTTGTCTGTTTGCGTTTGTATGTTTCTCCTATACAACCATCTTTAACGGACATTATCTCAATATAAGTAATTTTTTTCCAATACCCTAAGCCAAAAATCTGATCTTCTAAGGCACTTACACTTAACTTTCCATAATCATTCTAAGCACTATTATGAAGGTTATGACAGAAGGATTTGATCATATGTTGTTCATTGTCTGACTTATGAGACATTTTGTTCTTAAAAAACATGCTGAAAATGCATTTTAAGACTTGTACATCGTTTTATTTTATTTATAAAAAGAAAAAAAGCCTGAATAAAAAATCTATTCAGTAAAAACATTAGACAGAAGATTTTGGATTTTTTTTAAAGAGATTCAAACTAACGAATAATACGACAACCGGTGACGCGCAGCTGATTTCAAAATACATTTTAATGTGTTGATGAAAAGATAAAAGGAATTTAATAGCCTCCTCAGTTAGCACACGGTTCAATTTTGAGATGATAAATGTTTAAAGCGAATGTGATTGACTTTGATGGAAGAACCAAAATGGAGGTAATGGGTTCAGGCTTGTGACAGTCGCAGAAAAAAAAAAATCTTCAATAGGAATTCCAACAGCGTTCATTCAAAAGATCCCACACCTTGATTAATAGCCTGAGAACAAAGTGAATCGCTCGTCTCCGGCTGCCTGCACACATCACACAGGCAAATCAAAAGGACTAAAAGCTAGAGAGAGAGAGAGAAACGTTTTATAATTAAAGAAAAAAAGGAGAAGGAAGCGAAGCAGCAGGTTTTATGGGAGCCGTTTAACTTCTGTCAGCGTTTCTGCCTTTGACACAGAAGAACCAAGATGGCGCCAGCTTCAAAGACATGATACCTGAGTTCCACGGGATGCTTCACCCGTTCATTAAGGAAAGGCAGGTACGTACACACACACACACACACACACACAGTCAGTCACACACACGCATGCAAACGTACACACACACAGATATGCACGCACACACACAGGCATGAAGACGCACGCAGACACACACACACACACACAGATATGCACGCACACACACAGGCATGAAGATGCACGCAGACACACACACACACAGTGAGTCACACACACATACACACAGTCAGTCACACACACATACACACACACACAGGGAATATATGAAATGTAGGGGAACTCCCATGTTCAGATAGTGAAGGGTGTGCTCTCCCATACAGAGGTATCAGCTATTATAGGTTCAGGTTTGGCACATTTCTTTAAGGCGACATACTAAAGGTGAATACGGTAACATTTGACTTATCATCATGACACGTTGCCAGTAGATCAGTTATAATATAACAATCATTTTTTGTATTCATTTTTCAGAAAGATTTGATTATACAACTCCGAAATTTCCAAAACATCAAAAGCATTTTCAATAAGTTATGTAGAGATAAAGATTTAAGAAAAATCCAGACTGGTCTCTGAATGTTTTCCGTGGCTGTACATTCAAATTGGGCAATATTGAACTAACTATGAGTACATTCGCATCTCTTAAAAAAACTACAAATGTAGGTGTTAGCTAAACCTAGAGTTAAATCTTTAAATTAGTTACAGATGGTGAAATGTAGGAGAAATATAGAGACGCACACAGACAAGGTTTAGTTCAATAAACAACCTAAATGTACAATTTGAACATTATATTCATACCACTATTTCAGAAGACATGTTATGGAAGCAAAATAGTACTAAAAAACTCAATTTGACCAGTGCTTAAATAAACTACTACTTGTATATTTTAGTCTGTCGAGTCTCGCCTTGAAATAGAAATCACACACACACCTTAAAAAATCACTGCAGACTAGTGAAAGAGAGAGAGAGAGAGAGAGAGAGAGAGAGAGAGAGAGAGAGAGGTAGACTATCTAGTGGAGCCCAGGCCTTTAAGAACTTCCTCTGTGTGAAGAGTGAGGGTGAGATAAGATGGAGACAAGCCGCCCCCCACACACACAGAGAGAGCGAGAGATTGGGGGAGGCAGAGAGAGAGAGAAAGCCAGACTTAAGCTGATAACACCCCATCCTACCCCCAGGGAGAGTTAAGGGGGGAGGGGGAGGGGCGCAAGGCAATTACTACAGTTATTATTATTCAGCCGCGCCTTTGATATATCTACACTTCTCTTAATTTGATCAAAGCCAGAACATTGTTATTGGAGAGCGTGTGAAAGAATTCTGTAGCGAAGGGATCGGAATATTAAAATGGATGTCGAAGGTAAAAGTGGAAATATGAGAATAGAAATTTCAATATATTAAAATTTTTGTCCTTTTTTTATTTTTTTAAAACCGAGTGTGTCCTGTTTTTTTTATTTATTAAATGTGGAGTCAGTGATTCTGGAGAACGCTTGTTGTCAAAATCACTTTTTTGTCGAAATCAGTGAATATCTGCTCACGATCCGCTATCTGTCCGTAATGTATGTGCGTGTATGTTTACAGAGCCTAGGTTGTGTATTAACAGATTTTTTTTCACGTAAAATGAAATGAAATGAAATGAAATGAAATAAAATAAAATAAAATAAAATAAAATAAAATAAAATAAAATAAAATAAAATAAAATAAAATAAAATAAAATAAAATAAAATAAAATAAAATAAAATAAAATAAAATAAAATAAAATAAAATAAAATAAAATAAAATAAAATAAAATGAAAATCCAGTAGGAAGCAGCAATGACCTGGAACACAGAGGGAAGTTAGTTTGCTCTTCCTGTCTAACCTGACGGGACGTTAGCCAGCGACTCAAGAGGATAAGAAAGAAAGAAAGAAAGAAAGAAAGAAAGAAAGACAGAAAGAAAGAAAGAAAGAAAGAAAGACAGAAAGAAAGAAAGAAAGAAAGAAAGAAAGAAAGAAAGAAAGAAAAAAGAAAGAAAGAAAGAAAGAAAGAAAGAAAGGAAAGAAAGAAAGAAGAAAGAAAGAAAGAAAGACAGAAAGAAAGAAAGAAAGAAAGACAGAAAGAAAGAAAGACAGAAAGAAAGAAAGAAAGAAAGAAAGAAAGAAGAAAGACAGAAAGAAGAAAAAGAAAGAAAGAAAGAAAGAAGAAAGAAAGAAAGAAAGAAAGAAAGAAAGAAAGAAAGAAAGAAAGAAAGAAGAAAGAAAGAAAGAAAGAAAGAAAGAAAGAAAGAAAGAAAGAAAGAAAGAAAGAAGAGAAAGAAAAAGAAGAAAGAAAGAAAGAAGAAAGAAAGAAAGAAAGAAAGAAAAGAAAGACAGAAAGAAAGAAAGAAAGAAAGAAAAAGAGAATAACAGGATTCCCCCAAACATGTTGTTTTCCTGTCTGAGGAGCTAGTGGCTCCCTCTGGAAAACACCTCCGACCTCACAACACAGAGGCAGGAGGAGGAAGGACTTACCCACAACAAAGTGCTCGCTGAGGGGATACACTATTTATAAATACAGGGGGAAGTGGTGGAGGGACCAAGGTTGCAATGGGTAAAACGGTACATTTTGTAGCCGTCTTTTCGTAACATACTTCTAATGAAGGTACCGTGACATTCAAGCAAAATAAAATAAAAAACGTGTTTTGAAGCCCCTAGCCAGATTGTTTGTGTTTATTTCTAATCTTATTAATGTGATTAATAAAAGATTTGGAAGGACAAAAAGTTTGCAAATCTGTCACGTTTGCTAATTCGGGCAAACAGTGACTGAATATCAAGTCAAGTAAATAATGCATAAAAATATACTTCAAGTACACGTACATAAGAGTACTCATGAATGGGCCATTTCAGATATAAACAGATATTTTACTTAAGTGCACTTGTTTTAGCTTAACTGTATCTGTACTTTAACTTTACTGGTACTTTTCTAATGTGCGTCTTCAATCCTCATGACTGGTAAACTCACGGATAGTTTACTCCTGTTTGCTCGCAACGGTGTGTACAGAGAAGGAGCCAAATTCAATCTCTTCTGGCAAACGCTTCGAGTCTGAAGATAAATGGAGTTATAAACAGGGCTAGACGGCGTAACAACAGTCTGATACAACTGTTAGGCACTGGCCCACACACCACACACACACACACACACACACACACACACACACACACACACACACACACACACACACACACACACACACACACACACACACACACACACACACACACACACACACACACACACACACACACACACACACACACACACACACACACACACACACACATCTCACACACACACACTGGCCCACACACACAGTGGTCCACACACACACACACACACATCTCACATACACAATGGTCCACCCATTCACACACTGGCCCTCCCATTCACACACTATTCCACATGGCCAATTTTGATTTGAAAAAAAAAGAATTTGCAGTTAATGTAGTAGTAGTTGTTATTTTATTCAGTCATTATAAAACAATAATATTAAACGTATCACAGTGTATACTTATTCAACAACAAACAAGTGACTGAAAACGCTTGGGCTCTGAAGTAAACCTTAGGGGCACTTTACACGGTGAAAACTCACGTTTTCCCGTTTTTGGTTTAAAAAAAAAAACCCCGTTCAGACACAATTTATCTGACATCTTCACCCGTACACAAAGTTTTCAGAGGAAACGGGCCGAAATCGCTGAAGTAGCAGCCATGCCAAGCCAATAGTCAGCGGTGACACAGCCTAGTAGATAGCTCTTCCGGTACAATTTGATGCATAAAACCTTACTGTAACCGAAAATTAATGCCACTAACGTTCATAAAGCGGTTGGTGTAAGCTTGGGGTTACAAATATTGTAAAAGACAAGCTTATTTCACCGCATTGAACTCGGAAAAACAGCAGACTTGCTGATAGTGAAGGGGCTTCGTGAGCGGATACCTGCCTGTTAGGCGTACTTCAGAATAAAAGTCAACTCACGTGTGTCCAGCGAAATGCTATGAATGTTTAGCCAGTGAAATGCTTTTACTGTGAAGCCGTAGCCTTAATGCTCCTTTTGTTGAACAGTAGCCTAACTTAACCGCTGCACGCTGATAGTGTTTTTTTAATGTAGAGAGAGCCGTGTCCCTGGCATATAGAAGTGACACACGTTTATTTAGCTAGAAAAACAGGCAGAGCACAACTCTTTCCCTATTTGCTTGTAGGAGCGATTGGTGGCACGATAACAAATGCATCAGCAACAGCACAACGTCCATGAGCACAATGAATACAGCTCGGTGATCCGCCATTGTTGTTGTTGTTTTCCAACTGGCGCACGTGGACCTACAAAGACGGCGCATGCCTATTTATATCCAAACGCAATGCGCATGTGTGAGGGTGGAGCCGTCACGTCAGCGTTATCAGGGGAAATGGTTTCGGTGTTTACAGGAAACCAAAACCGTTAAGTTTTCCAAAAAATCCTCCCTCGGAGGTGATCTCAAAAATCTGCGGTTCATGCCTGCGTTTGCTGTTTTCCTGTAAATGATATAGTGCAACCGCAGAAATTTTTCTGCGTATGCACCGTTTTGCGTGGCCGTGTAAAGTGCCCCTTATTTATGCCTATCCTATATTCATATCATCTACTGTAACTTTACCACTGCATCATTGGTGAAACAATGTTGTCAGAACTGTATGTTACTGTTGAATAGCACACCATCCCATATTATATCATACTAGGTCATTATAAGACATTTAGAATTCACAATGTCGAACCAAAGCCATCAAAATATGAGCTGGTGACAACATTTTTCTTAATGCCTTTGTCATGGGTATATACGCTCACCCAGGAACAACAGCTGGCGTAGTAAAAACACTTCCGCTTTTGTCCAAAGGGGACGCTAGAATGAACACACTCTAAAAAGTTCCTCAGAGCACCTTTAAGCCTGAATATGATACGCAGACAAAAGATATACAAAATCTGTCTACACACCACTAGTGAGAAATACAACGCCTCTGTGCCCGCGAGCTGTTAACTCTAGCACCTTGTTCTCTCTTGATCCTCGTAGACAGACAGACAGACAGGTAACCTAACCCCAGATTGAACCCCCCTCTCTGCCCCTCCCTTAGATATACCCCAAAATACCCTCTCTCCCTCCCCCTGGCTTGTTTGATGTGGTCCCAAGAATAAAGCCTTGTTTCAAATGAGTGGTTCGGTTCGAATTCGGTTCTGCATGCATTGTTTTTGCGTTTCCACTGTGAAAGGTTGGAAAGGGAACCAAAATAGGCAATTGGTGAGCATTTTTTTCTATTCGCCATACTACATTTGACTATAGAAATAATCTAGTTAGGATGCAGTAGGCATACATGGCTCCTTGATCTTGCATCTTGCTTTTATATCCGTCGCGTCCCCGTTTGTTTTCATACGGAGGCTCCGTCGATGTGACGTCACTTCACGTGCGCACTGGATTGTGGGTCAGAATCGCCCCAAATAGGATGCCGTTTTAAACACTAACAATCTCAGCCAGATGTAGTAAGACATCCGGGTATCTCTAACCATCCTAAATCTGGCCACAAGAATTGGGACATCCTAAATCTTTTTTCTACGATAATAAATAGTAGATAGTAAGGGGATTGGAACGCAGGGCTCATTTTAATCGGGGTACCAAGCCGTCCCTGAAGGCCCCAAAACCATCCACAGTACCACAGACATCCTGCCTACCGGGTAAGGGCGCTTGGTCTGCAGTGGAAATGCAAAGTAGATCTAGTGTAACCGAACCGAACCGCTTATGGATATAATGGTTCACTACACAGACGCTCTCTGAAGAGAAAAGAGAACACAAAGAAACTGAATAAAAATGCCCTGCAGGTACCAACACTAACAGGTGAAAGAGATGAGATGCACACACACACACACACACACACACACACACACAGAGAGACACACACTCACATTCTCACACACACACACAGGGACAGACACGCACACACACACACACACACACACAATAGGAGCTGCTGG
>CM047517.1:3473595-3508595 GCA_026122265.1 Ammodytes dubius
TCTAGAGGATGAATGGGGCTGTGTATCGGACGTGCTGCAGGATCACCCATCATCCAACACTTCAAACGACCAACACATTATTCACGCTCACAGCTCCGGATGTCAGCAACCATTCTGATCCTCTCCTACACACACACACACCCCTCTGACCAGTGACTGAAGACAGCTACACACAGGGCTATATACAGCTCAATCTGAGTGTGTGTGGGGGTGGGTGGGTGAGTGAGTGAGTGAGTGAGTGAGTGAGTGAGTGAGTGAGTGAGTGAGTGAGTGAGTGAGTGAGTGAGTGAGTGAGTGAGTGAGTGAGTGAGTGAGTGAGTGAGTGAGTGAGTGAGTGATGAGTGAGTGAGTGAGTGAGTGAGTGAGTGAGTGAGTGAGTGAGTGTGGTGTGTGTGTGGGTCTTTTTTATTAATCTGTTGGTTGCTAAAATGTAAAAAAAAATTATCTAAAATCGTTGATATCTTTCATTGATATGTGCTAAAGAATCAATATATTATGAATTTTTTTGAGTTTTTACTTTCAATTTAATGACTAATCGATTCATATTTTTCATCACTAGAGATTAAAAATTTTTGAGGGATAGCTAGACATGACTGACTAAAAAAACAAAGACAAACAAATGAAGAAAAATAAACCTAATGTATACACCTGCATACAAACAGTATATATTTTTTTGCCAAATCACAGGCCAAATGAATGCTATAACATATGCAAACCACCCCCATTAACCTGCATGTTCCTATACTATTAAAGACACAAATAAATGAAGGATAATGGATCTGCATTTTAGATTTTAGGCAGTCTCAGTGTTTGCACTCACACAAAGACTCTATGTATCAGAAGAAAGAAAGAAGAAGAAGAAAAAAAGAATTATTATACAAGAATATCAGCTCATGTTAAAGGTCCCTGCCTGCAGTAGTGTGAGGTAATAAGGGTGGTTGCCAGGCGATAAATAGAGTGCTGGACGGGACGGACCATTAAAGAAACGACCTGGAGACCTTGGAGGAGCCTGAGACTGGAGGGCGGACGCCCACACACACACACACACACACACACAACACACACACACACTGAGACACACAGAAACACAGAGAGAGAGAGAGAGAGACACAGAAGAGAGAGACAGAGACAGAGAGAGAGACACACACACACCCACACAGAAACTCAAATAGAGAGAGAGAGACACACACACACAGAGATAGAGAGAGGACACACACACACACACACAGAACACAAATAGAGAGAGAGACACACACATCACACACACACACACACATGGAGAGACACACACACACACACACAACACACAAGAAGAGACACAGACACAACACACACACACACACACACACACACACACAGAACACAATAGAGAGACACACACACACACACAACACACACCCCACCTGCTCCCCCTCCTACTCTTGCCCCCAGACACAGGGTTGGGGAGTGGTGGGGAGAGAGAGACACAGGGTTGGGAGTGGGGAGAGAGAGACACAGGGTTGGGAGGTGGGGAGAGAGAGACACTATAGGAGGTGGTAGATAAGACTGCTGGAATCCCACGCGCTCATCAGTTGCTTCTCACTTTTTTTTCCTTTGTTTGTATTGTCTATTTAAATGCAATTTCTTTAATTTTTAACAATTATCTGTGTGTTTTTGCCCTGTGTTTTCATTATCTCTCAAATGCAATGTCTAATGTCTAATCTTGATGTATTTTATGCTCCTGTAGACCATTTTCAATCGCCTTCTGTCTGAATTGTGCTAATGCCTAGTTTATATCGGACAGCTCTGCTCAGAAATGTTTGCGTTTGGTGGGGGCGCCTTTAGCTCAGTTGGTAAGGCGTCCCCCTCCCGGGCCGGGCCCAGCAGCAGACCCGGGTTCGATTCCCACCCGCGGTCATTCTCTGCATGTCACTCCCCTCTCTGCCCCATTTCACCTCTGTCTCTCTGCACTATCAATAAAGCATAAAAATGCCCAAAAAATATCTTAAAAAAAAAAAAAAAAAAAAAATGTTTGCGTTTGGGACAATATATTATAATCTAAATCAGAAAGCGCTCAAACCTAAACCGTGTGGAGTTGCATTTTGATTATTAAACTTTTCTTTGTGTCCACACGTCCCACAACAACTCTGTAGTTGACTTGTTTTGAAATCTCACTTGGGCACAAATCACGGATTAATCCATCACTGACAATAGTTGAAAAATAAGTTGCATTCAGTCTAAAAAAACCTTTAAATGTTTTGGTTAGTTGGTGAATCAACTACTAGAGGCGAACGTTGGTCATTTGCAAATAAAACAAAGATTTATCCGTGTAATCCAAACCCACACACACACACACACACACACACACACACACCCCACACCACAGTAGAGAGACGAGATTGTTGTAATTAACTAATTAATTAAAATGCAAACTGTCTAAAACAGGAGCAAACAAACTGGATTTAAAACCAGATTATCCAACATTACATCACTTTTATTTCCATTGTTCTAACCGGCCATAAGGTTCCCTTTCTCTTTGCCATCTGTATCTGAATCATCTCATTAACTACACACATGTTCCTATTGAAAGTGACTGATCTTTTCAACTGCGTCAGCTACATTTTCCATATTTTTTTTTGTTTTTTTGAAAGTGCGTCATTTCTATATTGTGTGAAAGACTATACAATAGGATATATTTTTGTTTTATTATTATTTTTTTTTTTTTTCTTTAAAATATGCTCCGAGGAACTTTAAGTTTGTGTTAATTTGTTCACCCCCTTTGGACAAAAGCGGTAGTTTTTTTACTACGCCAGCTGTTGTTCCTGGGTGAGCGTTATACCCATGACAAAGGCATTAAGAAAAACTATATACAAATATTTGCACTGATGGTCTCATTTGCCGTTACCTTTCATTTATGATCATCAGAGGAAAAATGGGACTGTCTCAGAAATATTTAAAAGTTCTTCTAAGCACCTTTTAAGTGACATGACATTTTCCATATTTCGAGTACAAGTCTTTGATGTCGTCAATTTGTGTTGTTTTCGATATCTGGTCTATTTTCCCCCAAAAAACTGCCCGTTATGTTATTCTACATCAAAGTATGAATTAATCATAAGCGCTGAGTGAACCCACAATGAATGGATATCATGTAAAATCCAGTGAATGGCTCTTTCATGGGATAAATGGGACACAGTGTAATCCATGACTACAGAATCAGCAGTGTAGGGAATGAGGAATTTCGGGAATGCCGTCACAAAACGGGAACGGTTTAATGTGTGTATTGTTGTGCTTTGAGATTCAAACTTTTGGAAATGTCAAACGGCGGTCCCTGGAATGTTTAGCCAAATGTTGCCTTTGCCGAGAGATGAATAAAACGCTTTGTGTGTGTGTGGCAAAACCGTTGAAATGTTTAAATGTGCTAATTTGATTAACCAACGTTTAAATTACACATACATTTTGACTAGTGACAATGACAGTTACAGACAGCTGTTATTCAGTTTTTCACAAGTCAAAAAATGAACTACAACCAACTTCATTCTTCCTAGGCGAAAATACGTCACTTTTCCATCATTCAAGTGAATGGGATTTCGCATTAAAGAACGTCAAAAGTGAATTGTGTGTTGGGGCTCTGGTGGTCGTAGTGGATAGAGCGTGTACCATATTGGCTTCGGCCTTCGTTGCAGTGGTCGCGGGTTCAAATCCGACCCGGGGAAACCTTTACTGCAGGTCATCCCCCCCCCCTCTCTCTCTCTCTCTCTCTTCTGTCTCCCCATCTCAACTCTGTACTGTCTAACAAAGCTTTAAAAATGGCAAAAAAAATTATCTTTGACATTTCTACAACATAATTCAACTCAAGTCAACTGAAGGTTTGTTTTTAAATTGCTATATAAATAAACTCGGACTTGACCACAAACATTCAGATTCTATTCTCTGTATTTGGAGTTAATCCCAAACACTGCGTAATACAGTAGGACCCTTACTAAAACCCCTACTCTACTGTGTAAGTAGGGAGACACACACACACACACACACACACACACACACAGGGGTAGAGAGACACACACACACACACACACACACACACACACACACACACACACACCACACACAACTATCCGGGGAGTAGGAGACACACACACAACACTAGCACATAACACAGGAGGGTAGGGACCACAAACCCTAACTGTAAGAGGGGAGGGGTAGGTGAGACACACACACACACACACACACACACACACACACACACACACACACACACAGGGGAGGGGTAGGGGAGACACACACACACACACACACACACACAGGGGAGGGGTAGGGGAGACACACACACACACACACACACAGGGGAGGGGTAGGGGAGAAACCCAACAACACACACACACACACACACACACACAACAGGGGAGGGGTAGGGGAGAGAACACACACACACACACACACACACAGGGGAGGGGTAGGGGAGACGGGCGGATGTCAGACGGTGAAATGTGTTCTGACGTAAGAGCCAGAGGCGAGTGTTTCCTGCCTTTGCCTGCTGCTAAACGCTAGCTGTCATCTCGCCTCAGTCACACACACACACACACACACACAGAGGAGACACACACACACCACAACACAACACACACACAGAGGGAGAACACACACACACACACACACACAGAGGGAGAGACACACACACACACACACACACACAGAGGGAGAGAGACAGACACACACACACAGAGGGAGAGAGACACACACACACACACACACAGAGGGAGCGACACACACACACACACAAGAGGGAGCGACACACACACACACACACACAGAGGAGCGACACACACACACAGAGAGGAGAGACACACAGACACACACACAGACAGACACACAAGAGGGAGAGAACCAACACAAAAGACACACACACACAAGAGAGAGACAGACACAGACAACTTCCTTCCTCGGGCCAGACGACGCACATCATCTCCAATCACAGCTGGCTGCAGTGACGGGCCGCCAGAGAGACTGACAGGGAGCTAACTGAACACACACACACACACACACACACACACACACACACACACACACACACACACACACACACACACACACACACACACACACACACACACACACACACACACACACACACACACACACACACACACACACACACACACACACACACACACACCATATTCCACACCACGCTGCTGCTGAGGTAGCTTAGCTGGTACTGACTCACTGACAGTGGATGATTTGCCATCAGAGAGAAGTCTGCACTGTACAGATGTAAGGTAAACTCAAATGTTCACAGCAACTGCCCACACTGGTCCAGCTCCAAACAAACACTATAGACTATTGTCACCCGTCTGTCTGTCTGTCTGTCTGTCTGTCTGTCTATGTGTCTGTCTGTCTGTCTGTCTGTCTGTGTTGTCTGTCTGTCTGTCTGTCTGTCCTGTCTATTGTGTCTGTCTGTCTGTCTGTCTATGTGTCCTGTCTGTGTCGTCTGTCTGTCTGTCTGTGTGCCACCAGGTCCGAGATGTGTGTCCATCCGGCCATATGTTCATACAGCTCTACTGTACCCCAGGCACTGTAAACAGCCCCCCCCCCTCCTCTACTCTCACACACACACACACACACACACACACACACTTACACACACACACACACCCCTTTCTCCCCTCCCACACACACACACAAACACACACACACACACACACACACAACACACTTCTCCCCTCCCACACACACACACACACACACACACACACACACACACACACACACTACTACACACACAACTTACACACACACACCACACAGCACACACACTTACACACTTACACACACACAGGCCTGCCCAGCTGTCCTAGCAGATGAAACAGTAAATGGATTAGAGTGAGAATAGATTAGCTTCATACATTAGTAATAAGTCATTATTAATTCAAAGGGACATTACACTAGATTGTTACTGTAAAGGTTCAACACTGTAAAATTGAACAATGTAAACAAATCAAATATTAATCTGACAGGTGCTGAGATGACTGTCTGTCAACTCTCATGAGATACTTGTGAGAACCCCCATGGACATAATGCAGAATATCATTAACCCTTAAAACCATTTAAAAAGGTGCTACGAGGAACTTTTAAATATTTCTGAAACAGTCTAATTTTTCCTGATGATCATAAATTACATCTAACACTAAACGAGACCATCAGTGCTAAGAATGCTGTTTTTACATTGTTTTTCTTAATGCCTTTGTCATGGGGTATACGCTCACCCAGGAACAACAGCTGGCGTAGTAAAAAAAATACCGCTTTTGTCCAAAGGGGGCGCTAGAATGAACACAAACTGAAAGTTCCTCGGAGCACATTTAAGGATCTCATTTTTTATTTTGCATGCATTTTAATGCATTTAAATGGCTTGCTTTCTTTGCATCACTAAGCACTTCATAATACTACTCTATTTGATCTATCGTTTTACTATTATAACGTTTACTTGATTTTCTTATTATATTGTTTTTTTTTTAGGAGGTTTTATGTGCCGGACTATTTGTTATGCCGGGCGCAGGAACGTTCTAGACATTTTAAAATTGGATTCCTTTCAAACTCACAGAAATGTCAAGACTTTATCGCAGCTCTTGCAGCTTATGGATTGAAAAAAAAAAAAATCAACAAATGTGGTGCGACGATTGAAATTTCTTTCCAGTTCAGTATTTTTTTTTGTCTGAAAACATAAAAAAGGGCGACTGTGGCTCAGGTGGTAGAGCGGGTCGGCTGATGATCTAAGGGTTGGAGGTTCGATCCCCGCCCTGCCACCTATGTCATGGTTGTTGTGTCCTTGGGCAAGACACTTCACCCACCTTGCCTCGTGTGAATGTCGATAGTTAGCCTGCTATGTGTGTGTGTGAATGGTAACGTGGGAAAGGAAAACAGGTCTCCCTTGTAAAAGAGTCTTCGGTCTCAATGGGATTTACCTGTATAAATAAAGGTTAAAAAAAAACAAAAAAACAAAGCAAACGAGTAAAACTGATTTTTGCAGTTGCTTAAAGAAAATTAAAAACTTATACTTGTACTAAAATATAATCTTAAACAATCACGTCATTGTTCTAGTTGGAGACAGTGTGATCAAAGCAGTGACCTGGTGGGTTTGAAGAGGGGCTTCTCTCCTCATCAGCACAGCAGAAGACAACACAAAGGAGTCTGTACATCTTTCTTTCTACAGATCTGACGGCTGAGGAGGTGTGTGTAAGAGTGTGTGTGTGTGTGTGTGTGTGTGTGTGTGTGTGTGTGTGTGTGTGTGTGTGTGTGTGTGTGTGTGGTGTGTGTGTGTGTGTGTGTGTGTGTGTGTGTGTGTGTGTGTGTGTGTGTGGTGTAGTGTGTGTGTGTGTGTGCTGTGCGATGGTGTGCAAGTGTATATACTTTGTGTGTGTGTGTGTGTGCATGCGTGTGTGATGTGTGTGTGCAAGTGGTATATTAGTGTGTGAGTGTATATACTAGTGTGTGTGTGTGTGTGTGGGTGTGTGTGTGTGGTAATGTGTGTGAAGTGTTGTGTGTGTGTGTGTGTGTATGTGTGTGTGGTATGATGGTGAGATGAGGCTTTTCTTTCATCTCTAAAATCACTCCTCACGGACAGAGAGAGGGAGGGGACGAGAGAGAGAGTGAGGAGACAGATGCTCATTTAAAATAAATAAAAACACGTAAAATGTAGTTAGTATGGCTGGCTGTCAGTAGCAGGTCTGTCAGAGAGTTTCTACCACGCCCTGATACACAGAGAGACAAGGTTTTACTGCAGTAATTGCCTTTGGTGAAGAGGGATTAAAGGGAGAAAATGTTTTGAGACAACAACGCCTGGTCTGGGTAGCCATGGCGGTTCACTTATGGTACTTTTACATTAGATAGTACCAGCTCTACTCTAACTCTCCAATGACAGGGATGTTTTTTTTTTTAAGAAAATAGTTCAATGAAGTGACTTGAAACCAAAATAACTTAAATTGAACTCGCTGATGTATCTTTCCATGCAAGATAGTTGCCATGATAGCACTGCTCTGTGTAGCAGTTTTCTTGCTAATAGCACTAACTAAGTGGCATATATGTTCAACGAGTTTTCATCAAGGGATTATTGCACTTTGTTTATGGTAAAAATATGGTTAAAAAAAACATACTTTGTAAATATCTGTGATGTCACAGTAAAAGACATCACGGTAATAGTTACAAGTAAGTTTATTTTATAACCCAATATTCTCTTTGTATGTCACGAGTAAGAGAAATAAGTTAAAAAACACTCTTTTGCCTGTTTCTCAGCTAGGATGAACCGATTTCAATTTTGTTTCGCTACATTTTACTACAGATCTCAGAATTCAATACACTTCATATTCAACCGTGAAGTAGGCTTAAGTTATGTTCAGTCCTTTACCACTCAGAGAAACATGCAGCGTCACAGCAGGGCCATAGTCTTCTTATTGTTTGATTAGGTTTTTGAACATGTTACGTTAACCAACATGCATATGTGCACCGCCATCTCTTTGGAAGCTATCTTAATATCCACTTCCAATTGCTTACAACCAAGCTATTGAAATGGTTGCACTTTCCTTGTAACCTAGACGGAGAAGGTACCAAAAAGTAGGTACCTGGTACTTTTATATAGTGGAAAACAAAAAAAGAAAATCAAATTAGGCCGGTGACATGTAATGGGTTAAGTTCCCATGGACTCACTCACACTAAACCCTCAAACCTGTTAAACCATCCACCAAAGTGTGGTGTGAAACCAAGTTAAAGCTGCAGTGTGTAGAATTTGGGTTTTATTTCCTAGCAGATTTTGTAGAAAGCAATTATAATATCCATCCATCAAGTACATTTAATTTAGTGCATAATAGCTGAAAAAAAATTTTGAATAATTTTTTTTTCCCTTAGAAAGGGTCTCATATATGTCCATATTTCTGTAATATTTTGGACCAAGGCCTAGTGCCGCCATCTTGAAAGTGTCATCCATTCCATAGTTGGAATGTCATCAGGTGCATTGTTTAAAATGTAGAATTGTTCTTGTCCTTGAAGGCCACTGTAGCTTCTGTTATTATTCGAAAGGGTTGGGGTTACCCAGGGAGCGCTGCATTCTAGAACTTTGTAGAACTTTCTTGATGATGTCATATTACACACTGCACCTTTAATAAATCCTCAAACTAAAAAGGATTCTTCACAAGGAGCAAAAATGTCCTGCTGAAATCTAGAGTGTCACACACCACACATTTCAAACAGCTCTTTCTCCCCCGGACGCTCCCTGGCAACAGAAAGTGTCAGAAAGGCTTTTGACGGGAGCTGTGTTGTGTGTGGAGCCTAGTAGTTAAGTGGGAGACGCATTGATTGATAGTGCTTTGGCTGGAAACAGTTGTGCTCAATCAAGTGCTAGGCCGGCTGCCATAGACAGGGACCGTGTGGAACAAGAGTCATCTGGAGGGTGTGAGGTGTGTGTGCAAGTTGGGTGTGTGTGTGTGTGTGTGGTGTGTGTGTGTGTGTGTGTGTGGTGTGTGTGTGTTGTGTGTGTGTGTGTGTGTGTGTGTTGTGTGTGTGTGTGTGTGTGTGTAGGTTGTGTGAGTCTGTGTGTGTGTGTGTGTGTGTGTGTGTGTGTGTGTGTGTGTGTGTGTGTGTGTGTGTAGGTTGTGTGAGTCTGTGTGTGGTGTGTGTGCGCTGCAGACATGGTTTGGCCACTACTCTGGGCTAAAGGAACGCTTTCTCCCTCCAATAGAACAAGTTAATGGAAATGCCATGAGTCAGACAGGCAGTCGATGGGGACAGGGGTAACACAGGGAGAGGGAAGGACAAGGGTTTAACTCAGGACGCTAAGCTGTGACTGTTTCAATGACTATGGCCTTTCCAAAACTAATACACAGTTTATTATGTTTAAGTAACAAAACATTATATTTAAAGCTGCGGTATATGATTTCTGATTGGTCAAAGTTAACATGAGCGGTACACTTTGACCAATCAGAGCGAGGCTCCGATACGGTTATTACAGAAGGGTTTGTTCATACAGTAAGTTGTTAATTGTCTAATTTATGATACTTTTTTATCTTAGAAACATACAAAAAATGCATTTTCAAGACTGTACATACTAAGAATTTTCTTTCTTCTATAAAATTAAAAATGGCTGGATCTAAAACGTAGTTTGGAAAGGTAAGTGCAGCTCTGTCCTGATTATGTTGCATTTCTGCATTAGATTAGGAAACCCCCTCACAATCCTTTTTCCTTTGCACCAAATCTCTGGAACAAACTCCCAGAAAACTTGAGGTCTGCTGCAACTCTCAGCTCTTTTAAAATCAAGTCTGAAAACTTCTCTGTTTCCATTTTAACCTGTCGTTTTTATTGTATTTAAATGTTCTATTTCTATTCATTCGCTTTTCTAATGTGTTTTATGTATTGTAATCTTGCCCCTGTAAAGCACTTTGAATGGCCTTGTGTCTGAATTGTGCTATATAAATAAACTTGCCTTGCCTTGCCTTTCCTTTGCATCTTATATTGTTATTTTCCTATTACCTGTGTGCCCAGTTTAAGATTTGTTCAATTATTCGCTCCAACAATAAATAACTTAACTGCAGGACTGGCTTTTAAATTGCTTTTCTTTCCCCAGCCGGCCTGAGAATCATTTATTTTGTGAGCTGTTTGGAGACGCAGATGATGAAAGACTAATGTGGGACTTTAACGAGGTGTTGATATTGATTAAAAAAGCAAGAGAACGTCAGATCTTAAAAGAATGGGAAAACAAAATGAATTTGATTGTAAAAAATAAAATACTGTTCGAACTGCCAGAGATCTAATTGAACTGTTTATTGTATTTTTTTAACTTTTTAATAAAGACTATAAACACACAATTACCCACACACACACACTACCCATAATTCTGGTGTTAATACACAGCCTAGGCTCTGTAAACTGACTCCATGTTCAACCTAGTCAGGGCATTTGTATTTTCATTTTCATCGTCTAGTGACTGTATTCCAAACTAACTGTTTTCTCTGTCCTTGAGAGAATCCAAAATTACAGCCTTGTTCCCTTCCACCCGCGCCCTGCCCTCTACTAACAATGTCCACACACACACACACACACACACTCGCTCGCGCACACACTCGCTCGCACACACACACACGAGTCAAGCATACACACATGAAAGGCTCTGCCCTAATGACAAGGTACCCTCCCTGTCCACTTAATACTTCAAACATTGAGCTCAGAGAGGGTGTGGGTGTGTGTGTGTGTGTGTGTGTGTGTGTGTGTGTGTGTGTGTGTGTGTGTGTGTGTGTGTGTGTGTGTGTGTGTGTGTGTGTGTGTGTGTGTGTGTGTGTGTGTGTGTGTGTGTGTGTGTGTGCCCACTCCAGTGTCCGACATACACAATCTAACCAAACCAAGCTAAAGCAGGACCAGCCTGAGTGCACACAACCTCCTAACACACAGAGACTCACTCTGGACATAGAATCTTGGAGAGGGTGTGTCAAATGAAGCTACTCGGTCTATGTGTTATAAATTAGCTTTAAATAAAGAAAGTCCTTGTTGCAGTGGTTGCGGGTTTGATTCCGACCTGTGGACCTTAACTGTAGGTCACCCCATCCCCTCCCCCCCCCTCTCTCTCTCTCTCTTCTCCTCTCTCTCTCTCTCTCTCTCTCCCTCTCTGACTCCCCATTTCAACTCTGTCACTCTCCATACTATCAAATAAAGCTTGAAAAATGCCCAAAAAAGGATCATTAAAAAATTAAAGAAATTCTGCCGTATGCGTTGTGAAACTAGGTATGATGAAGGAAATTAAATGGTGTCAAATCTCAAAGCCTTTATAAACTCCTGCGACTAAGGAGAGATGTATATATATATATATATATATAAGAAGAAATTAAAAAAGCGTGGGAAAGACACACACACACAACACAAGCCTAACCTGTAATCATACTGCCTCCAGTCCCACCAGCCCAAGAATAACCCTTTTTAAATCACAGCCATAATTTATTATTCTAAAGCTGATGTTGTCATTCAGGACCACATACAATGATACACCATAATACAGTACTTTTTTTTTTTTTTAAGATATTTCTGGGCATTTTTATGCTTTATGATATGTAGAGACAGAGTTGAAATGAGCCAGAGAGGGGAGTGACATGCAGAGAACGACCACGGGTGGAATCGAACCCGGGTCTGCTGCTGGGCCCGGCCGGGGGGGACGCCTTACCAAACTGAGCTAAAGGCGCCCCCCCCCCATAATACAGTACTTTAACATATGAAGAGGACTCAAACTAACGTCACTCTCTTTACAGAAAAAAAACCCATTTGAATAGAAAGGACTTTTACAATCAACATAAGAGCTTGTGATTCATAGCAACCTTGTTGTGTGTGTGTGTGTGTGTGTGTGTGTGTGTGTGTGTGTGTGTGTGTGTGTGTGTGTGTGTGTAGTGAGTGTGAGTGTGAGTGTGAGTGTGAGTGTGTGTGTGTGTGAGTGTGTGTGTGTCATGATGCAAAGAGGTCATAGGCATTATATTTGGGGACATGTCATCAGGTTAATGGTTAATGGTCAAGATATGTATATTTTAGGCTGCTTCACAAATTAAGTTTTTGGTTCGAACTTTTTTTGTGAGGTTTAAAGGGGGTGCAAGGCTTAACACAAATTAAAGAAATTCCTCGGAGCACCTTTAAGTAGAGTCTTGGATAGTCTTACATAGTAAAAACATGGCAAGTTTCATCAGTATGTGGTTCAGGTCAATATCTCTGGCAACAAAGAGGCTGCTGCAGGGATTCAAACCTGCAACCTTTCAGCTATAGAACGTTCTATAAACATTAGACCTCTTCACTATTCCTCCTCTCACAAAATCCACCCATCAAAACACCCCACCCCCCCCCCCTCTTACTCCCACACACAGCCATAAAAACACACCATTACCTCACCTCAATCAACTCCTACACACACACACACACACACACCACACACACACACACACACACACACACACACACACACACACACACACACGTAATTAGGTAATTATAGGCAGCGAAAGGCAGGATGCATCCCTGTAGTTTTGTGTTATTTTTAATACTGTTACTAGGTCACATTGACAGAGCGCGTGTGTGTGTGTGTGTGTGTGTGTGTGGTGTGTGTGTGTGTGTGTGTGTGTGTGTGTGTGTGTGTGTGTGTGTGTGTGTGTGTGTGTTGACTCCCACGGTTTGTTTTCTGTTTTTTCACCCAAATCCCGCAGCTGAAAAGTTTAGTTTGTTGTTGAGTTTGGTTCATTTGGGATCGTGTTACATGACTGTATGCAAACAAGAGCCCCTATGGTTTACACACAAAGCCCAAGTACACCATATGTAGATTCATCCACGGCTGAAAGTAGTCCCAAACAAATGCACTATATCATCCCGTTTACATTATAAAAACATTTTTTTTTTTTAAGTAAGGTTAAATACCCACTTCACCGGTGGGAATATGAAGGTGTATTGAATTTTGAGATCCTATGTAGTATAAATGTGCAAACATTTTAGAAATCGGTTCATCCTAGCCTGAGAAAAAAGGCAGAAAGAGTGTTTTATGGTCTTACTGTCTAACCCTACATTTTCCTAGGTGTGACATGACATGTTAAAATATAGGGTTAGGATTAACAGGACAGCTGGGCCAAGGGAAGACTGAGGAAAGAAAAACCTCATTCATTATTATAATAGTGATTTTATAATGATAGAACGTCGGTTCCGTATGGGTGAAGTATTCCTTTAACATTTTCCCTTCCTGTGTGTGGTGTAGTTAATATAGTGAAATATAATAAGTGAGCAGCTCAGCCATTGTTACCATGGAGCAAAGTTAATTAGGACAATCAAACCTGAGAGATCTTTGCTTCACTTGATTGTGTGTTATTAAAACGTTACAGTAGGAACACACACAGTCAGGGATAAAGTGTGCCGCTGCAGCGTTCATAATCATAGTCAAGGGCACTGCTGCTTTATGAAGGTTTTACTTTATCAAACTAAGGGTGTGAAAGACTCATTCATTTGCATTGTTTAGCGTTTGACGATGGCACTGTGTTATTACACACACCCTGGGAGACAGAGCTTTTGCCATTTCTGCCCCAATCCTCTGCTCCCTCCCCCCAAACATCCGAAACTCAGACTCTATAAACTCATTCAAAAGCCAACTCAAAACTCACCTCTTCAAGAAAGCATACGACCCCTGACTCCACCCATACCACACCTGACTCTATTTTGAATTTGTTTTCGTGTTTTTTTTCTTTTCTTTTATGTATATTCTATGCAATGTAAAGCGTCTTTGAGTGACCTACAAAAAAGCGCTATATAAAACCTATCAATTATTAATTATTATTATTATTAGGCTCAAGAAATTCAATCAAAACGGCGATTTTTTATGTTTGTTAACATTTTTAATTGGCTATTTTGAAAACAGTTTTTAAAAACGTCCCTAAATCAAACATGTAAGGTATGAAATGTTGTCTGAAAAAGCTCCAGATTCCTCATAATAGCTTGACACCCAACCAACTATGGAGGTATAGTCGAGATTTGTCACCTCTCTGTCTACGTCTGCTTGGGTTAAACTGACTATTATGGAAAGTTCAAAATGTCAATCTTTCCAATCTCTTCAACTGTTGAGTTTATTCTCAACAATTTTTACTTTTTTTCTCAAAGTGCAAAAAAGAAAAAAAAAATATAATCCTCTTTTCATTTTCCCTCCATGTGCAGTATCACTATCTTTAGATGACGCACCAAAATGCGACAGCAAAAAAAACTCTTACAAATTTAATGAACCCCCCATCTCCACACACACACAATACACATACACACACACACACACACACACACACACACGACACATTACAAAGCACGACCCGATGACGTCTCAAACCAAATCTAAAAACGGCACAGAGAGGAGCTGGAGGGCACATTTTCTTTTTGCCAAGAAATGAGATTATTACGTCCCAGAAATCTGCAATCTATGACTCAAGCAGGAAACCCTCTGATCTATACAATTCCCCTTAATGTGAAACCAAATGGGATCGTTCTGCCTTGAGATGAGGCTTCTAGCAACATAAACAGTGTTGGACAGTGACGCAGTACATTTACTTGAGTTCTGAACTTAAGTACATTTTTTGAGCGTCTGTACTTTACTTGAGTATCTGCCTTTTTTGGAAATGTATGACTTTCACTCCACTACATTTCGAAGAGAAAACTTCTACTGTTGACTGCACTATATTTCCAGGGAACTAGTAGTTACTTGTTGCTTTCAGGCTGAGCTTAAAGTTATACTGCGTAACTTTTTCATATAAACGTTTAAGAGGACTAGATGGTGGAGTCAGTGATTCTGGAGAACGCTTGTTGTCGAAATCACTTTGTCAAAATCAGTACATTTCTCCTCACGATTCACTACCTGTCCATACTGCACGTGCACAAAAAGGGTCCCACTGCTTGGGAGGAACATGCCCGTTCACAGAGCCTAGGCAGTGTATCGACAGAGATCAACTGAGGGGTGACCCTGATTTGCAATGATGTTGACTCAGATGACGCATCAAGCAAAACAAGTAAATCAAAAGAATGTCTAAAATCAATCTTCACTCACCATTCTCCTTCTCGTTCTCCATGGAGTTGATGGACTCTGGAAGTCCTAGGGTGGCGGCCGACGGCATTGGCCCCAGAATGGATGCGAGCGACGGGCCCATTCTCCTGGGTATGACCCCCTCCTCCTGGTCCTCCCCGTCATGTCTCTTCTGCTCCAGTTTGATCAGAGCTTCCAGCGTCAGGTCGTCCATGTCTTTGCCGAAGTGTTTGGCTACGGCCTGGAGCTCTTCCTCCAACTCCAGCTCCTCCTGCGTCTGTGGCTCGTCCTCCCCGTCAGCGAGCTTAGCGGACGCACAGATACTGTCTTCATCCTCTTTCTCACCGCAATCTGGAGCTGATAGGGGGGAAAAGATATGGGATTATTAATGGAATACTTCACCCATAAAGAACAAGCGTTCTATCATTATAAAATCGCTACTATAATATAATGAATGAGGTTTTTCTTCCCTCAGTCTTCCCTTGGCTGAGCTGTCCTGTTTTTCCTAACCCTACATTTTTACTCAAGTGACGTGATAAGGGAGAAGATATGGGATTTTTAATGTGATGTTTCATTCATTTATCCCTTTGAAAAGATCAAGTTAGGATGGACACCTTTAAAAAACAGGAGCTTGAGGCGATTTCGTCTACAAACAGTATCACCAACTTTATATATATATATTTTTTTTTAAATAAAAAGTATTTCTCACAAAACATAAATATTAATCATAACAAATTAAAATTGAAGATTCCCATTTTTTTGTAAATTTTCTATTACTTTTTTTAATTTTTTATTGTTAACATTTTTTCATTATTTAATTTGTCGTATTTTTATTTTAAGTAATTAGATAATTCACAGGATTTTACCCTTTCCCAACCCCTCCCTCTCTCCGTACCTTGTTTACTGTAGGCTGCGTACACTCCTCTCTCTCTCCGTACCTTCCCTTTACCAACCCCTCCTCTCTCTCTCTCTCTCTCCGTACCTTGTTTACTGTAGGCAGCGTACACTCCTCCTCTCTCTCCGTACCTTGTTTACTGTAGGCTGCGTACACTCCTCTCTCTCTCCGTACCTTCCCTTTACCAACCCCTCCTCTCTCTCTCTCTCTCTCCGTACCTTGTTTACTGTAGGCAGCGTACACTCCTCTCTCTCTCTGTACCTTGTTTACTGTAGGCTGCGTACACTCCTCTCTCTCTCTCTCTCTCTCTCTCTCTCTCTCTCTCTCTCCGTACCTTGTTTACTGTAGGCTGCGTACACTCCTCTCTCTCTCCGTACCTTGTTTACTGTAGGCTGCGTACACTCCTCTCTCTCTCCGTACCTTCCCTTTACCAACCCCTCCTCTCTCTCTCTCTCTCTCTCTCTCTCTCCTTACCTTGTTTACTGTAGGCTGCGTACACTCCTCTCTCTCTCCGTACCTTGTTTACTGTAGGCTGCGTACACTCCTCTCTCTCTCCGTACCTTCCCTTTACCAACCCCTCCTCTCTCTCTCTCTCTCTCCGTACCTTGTTTACTGTAGGCAGCGTACACTCCTCTCTCTCTCTCTCTCTCTCTCTGTACCTTGTTTACTGTAGGCTGCGTACACTCCTCTCTCTCTCCGTACCTTGTTTACTGTAGGCTGCGTACACTCCTCTCTCTCTCTCTCTCTCTCTCTGTCTTTCTCTCTCTCTCCCCCCCCCTCTCTCTCTCTCTCTCTCTCTCTGTAGCTTGTTTACTGTAGGCAGCGTACACTCCTCTCTCTCTCTCTCTCTCTCTCTCTCTCTCCGTACCTTGTTTACTGTAGGCTGCGTACACTCCTCTCTCTCTCCGTACCTTGTTTACTGTAGGCTGCGTACACTCCTCTCTCTCTCCGTACCTTCCCTTTACCAACCCCTCCTCTCTCTCTCTCTCTCTCTCTCCGTACCTTGTTTACTGTAGGCTGCGTACACTCCTCTCTCTCTCCGTACCTTGTTTACTGTAGGCTGCGTACACTCCTCTCTCTCTCCGTACCTTCCCTTTACCAACCCCTCCTCTCTCTCTCTCTCTCTCCGTACCTTGTTTACTGTAGGCAGCGTACACTCCTCTCTCTCTCTCTCTCTCTCTCTGTACCTTGTTTACTGTAGGCTGCGTACACTCCTCTCTCTCTCCGTACCTTGTTTACTGTAGGCTGCGTACACTCCTCTCTCTCTCTCTCTCTCTCTGTCTTTCTCTCTCTCTCCCCCCCCCTCTCTCTCTCTCTCTCTCTCTCTGTAGCTTGTTTACTGTAGGCAGCGTACACTCCTCTCTCTCTCTCTCTCTCTCTCTCTCTCTCTGTACCTTGTTTACTGTAGGCTGCGTACACTCCTCTCTCTCTCCGTACCTTGTTTACTGTAGGCTGCGTACACTCCTCTCTCTCTCCGTACCTTGTTTACTGTAGGCTGCGTACACTCCTCTCTCTCTCCGTACCTTCCCTTTACCAACCCCTCCTCTCTCTCTCTCTCTCTCTCTCCGTACCTTGTTTACTGTAGGCTGCGTACACTCCTCTCTCTCTCCGTACCTTGTTTACTGTAGGCTGCGTACACTCCTCTCTCTCTCCGTACCTTCCCTTTACCAACCCCTCCTCTCTCTCTCTCTCTCTCCGTACCTTGTTTACTGTAGGCAGCGTACACTCCTCTCTCTCTCTCTCTCTCTCTCTGTACCTTGTTTACTGTAGGCTGCGTACACTCCTCTCTCTCTCCGTACCTTGTTTACTGTAGGCTGCGTACACTCCTCTCTCTCTCTCTCTCTCTCTCTGTCTTTCTCTCTCTCTCCCCCCCCCTCTCTCTCTCTCTCTCTCTCTGTAGCTTGTTTACTGTAGGCAGCGTACACTCCTCTCTCTCTCTCTCTCTCTCTCTCTCTCTCTCTGTACCTTGTTTACTGTAGGCTGCGTACACTCCTCTCTCTCTCCGTACCTTGTTTACTGTAGGCAGCGTACACTCCTCTCTCTCTCCGTACCTTGTTTACTGTAGGCTGCGTACACTCCTCTCAGCTTGGGCCGTGCGCTCTGAAGCTCTGCGTCTATCTCATCCTGGAAGGTTTGGATCTCATCTGTAGAAGATAAAGGAAAAACTTATCACATTTAATAACAAAATTATCAATCTTCTCCAAAAACTATACTATAATATATAGTGGATTTTATATGACTATTTTAAATAAATTAAATCAATTTGTATATTGTATTTTATATATTTCACATAATATATCATTGTATTCATTGGTTTGTTACACATATATTACTTCAGTTGATAAATTGTGCTTGAAAAAAATAGGTTAATTTGGTTTCATAAGTAAAGAGGAAAAAATCCAGAGTTTGTTTTAATTCATGCACGAAAAGGGTGAAAAAAGATCTGCATTTGGTCACACACACACACACACCACACACACACACACACACACACACACACACACACACACACACACACACACACACACACACACACACACACACACACACACACACAACACACACACACACACACACACACACACACACACGAAGCCTTTGATGTGAAGGCAAACAGACAGGGATTTCTCATTCATACCTTCAACGTCGTTCATCTTTTTCTTCAGCTCAATCTCCAGCTAAAGGGAGGGAGACACACAGGAGAAAAATAGATGAAAATAATGAAAAACTTTTCCTCGATCCAACCGTGAGTTCAGAGTCAAACAATAACAGAGTCAAACATCCCAGAATAAAAAAAAACATCATGGCAGCTGCTTTTGCTTTCACTAAGTTGGAAAAAATGTTCCCTTAGAAAGTGAAGTCTTGGGGTGCTCCGGTTGCGTAGTGGATAGAGCGCGTACCATATTGGCTCCGGCCAATTTTTTTTGGCATTTTCAAGCTTTATTAGATAGTACATAGTTGAAATGGGGAGAGAGAGAGAGAGTGAGAGGGGGGATGACCTGCAGTCAAGGTCCACGGGTCGGATTCGAACCCGCGACCACTGCAACGAAGGCCGGAGCCAATATGGTACGCGCTCTATCCACTACGCCACCGGAGAGCCCCAGAATTATTATCTTTGACAGTTTGACTTTAGAGGTTAATTCTCTTCATTAATAATTGGCCGAAGCCTGGAGGCTGCATGTTACCATCATTTGCCTTGAGGGGAAAACGGGTAATTTCATAATTTATCAAAAACTGACTCAAACGTTGAAGAGAAACTGTGGACGTGAACATGTGTGTTTCTGATATGACATGAGCAGGGTTCAGAAAGATTTTTTAAAGAGTAAAATTCAAGCACTTATTCCAACTCTTTCAAAATATTTTTTTTACTTTTTCAAGGAGCATGAGGCTTTAAATATATACAGCTCTGGAAAAAATTAAGAGACCAGTCTGGAAATTTCTCAAATCTTCATCTCTACATAACTTAATGGAAATGCTCTTAACACTATTTTTGTTAAGAGCAATATTTGTATTCAGAATTTGTTAGAAATATTGTCAGGAGTTTATAGAGCAAAACCAACATGTTCATTCTAGTCAAACATATGCCTATAAATAGTAACACAAGAACATTTGGAGTGGTCTCTTGTGTAATTTTTTCCAGAGCTGTATATATGCATGATATGCATTTTCTGAGCCAGCTATCTTGTTTGTCTCGATTATTCTTAATATAAAGGGTTTTTTACTGGGAGTTTTTTCTCAGCCGAGCTAAGGGTCTAAGGGCAGAGGGTGTCATATTGTATGGAATGTAAAGCCCACTGAGGCAAATGTCTATTTGTGATATTGGGCTACACAAATAAAACTGATTTGATTTGATTTGAATATTATACATGTTTTACCTGATGTGCTTTCTTCCTCCTCAGCCCGTCAGTGAAGCACGGAGGATCACACTCTTGGTCCAGATCAACCTTCATGAACTCTTCGATGGTCAGCTGACTGGTGGGCGTGTCCTCAAACTCTACAAGTCTAAGGAAAGGCAAGGCGAGTTTCTTTATGAAGCACAATTCAGACACAAGGCCATTCAAAGTGCTGTACAGGGGCGAAGAATGCAAAGAAAGTTACAAGAGAGATACCAGGGAGTTAAAAGCATCAAATATTCAGTAGCTTAAAAGGAATACTTCACCCATACGGAACCTGCGTTCTATCATTATAAAATAGCTATTATAATATAATGAATGAGGATTTTCTTCCCTCAGTTTTCCCTTGGCCCAGCTGTCCTGTTAATCCTAACCCTACATTTTACCACGTGTGATGTCACTAGTAAAATGTAGGGTTAGACAGTGAGACCATAAAACACTCTTTCTGCCTTTTCTCAGGCTAGGATCAACCGATTTCTAAAATGTTTGCACATTTATACTACATAGGATCTTAGAGTTCAATACACCTTCATATTCCCACCGGTGAAGTAGGTCTTTAAAATAATGACTTTCAGTTCACTTTTGTTAACTCATTCAAAATCAACTTTTTAGCCATGAAAAAATATGTATATATTTTAAAAAAGAAAATCCCATTTAAGATCTTCAATACTGTTAACACTCAAAAACATAAAATGTCCTCCATTATCCAACACGTTGCCACCCACCTTTTCCTCAGCGTGCTTTCACACACTTTCACAACGCCGACGATTTCTTTGATGGTTCGGCGAAAGTCGTGCATTCGAGCGGCAACAAGAAGAGCTAAAAAAATACACACAAAGAAAACACAATGTGATAAACCAACAACCCTGTTACACTGGACTGTACAAACTAAGTACTTTCAGTGTTTGTAGATTGTAGCGCCCCTTATGGACAAAAGCGGTAGTGCTTTATCGAACCAGCGTCTCCTGTCCTAAAGATCTTTGCTAGCACGGCTTTTTAGCACTGTAAATCGTTTGGTCCGACTTTACAGGGATTCAGACCCGTGCAAAGATTTATTAATAATATATATTTAATAGAATTATTCGTGCTGATGGTCCTCCTTTGCTGTTACATGTCATTTATGATCATCAGAGGAAAAATTAGACTGTTTCATGAACATTTAAAAGTTCCTCAGTCACTTTAACCTGTGTCAACACCAACCTACATAAATGATGCAGAGTGCAGACACAATTAAAACAATTAACAAAGGATTCACGTGTCACTTATGCAATTTATTTTGCTCCATAATTTGGAAACAAAAACACCATACTGATGATTAGATATAGACCCATAACTCACTGCTTATGCCTCATAGCAGAAACTAGGAGATGCCATGTGTAATTAAGTTGTTCTGTTATTTTCTGAACTTTCCTTAACTTTACATGTATTTTGCTTTTATTCCCCTGTATGAAACCTGAAAAACTCAATCTATACAATGTTAAAAAAAAAATATATACTGTATATATATAGAGACATAACTCTATAACGAATGTGCCTGTACACACTGCTCCAGCGTCATGTTTGTCTGTTAGGCGTGTCTGCCTGCCTGTGCA
The DNA here is from genome assembly GCA_026122265.1 of Ammodytes dubius. NCBI lineage: Eukaryota > Metazoa > Chordata > Actinopteri > Uranoscopiformes > Ammodytidae > Ammodytes > Ammodytes dubius. Next base: position 3,495,502 of record CM047517.1, read on the forward strand.
CCTTGCAGGCTGCGGGACAGAGCTCAACGGGACAGGGACAGAAGAACAGGCCGCCCTCACACACAGAAACACTTTGAGAAAAAGGAGGAACAACAGCACTAATATTATGCAATCCACTGTAGCGCTGTTACAAGTCTACAAGGGGAGCGGTTATATAAGAGGCATTAGAGTCGACTCCTAAAAGATAGATGGGAACTTCTACTGCTACATGCACACACGTCTTTAGGACTCAAGTGCTGCTGGCTTTTAGCTGAGCGCACAACTTCCCCCAAACATTTTAGTGCGTTAACATTGAAATCGCGGATCTAAAAAGTCACTTGCTTCCTTTTCTTAAAGGCCCTGGCAACCCAAATCCACTAAATCCTTGTAACTATGTTATTTGGGGAGTAAACTGAATGTTAATATGTATATGAAAGGTTTTAGGAATAGCTGCCAACCCCCCGCTAAGCTACTGTCATGTCAGTTGGTCGAGCATTTGAAAAATCCTGATTCGAATGTCGCATGACAAGCCGTTTTCACACGCATCTCCACTCCAACATACATTGGACTTCTCGTTAGAAAATTTCAAATTCGAATTTTGGCTTGGAGTTTTGTTTTCACACGTCACGCGATTCTTAAAGACTATAAAAACAATTCTATGCCATCTCTCTGGTGCCGCGCAAGTGATACAGACTGTCTCTTTGCGCCTGAGCCTACACTGACGCGAAGCAGCGCGCACCCCGGTGAAACACTGTGATGGTGACGTTCACAGTGAGCCCTCGCCGAGCCGCCGTGCAGAAAAACTATGTGGTTTAAGACTAAATGATCACCGGAGATTCCTGCACGTTAACGTTGTAGAGGGGACATGCTTTCACGAGCCGATTGCATGTCCCGAGCCCTGATACACAGGGACATGTCTCCAAACTGACTGCGCGACTAACTGCAAAGTGAAACAACCGCCTCGCTCCGTTAGTTTCAGTCCACCTGCGCATTGACAACTTTTGAATAAAGCCTCTCATTCTTATTATAAGGGCTTTGATGCAAATGATTAAATCTGAACATTATGGCAGAGGTGGGGCGTAAAAGGACGACACAGTTGGCAAGCTCTCCTCACTACGCCTGCCACAGCAGAATCGCTGTTGATCGCTGCGCCGATTCATGCCTCTGATACGTCGACTCGCAACATATGCCTAAGTCAAGGCTTTGAATTCAGTGCTGGGGGATGTGGAGCTCTTTGGCCATTTCCCGTGCCTCTTTTTCCTCTCGTCACTTCGTTCTCTATCCAAGCGCACACACCTCTGTCCCGGCCGCATCTGAGTGCGCAGCTCGTGCTCCACCCGAAAATAAATAGGCTAAATAAACACAAGTTGGACATAGGCCCAGCTGATGATCGCTCTGGTAACGGTCAGTCCATAACTGGACGCTGAATATTAGACCCCGAATATAAAACGACCCGACTTTTTACGACCTATTCTCAGGGGGAAACCCTGTCTTATAATCAGACCAATACGGCATGTGTCACCGCTGCATGTAACAATATTGCATTGGTGATGCATTTTTTTTTTATCAATGTAGCGAGTTATTATTTAAGTGCAGGAAGAGCTTTTTTTTGTCAGCACTCCCTTCTGAGAATATGTTTCTGCGGCTGCCTGTAGCGTAGGCTACTTCAACAGCGGGTCTCCACACTGTTGACCCGTCTGGACAACTTTAGCCTGCATGCTTAGGATCCAACTGGCCGGCTGGTTTGAACTCATTTCATTGTCTTTTTTATATTTGACGAGTTTACTCCTTGTGCTCTTAATTCAAACCGCATATCGCATCAGCTCACGTTAATCAGACTCTGTTCTCTCTCTCTCTCTCTCTCTCTCTCTCTCTCTCTCTCTCTCTCTCTCTCTCTCTCTCTCTCTCTCTCTTCTCTCTCCTCTCTCTCTCTCTCTCTCTCTCTCTCTCTCTCTCTCTCTCTCCTCTCTCTCTCTCTCTCTCTCTCTCTCTCTCTCTCTCTCTCTCTCTCTCTCTCTCTCTCTCTCTCTCTCTCTCTCTCTCTCTCTCTCTCTCTCTCTCTCTCTCTCTCTCTCTCTCTCTCTCTCTCTCTCTCTCTCTCTCTCTCTCTCTCTCTCTCTCTCTCTCTCTCTCTCTCTCTCTCTCTCTCTCTCTCTCTCCTCTCTCTCTCTCTCTCTCTCTTCCCACTCCTATCCTCAAAAACATTTAAAAATGCATATGCCTAAAATAGATAGCAGATTGTTTTGCAAGTTCAATGGTAATAAACTAATGAGATAGCCTAACAATAAATAGCCTATGAGACAGAGATATTTTTATATATTTTCATTGTGACACTGACACCTGTTTCAATTAAATAGGTTGCGGTTGTGGTGGGGAAAAATATCCTACAACTAATTGCAAACCTATAGGCCTAATAAGTTACTTTCCGCAAGTGATTCTGAGCTGCGCTCTCAGCTGTGCCAAAGCATTCACTGTTGCTAGGGAAACCAGCTACCGTGCAGCCCGGTGCAGCAGTGTGAACTGCCAGTCAGGCTCGTTGTGAGCATGTGCAGCATTTTCTAGTTTGCGTCTCGTTGTGTGGTGAATCTTTGGTCTGAACTGGGCTTAACCTGCTCAGCACCGTGACTGAGAGAACGTTCCCTTACAGAACGTTATTGGCCACGCCCAACACCACCCTGCAAAATGTTCTAGACAGCAAAAAAGCTGTTTTTTAGACTACATTTTATAATATTTCTGAAAATTATTTTTTAATTGGATGACTGTAAATATCTTATAGAGAAACCCAACATTAATGTCATATATTTATGTCTGTGGGTTGCCAGAGCCTTTAATGGAGGGTTATCTATTTCCTAAATCCTAAATTTACTTTTTTTTTTTTTTTTAAGCATTGGTCAGTTTTGACTTTTGAGACATTTTGGCTATTTTGCTTCCAAAGCAGGTCTTCTATTCTATGTGTATTTGACTAAACCTTGTCCTTGTACAACCATCTTCAATTTCCATTATCTCAATACAAGTTGTTTCTAATGCTCAACTTCTAAAGCACTTACCTGACTAAACTTTATGATACATTTGGTTCTTAAATAGTCCAAAAAATTATTATTATTATAAATATATTTTTTTTTACTTTACATTGTATTAATCTAAGTACTGGCAAGGTTTTGTGATGATATCTATAAGTTAAAATGTCTACTCTATTCCCTTGCAGTGTCTGGCCTTAACTAAGTCCTTAACAACTCATTAAAAGTATTCTATGATGTAATTGAACTATTCTTCCACCAGCGATCTTTGCATCATATTTGGGAACAAACTTTTCCTCCTTCCATGTGACTGTGTTCCTTCTAAATGATTTATGACGAGAAATTAATTATTCAGACGATGCAGCAGAGAGAGAGAGAGAGAGAGAGAGAGAGAGAGAGAGGGAGAGAGAGAGAGGGGGGAGAGAGAGAGAGAAAGAGAGAGAGAGAGACAAAGAGGGAGAGAGGGAGAGAGACAGAGAGAGAGGGGGAGAGACACACAGAGGGAAAGAGACAGAAAGAGAGAGAGACAGAGAAAGAGAGAGAGAAAGAGACAGAGAAAGAGAGAGGGAGAAAGAGAGAGAGAGAGATTGAGGGGGAGAGAGAGAAAGATAGAGAGAGAGAATTGAAAACGTGAGCTTAAACGTCTATGGGTGAATTTAGGTTGACGCCAGCAAACAAGGAAGGAGAGAGAGAGAGAGAGAGAGAGAGAGAGAGAGAGAGAGAGAGAGAGAGAGAGAGAGAGAGAGGATTTTTAAAGGAGCAGTGTGTAATATCAGAATATTCATTGGCATCTAATGGTGAAAGTTCTAGATGTCAACGCTCCCTTGCTAATCCCCCCTCCCCTTTGGCGGAATTTACAGAAGCTACGGTGGCCTCCAAGGACAAGAAGCTATAGTTACAAAAGATGGCATCATCCACCACTGCCTCAAGTCTTTCCCACAATATCAAGTGATGAGGTGAAGATGTATTTAGTTATTTATTCTATAGTACTTCTTCTTCTTCTTGGTCTTCCAACAGGTGCATTTCCCCAGGACGCCCCACTATATATAAAAACATGTAAGGTCGTTAAGTTTGTCCGTTCTGTGCTACTGTAGAAACATGGCGGTGCTAAGTCTGATCTGAAAAATGCCAATAAATTCTAAGCACTGCACCTTTAAACTCGGCTGTCTTAAAATAATATGCTGACGTGCTGGGTGTGACATCAAGTGTGAGGTAAGTTGGTAAGTTGAGGGCGGGTCCTGGCAGGTTTGTCTCACCCACACAAGACTGTTTGGCTCAAAAACAACAAACAGTAAAAACGCCCAAAAACATTCTAGAACTCGTGACATTCTAGAACAGCTGGAATCAGGCTGCAGCAGCTACGGGAACCGGTTTGTGCTCATAATGTTGTTGTGTTTCTAAACTGTACTTTAACTACCAGGAGTTCGTGTGCTTTTGTTATGTTACTGTACTGAATAAAAGGAACATTTAATTGATCATTTGTGTGTTACAGAAGGAGGCCATGTTTAACTACTGGGCGGACGGACAAAAACACACACACACACACACACACACACAGACGTACCTACACACAGTTAGAGACACACACACACACACACACACACACACACACACACACACACACACACACACACACACACACCTCAATTGATCTCTGAAGTATAAATAAAAGTTAAATTAAAAATGAAATAAACACAGATGGTGGCTCCGCAGCGTTTCAGCAGTGTGTGACATTCAGCCATCTTTATTAAAGGCACCTTGATGTGAGATGCCAACAGAGCAGAGAGATTTAATCACTTTCCCAAACCCGGAATCATCTAGGGACCGGCCTTCTGCTGCCAGGAACCACTCACACAATATTAGAAGAAAAACCCCAACAGCACAGACTTATATAGTATATATAGAATTGAATTATATAGAGAATTATATAGTAATATCGTGATGTTTGTTATGTGGTTTATAAATGTATAGTTAGTATAATTAATAATAGAATTATAACTATAATCCAAATTATATTCTAGAATTTATGGAACTTCTGGATAAAAAAATAAATAAAAAATTTTAATGTGTATTTTTTTATTAAATTACCTGTTGTTTTCCTGTTTTGTTAAATCTGATTTTGCAACCATTTTGTTTTTTGGTATTACAATTAAATGTTAAAAGGGTATAATGTATAATAACCATTTTGGCCTATGTTCTATTGATCAACCTACAATGGGAAATGGACTCCACTTATATAGCGCTTTTCCCTGGTATTTCACAGACCCAAAGCGCTTTACATTGTTTTGCATGTGGCGGGGAGACGGGGGATCGAACCACCGACCATGCAACCCAGTGGACGACCGCCCTACACACTTCACCACATGTTAATTTAGTGACGGTTGCTAGAGACAGTTAGGTTCAGGGCTGGACTGGCCATCGGGCGTACCGGGCAATGCCCGGTGGGCCGGCAGGCATTTTGGGCCGGGCCGGGTCCAAAAAAAAAAAAAAAAAGGAAAAAAAATTAAAATCTTTTTTTTTTTTTTTTTTTTTACTGGCTCAATATAGGCCCCTGATCTTTGAAGGCCCCGAAAAATGTTATTTAGGGGAGAAAAAAAGACAAATATCAGGGGCCTTTCATTCGTCAGTACGTTTTTGTTTTATTTTTTTAAATAACATTGTTCGGGGCTACGAAGATCAGGGGCCGATATTGGGCCATTAAAAAATACAAGCAAAGGTAAAAAAAATCCCGAAGCTGACTGGATTTTTTAAACATGTACATTTCTTCTTTCTGATTTTTGGTCATTCTGTGTCTATAAATTATTCCAGAAAATAGTACTAAATAGCTTACATAGGAAATAGTTGATTTAGCCTTAGTTTTCTCCTCAAAGTGCACCAGATTGATGAATTTTACTATTACATTTACATCCCCCGGACCCCCCTAGAAGGTCCAGGGTCCACGACACAGTCTCCCAAAGTCCTGTGAGAAACACTGTGTGTGCATGTTTATTAAGAGTCATTAGACCAGGGGTTGTGTTCAAGTACGCGTAATGATTTGGTCATTCATCAATAGAAACATTGTGTTGTTATCTGGCTCAGAGAGGGACCAGTCACTCATACGTTTTGGACTCTAGACAAACAGCTTTTACATGTTTGTGTTGTAAGACCGCCTCTCAGAGGGCCCATCAGGACTTCCTGTATAGGGGCCCAGAATTTGGTGCAACGCCCCTGCCTCCGCATATCGTATAAATAATCATGGTGGGCTGCCATGGCCAAAAATGCCAGGGCCGATTTTTTGTCCCAGTCCAGCCCTGGTTAGGTTCCTATGGTTACCTGCTCCACAGAGTCCCGAAAGCCGGCGTCCCGTGCGCACACACACACACACACACACACACACAGCTCCAACTTAAATCGCTGTGCCGTTACTTTTCATTTTAAGGCAGGTGAAAGTCCGACTTAAAAGGTGCAGTGTGAAATATGGGACAGTAAGGTTCCTCCGGTTACCTGCTCACACACACACAGCTACACACACACAGCTACACACACACACACACACACACACACACAACAGCTACACACACACAGACACACACACACACACACACAGACACACACACACACACACACACAGCTACACACACACACACAGCTACACACACACACACACACACACACACACACAACACACACACAGACAGACACACACACACACACACAAGCTACACACCACACACACACACACACACACAGACACACACACACACACAGCTACACACACACACACACACACAGACAACACACACACACACACACACACACAGCGGTTACCTGCTCCACAGAGTCCCGAGGGTCTGCGTCCCATGTCCCCACACACACACACAGCTACACACACACACACACACACACAGACACACACACACACACAGCTACACACACACACACACACACACACACACACACACACACACAGCGGTTACCTGCTCCACAGAGGCCCGAGGGTCTGCGTCCCGTGTGCATCCAGTCCCTCTTCATCCTCTGGACCAGCCGCAGCGCCGTCATGGAGACGTCGTGGTTCTTCTCCCCAAACTCCAACAGCTGGGCGAAGCGCGGGATGTACAGGCACGGGTCTGTGGAGGGAGGGAGGGAGGGGTGTGTTTAAACCTGCAGAATTTTGGGATTTTCTTCATAGCAGACTTGGTGAAAATAATTATAATATCCATAAGTACGTTTAATTTAGTGCATAATAGCTGATTTTTTTTTTTAGAATTATTATTTTTTCCGTTCGAAAGGGCCTCTTATATCTCTGTATTTCTCCATACCATGGACCAAGGTATGGGCGCAGCCATTTTGGAAGGAAGCGTCATGGTTGGAATATCATCAGCTCTACAGAAGCACAGAATGGAACAGTTGGCCACACTGTGTCCATCAGAACTACCAGCTGGAATGTTCTTGTAGAATCTCTGTTGCTTCTCTGAACGGGAGCCATAGAGACCTACTGTTGTGATGATTTCATATTACACACTGCACATTTAAGTTTAGCTAGCACCAGGCCCGTTTACAGAGCCTAGGCTGTGTGTATTAGAGGCACGGTCTGTGGAGGGAGGGAGGGGAGGGGTGTGATAAAGTTTAGCTAGCACCAGGCCCGTTTACAGAGCCTAGGCTGTGGATTAACACTATTGTTTACTGTCTCTACTGTCAATAGTCCCACTTACCGCTAGATGAACAGGCACGGGTTTGTGGATTGAGGGAGAGGGAAGAGGGGTTTAGTCTTTGAGTTAAAGCTATAGTGCGTAACTTGGGAGAGACCAGAGTTCTGTCTTTAAATTCAGTCAAAATCTGGGGCATTTGTTCCTTTATGTAGCCCTGTAAAAAGGGTTAGCAACATGCCCGTTTACAGAGCCTAAGCTGTGTATTAACACACTATGGACAGGTAGCGGATCATGAGGAGATATTTAAGGATTTTGACAAAAAAGTGATTTTGGCAACAAGCGTTCTCCAGAATCGCTGACTCCACCATTAGAAGGGAATACAGGTGCTATGTCTGAATACCCCCCGGATACTGTATCACCATATAACTGCCGAACCCATTCTTCAGACCAAAGGAAATGAACTTTGACTTTATAATGATTTTAAACTTATCGGCACCTGCGATTTTCCCTGTTAAAAAAAAAAACCCTGTCTCCTTGTGTTGAATGCTAATGGGCTCCAGTGGAGAGCTGGAGGATTAGCATGTAGCTCAAGTGGGCTCTGAAACGGCCCTACTTCTCATGCAGTGTCTCTGGCCAGACTTTCACAGCTGCTGGTGAAAAAAGGGATTTGTATATATGGGCATCCCTCCAATCCCATGGCTCACTCCTCAAAACCTTTTTTTGCTTCTCAAATGTGTTGAGGAAAACCCTGCAGAGTGTGGCGTATCAAACTTTAAACCTGCAGTGTGTAGAATTTTGGGTTTTATTTCCTAGCAGATTTTGTAGAAAGTAATTATAATATCCATAAGTACATTTAATTTAGCGCAAAATAGCTGAAAAAAACGTTTTGAATAATTATTTTTTCCCTTAGAAAGGGTCTCATGTACGTCCATATTTCTGCATATTTTGGACCAAGGCCTAGTGCCGCCATCTTGAAAGTGTCATAGTTGGAATGTCATCAGGTGCATTGTTTAAAATTTAGAATTGTTCTTGTCCTTGAAGGCCACTGTAGCTTCTGTTATTATTCTAAAGGGGTGGGGTTACCCAGGGAGCGTTGCATTCTAGAACTTTGTAGAACTTTCTTGATGATGTCATATTACACACTGCACCTTTAACAGAAAATACTTTGGGTTCAGTTTGAAGAGAAGAAAAATCTATCAGGAGTCGACCACCTGCTTTTTACATAGAACAGCTTGGCAGGTGGCAGGTTAGCCTTTTGACTTTTATTATACTAAAGAATATATATAATTAGACCTTATTAAATACCTAAAACCCATTTAAAGCAAGACACTGCATGCAAAAACATAGTATTTTTTTAAGCACTCGTCAATTTTGGGATTATTAAATGTCTATTTTTTGCTGTTTTTTTTAAATATTTTAAATTAAATAAGGCTGTTATTCCAAAATCTGTTCTAGTAAAAACTAAAAAATTAAATAAAGATTTTAACTCTGGCTTTATCCAAAATCTATATTTTCATAGAATGTACAGCACACAATTAGCTCAATCTTGCTATATGTGCATATCTATTCAACCAATTCTGAAAAATTAGCGATACAAAAAAAAATAGCTGTTTTAACGTACAGTAAGTAATCAACTGGCAAAGTTCCATGATGCTATACAGCTCTGGAAAAAATGAAGAGACCACTCCATATGTTCAGTGTCTCTTTTTTTACTCTTTAGATGCATATGTTTGAGTAAAATGAACATTTTGATTTTATAATATAAACTACTGACAACATTTCTACCAAATTCACAATAAAAACATTGTTATTTAGAGCATTTTCAACAAGTAATGTAGAGATAAAGATTGAAGAAAAATCCGAACTGGTCAATTAATTCTTTCCGGGGCTGTATATAAGTTAAAAATGCTTTTCACGTGCAGTATCTTGGCTTAATAGTAATATAATCATGGGGCTCATCTTGCCGCTGTGGGCGGGGGAGACAGACAGTATTGTTCTGTGCCGCGGCTCTGACAATGGAATTAAATATCTTTGAAGTGAGCGGCTGCGTTTAAAGAGCAGTCCAGTGGAAAGCTGGGGGAGCCAGATGGTAATAAGAGCCAGGACTTAACACACACACACACCACACACACACACACACACACACACACACACACACACAACACACACACACACACCACACACGATACGTCTGCACAGCTTACCATCACTGCTCAAGTTTAATCGCTTGGCCATTTTTTTTTTTTTTTAAGGCGGGGGAAAGTACGACTTAAAAAGGTACAGTGTGTAATATCGGGATATTTTGTGGCATCTAGTGGTGAAAGTTCTACATTGCAACGCTCCCTTGGTAGAATTTACAGAAGCTACGGTGGCCTTCAAGGACAAGAAGCTATAGTTACTAAAGATGGCATCATCCACCACTGCCTCAAGTCTTTCCACAATATCAAGTGATGAGGTGAAGATGTATTTAGTTATTTATTCTATAGTACTTCTTCTTCTTGGTCTTCCAACAGGTGCATTTCCCCAGGACGCCCCACTATATATAAAAACGTGTAAGGCCGTTAAGTTTGTCCGTTCTGTGCTACTGTAGAAACATGGCGGTGCAACATGGCGGCACGTCCCACTCGCCCTAGATGAGGCTCATTCTTAGGTCATAAAAGAAACACTAACTTCTATTTAAGTGATTATACATTAATTAAAACATACTTTTGATGGGGGCGCCCTTAGCTCAGTTGGTATAGGGCGTCACCCCCCATGGGCCTCGGCCAGCAGCAGACCCGGGTTCGATTCCAGCCCGCAGTCGTTCTCTGCATGTCACTCCCCTCTCTACCCCATTTCAACTCTGTCTCTACACTATCAATAAAGCATAAAAATGCCAAAAAAATATCTTAAAAAAATATATAAATATACTTATGATTATATTCCATTTCTATCAAGTCTGTTCTGTAAAAATACAAATAAATTCTACACACGGCACCTTTAAACTCTCTGTCGCGCATAATCAATCTGCCATCTGTAACTCTTTGACGGACGGCTGTATTTTAAACTGTATGTACCCACTTTACCCCGAAAGTACCCGAATGTACCCACTTTACCTCGAATGTACCCGAATGTACCCACTTGCCCCTGACTCCTGGAACAGCCTACAACATCAAATTAAAATAAATACACTCATAACTGTTAACCAATTTAAAGTTATTATTTTGAATCAGCCCCACTCCACTTGTAACTGTTTTAAATAGGCTATTGTTTTAATTAGGCTTTTGTTCTGCTTTATTCAATTGATCTGAATGTTTTAATTGTTGTTGTCTCTTTGTAAGCTTGTTGTGTATTCTCATTGTATATTGTGTCTCGACGTCATTGTAAAAGAGGGTCATCACCCCTCAATTGACCTTTCGAGAATAAATAAAGGAAAATGAAAATGAAACTTTACTTTGGCATAGCTCGCCCTACTTCTATTATTGTTCAACACATTCACCAAAACGACTTCTCCAGCCCGAGATAAGGACTCGCGACCTCGCTCCTTTCAATCATATCTCAGAGCAGGGAGGGGACGCGTGAATGGCATTCAAGTGTTATCATCCAAGTTCTGTGGAAGCTCAAAAACCCTTAGACTAACTCGGAGCTTGCAATGCATTCTGGTCTATTTCTTGTTGCCGTGGGTGAATATAAATTGGTCTCGGAGTTGTTCATTTTCTCTGTAGGATTGTCGGAAGAGCAAGCTGTCAGCTGTCACTCAAGCGAACCAGACTGAATACTGATGGTGTTTTAGATCGTTGAATGAGATCAGACTCCATTGAAGTTGTTAGAAATATTTGGACTACTACGTACAATCACAGCTGTTTGAAGGCTTTTACATAGCAGTTACATTACATGTCAACTGGAGCACTGTGTGTGTGTGTGTGTGAGAGAGAGTGAGTGAGTGAGTAAGAGAGAGAGAGAGAGGAGGGGGGGCAGGGTTGCTGATTAGTGCCCCCTAAAGTCTAGGACATAAACACACACACACAACACACACACACACACACCACACACACACACACACACACAAATAATAAAATCACAGAGGTGAAAAATATAGTACAAACTATACCCTGCTTCAGGCTCAGTACACTGCTCTGCTGCTCTGTTTGTGTTTAAGGGTTTATTTCGCCTCATTACTGCACAGGAGGGTCATATTTAAGCGACCTCCATGTTTTTATTTTTTTTAATATTTATTTTTATCCCACCACGGGCTCCAAGTCAGCGGGACTGGGGGCTTTGCTTTGGGAGGCGGGCCCCGTGACGCATGCACTCTGCAGAGCTGAGCAGCTGAGGGGAGGCGCGTCTGCTGCTCTGACGTCACGGCCATACGTGAATCTGATTGGTTCTCACGGAGCCCTGGGCGTCCGATGAAGATCACGACAGAGAGAGAGAGAAAAAAAAGCTAGAAAAATGATCAGACCTTGAAAACTCCCGACAAATGACTATTTACTTCGGATGCGAACGGACGTAAAAGGGCCATTGCAACTGTTTTTTTTATTTCTTCAAAGGTTCGACTCGACGGACAGTTTTGTTTGGAGGGAGAAAGAGTGGTAATATGATTAAGGATTAACGCAGAGGCGGCGAATCTGAACCACCAGCTGCGACTATCAGGATTACAGGGAGAGAGGAGAGAGGGAAGAGGGAGAAAAAAAAAGGGAAAACAAGCGACGCGAGCGAGCGAGGACATTTGGGGATGAGGTGACCGCCAAGGGGGAAAAAACGAAAGAGTGATAGTACATCCTGGGTTTAAGTTGGAAACGAATGGACTGTCCCAACGGGGGCCTGGACTGGATATTTATCTATTTATGTTGTCGTGTAAACTTCGCTGTCGATGCCTTTTTTTAAAGCGGGGCTTGTAATAACCTAACAGGATTTTCACGCAAGAAAAAAAAGGGGGCTGAATTCTCCATCCATCCACAACCAATTTTTTTAGTTAATTCAAAAACGACAAAAATATCTAATTCAACGAGGATTTTGACTCGATTTTGTTGCTTTTTGTGCCGATGCCAACGGCCGACTGCAGGTTGCTCCATCATGGCCGGATCATGAGGTGTTTGACCTATCTCCTCCTGCTTCCAGAAACGCTGAAAAAGTCCAAGAAGGTCAACGCGACTAGCAGCACCAGCCGGCTGCCGGTATGTTATGAGATCCTGAGCCTTTCCCTCACGACCAAGAAGCGGCAGCAGCAGCAGCAGCAGCAGCACAATAAGGACACGGAGGATAGTGGGAGCACTGGTAATAATAGTAAAATGGCTGCGGAGCTTTTCACTAACAACCTGTCCACTGGCACCTCCGTATCGGACGCGGAGAAGACCAAGGAGCCGCCGGTGAGCCAGGAGAGTAGCGGCGGCGGCTGCGGAGGAGGCTTCGGTGGTAGTTATAGCGCCGCGACTACGCCGACTTCACAGCAAAACATCAACAACAACAACGTACTAGATCCGCCCAGCTG